>OX638142.1:90845367-91421049 GCA_951805005.1 Othius punctulatus | reverse complement strand
CAACAGAAAGCCTGCGAAGAAATAAAAATACTATTAACCACCAGGCCGATATTATCTATATTTTCATCCAGTTTGAGGACAGAATTACATACAGATGCATGTTCAATAGGAGTTGCTGCAATTTTGTTCCAGTTTTCAGAAGACGGACAAAGACACGTAGTCGGCTATTACAGCAAACAAACAACTGTAGATCAACGAAATTACCACTCCTATGAGTTGGAGACCATGGCCGTGGTTTACGGTCTGCAATATTTTCGGGTTTATTTGTTGGGAATTAAATTCAAAGTCATAACCGACTGCAATGCTCTACGTACTACTTTCTCAAAGAGAGACCTAATTCCCAGAATAGGTCGGTGGTGGCTGGATGTACAAGATTACACATTCGAAATTGAATATCGACCAGGTTGTAAGATGCAGCATGTCGATGCTCTAAGCAGAAGTCCAATCCATACAGTTGAAATCTTAAGTATTGATATTTCGGAGTCTGATTGGATACGATCGGCCCAAATGCAAGATAGCCAAATCAAGAACATCCAGATGATCTTGGACAACAAATGTAAGAATTCAGAAACCAAGCACTACTTCGACAACTATGAGTTGCGAAAAGGCATGGTTTACAGACGACTCGATAACGGGAGATCTTTATGGCTGGTTCCACGCGCAGCGAGATTACAAATTTGCCGACTATGTCATGATGACGCCGGTCATTTCGGAATAGAAAAGACCCTCAGACGAATCCACGAAAATTACTGGTTCGCTAAGATGAGGCAGTTCGTGAAGAAATATGTGACAGCTTGTTTGAACTGTACATATTACAAGCACTCGTCTCAAAGTCCTGGAAAGCTCCATCCCATACCAAAAAGTCCCATACCTTTTCACACAATTCATGTAGACCATGTTGGCCCATTTGTGACAAGTAAGACAAAGCACAAATATTTACTGGTAATCGTTGATGGGTTCACGAAGTTCACTATCATAGAACCAGTCAAGGACACGAAGGCAAGACATGTAATAAAAGTACTACAAAGTGTGGTTCATCTGTTCGGAGTACCGGCAAGGCTAATTAGCGATAGAGGAACAGCCTTCACGTCGAATTCCTTCAAGACATTTTGCGGGACATACGGCATTAGACACGTCCTCAATGCGGTAGCCTCCCCAAGAGCGAACGGCCAATGCGAGAGATACAACAAAACAATTGTATCATCATTAGCGGCAACAGCAGCTGGACATGAACCAGAACTGTGGGACCAGAGCATAAAAGCTGTGCAAAGTGCACTGAATACTATGCACAATAAGGGCATTAATGCTACGCCGGCAGAAGCGTTAATAGGCTTCAACCCAACATGCACAACAGGTGCGAAAATTATTACGCAAATTAGGGACACTATAGATAGAATGGACCTGAAAGTGTTAAGAGAAAGTATCTCGGAACATATTACTGAAGACCAACGAAAGCAGAAAGAGAGGTACGACAGAAAACATAAAGCGGCCAAACGTTACGAGGTCGGTGACGTAGTCATGGTCCAAAATACGTCCGATCCTCCGACAGGAACCAGTAAAAAGTTATTGGCAAAGTACAAGGGGCCCTTTAAAGTAACCCAAGCATTCGCCAATGACAGGTACGAAATAGACGATCTTCGAGAAGGGAAAAGACGGTCAAGGACGGTAGTAGCAGCGGATCGCATGAAGACGTGGATCGCCGCTATCTGACCAGTACACAAGGTACGCAATGATTAAGAGATCCAACGGTGATCTAAAATGGTTCAACGTGAAGAATGCTTTAATCACAGGGTGATTAAGAGATCCAACGGTGATCTAAGATGGTTCAACGTGAACAATGCTTTAATCACAGGGTGATTAAGAGATCCAACGGTGATCTAAAATGGTTCAACGTGAACAATGCTTTAATCATAGGGTGACTAAGAGATCCAACGGTGATCTAAAATGGTTCAATGTGAACAATGCTTTAATCACAGGGTGATTAAGAGATCCAACGGTGATCTAAAATGGTTCAACGTGAACAATGCTTTAATCACAGGGTGATTAAGAGATCCAACGGTGATCTAAGATGGTTCAACGTGAACAATGCTTTAATCACAGGGTGATTAAGAGATCCAACGGTGATCTAAAATGGTTCAACGTGAACAATGCTTTAATCACAGGGTGATTAAGAGATCCAACGGTGATCTAAAATGGTTCAACGTGAACAATGCTTTAATCACAGGGTGATTAAGAGATCCAACGGTGATCTAAAATGGTTCAACGTGAACAATGCTTTAATCACAGGGTGATTAAGAGATCCAACAGTGATCTAAGATGGTTCAACGTGAACAATGCTTTAATCACAGGGTGATTAAGAGATCCAACGGTGATCTAAAATAGTTCAACGTGAACAATGCTTTAATCACAGGGTGATTAATGAAAGATCCAACGGTGATCTAAACTAGTTCAACGTGAACAATTGTTTAATCATACGATGATTATATGGTAAATGGTCGAAGGGAATCAGTTTCTTTTTAAATAAAATACACCAATAATAAAAATTCCCTCACTTATGTGATCCATAATTTCAGAAAACTTCCAAGGCCTGATAGATGGAAGAACGAGTGAGGACACTCGTCTTTTATCAGGATGGACGAGTGTAAGAACATCAATCGGGGATTCCGTCATCCGGGGAAGTCCCTTGGCGGAGCGTGAAAAGTCGGGACCACGTGCGGCTGCGGGGGTGAATAGCGGACTGGAATGAGGTCACGGAGGGGCCTTACGTGGGATATTGACAGTTGATTGGTATCCTCGTGGTTAAGCGGACTAACTATTACTTTAAAATATATAACGTTGTTCTTAAATGTGCATTATAATTAATAAATACTCTTACATTCCATAGAAATTTTTATTTTCGCATCTCCTCGATTTTATTTGCATGTTCTATTTACAGTCCAAATTGAGCTGCGTTTAATAAAATTATAACTTCAACACTTACAATCATTACATTTTACACACATTATAACTTATCAGTAACCTGCATAACTACAAGCTTATTTCGAACGCTAATTATCAAACATAATTAATCAAACCCATAATACATACACCTAATTAACACATTCGTAACACACAGATACTTATATGAAAATACTTTTGTTACTTCAAATAATACACTTGCAAATATTTTACATATACCTGACTTTATTTAAACGATACAAATTTAATGTTCACTTCCGATGTTCAACAAAATAAGTGTTGTAATCAAAATTATTTTCATTTGTATGTATTTATAATATTTCTATTAATTTCCATTATTACATATTTTAGAAAAACCAGAACAAGCGATGTGTATTTTTCTACTTGGGAGTAACACCACCAAGGATCATCTCCGATGGTGGCTTCATCGAACCAACGGAGACGTCTCAGTTTTGCAAATTGTCGATGGAATTATAAGGTAGGAATTTTTATATTGATCACTCAATTCATCACAATTCATTATATTGTCATTGATAGTTTTGAATAATATTAATATTTTAGAAATTTTCTGTGTTACAAATAATTTGTTTTATATTGACCAACATTATTCAAAACTATTACTATATCAAACTCTAATTATCAAACATACTTAATAAAACCCATAATACATACACCTAATTAACACATTCGTAATGTACAGATACTTATATAAAAATACTTTTATTTCACACAAAACTCTTGCAAATATTTTACATATACCTTACTTAATAAAGACGATACTGATTTAAGTTTCACTTCCGATGTTCAACAAAATAAGTGTTGCAGTCAAAATATTTTCATTTCTTATAATATTTCTATTAATTTCCATTATTACATATTTTAGAAAACAAGAACAAGCAATGTGAATATGTCTACTTGGCGAGTAACAGCACCGAGGATCATCTCCGACGATGGCTTCATCGAACCAACGGACACTTCTCAGTTTTCCAAATCATCGGTGGAATTATAAGGTAGGAATTTTTATATTGAGTTTCTAGTTTTGAATAATGTTAATAGTTTAGAAATTTTCTGGGTTACAAATAATTTGTTTTATATTGACCAACATTATTCCAAACTATTAATTAGTGCGTTAATATTTTCTATTTTTGGTTATAAACTTTTTGTTATTATCATAAATATCTCAAATTTTAAACATTGGATATGATTTCCATTGTGTGTAATACATAATAGCATCTTTTTATTGTTTCAATAAATTATAATATTATTGATGCACTAGTTTTTGAGATATTTTTAAAAACATATCATTAAAATTTGAGAGATAGAAATACAATCGCATGATCACAATAAATAGCAAATATGTTTATAATCAAGCATTAGATATTATGAAATTATTTATGATTTATTTTAAATAAAGGCATATTACTCAATATCGGTAATAAATTTTAGTAAGATCTATACACCAGTTTGTAAGATATCACTGATGAAGTGCATACATTTTCAGAAATTTCAGAAATTGATAATTCATACTTGTCATTGCATAAAGTTATAGTGTAAATTTTCTCACTTATTTAATACTGAAACTTTGTCAAATTTTCATGAAAGTTAGCTTCAGGAATACTGAACATATGTCTGTTAGTTAATATGCAATAAATAAATTTTCAGAAATTTCAGTATTGACTAATTCATACTTGTCATTGCATAAAGTTATAGTGTCAATTTTCTCACTTATTTAATATTGAAACTTTGTCAAATTTTCATGAAAGTTAGCTTCAGGAATACTGAACAGATGTCTGTTAATTAACATGCAATAAATAAATTTTCAGAAATTTCAGTGTTGACTAATTCATACTTGTCATTGCATAAAGTTATAGTGTTGATTTTCTCACTTATTTAATACTGAAACTTTGTCAAATTTTCATGAAAGTTAGCTTCAGGAATACTGAACAGATGTCTGTTAGTTAATATGCAATAAATAAATTTTCAGAAATTTCAGTATTGACTAATTCATACTTGTCATTGCATAAAGTTATAGTGTTGATTTTCTCACTTATTTAATACTGAAACTTTGTCAAATTTTCATGAAAGTTAGCTTCAGGAATACTGAACAGATGTCTGTTAGTTAATATGCAATAAATAAATTTTCAGAAATTTCAGTATTGACTAATTCATACTTGTCATTGCATAAAGTTATAGTGTCAATTTTCTCACTTATTTAATATTGAAACTTTGTCAAATTTTCATGAAAGTTAGCTTCAGGAATACTGAACAGATGTCTGTTAATTAACATGCAATAAATAAATTTTCAGAAATTTCAGTATTGACTAATTCATACTTGTCATTGCATAAAGTTATGTGTCAATTTTCTCACTTATTTAATACTGAAACTTTGTCAAATTTTCATGAAAGTTAGCTTCAGGAATACTGAACAGATGTCTGTTAATTAACATGCAATAAATAAATTTTCAGAAATTTCAGTATTGACTAATTCATACTTGTCATTGCATAAAGTTATAATGTTGATTTTCTCACTAATTTAATACTGAAACTTTGTCAAATTTTCATGAAAGTTAGCTTCAGGAATACTGAACAGATGTCTGTTAATTAACATGGAATAAATAAATTTTCAGAAATTTCAGTATTGACTAATTCATACTTGTCATTGCATAAAGTTATAGTGTTGATTTTCTCACTTATTTAATACTGAAACTTTGTCAAATTTTCATGAAAGTCAGATTCAGGAATACTGAACAGATGTCTGTTAGTTAACATGCAATAAATAAATTTTCAGAAATTTCAGTATTGACTAATTCATACTTGTCATTGCATAAAGTTATAATGTTGATTTTCTCACTAATTTAATACTGAAACTTTGTCAAATTTTCATGAAAGTTAGCTTCAGGAATACTGAACAGATGTCTGTTAGTTAATATGCAATAAATAAATTTTCAGAAATTTCAGTGTTGACTAATTCATACTTGTCATTGCATAAAGTTATAGTGTTGATTTTCTCACTTATTTAATACTGAAACTTTGTCAAATTTTCAGTAGAATTTATTCAGGTATACTGAACAGATATCTGTTAATTAAATTAGAAATTGATAATGCAAACTGGTCAAATCAGAAAGTTATATTTTCGATTGTTTAACTTATTTAGATCATAATCTTCCTCAAATTTGCAGAAGAATTGTATGCAGGTATACTGTATACAAATCTGGCATAAAATATACAAAATATGAATTAGATACATTTTCAAAAATTTCAGTAATTTATAATTCATGTCGGTCAACTCAGAAAGTTAATAATACGATTTTCTTACTTATTTGGGACATATTCTTAGTATAATTTTCAGAGGATTTGTATTCAAGTATACTGTATACAAGATCTGGCATAAAATTTTCAAAATATCCATTAGATTAATTTTCAGAAATTTCAGTAACTTCAACTGGTTAACTTGGAAACTTGATAACTCAATTTTCTCACTTATTTAAGGTTTACTCATTAAATGAGTGGCATGGAATCACAACACATGATTTAATTAAATTTGCAGAAATTTCAGTAATTGCTAATTCATGCTGGTCAAATCAGAAAGTTATATATTCGATTTTCTCACTTATTTAAAGCAGAATTTGCCTCAAATTTGTAGTAGAATTGTATGCAAGTATACTGTATACAAATCTGGCATGAAATATACAACACATGATTTTATTAAACATTCAGAAATTTCAGTATTTGATAATTCATATTTGGTTAAATCTGAAAGTTATATATTCGAGTTTCTCACTTATTTAAAGCATAATCAATCTCAAATTTGCTGAAGAATTGTACAAATCATGAATTAATTAAATTAAAGAAAATCAAGGTAAGAATCACGTTACAATTGTAAAATATCAACAATAATACTGATGGGCACTAGTTTGAATATTTTGCTGTTTTAGTGCTACAAAATTTTAAATGTAGGTGAATCTTCCAAATAATTTGTTTAAAAATATATGCAGATATAACATAATTTTGAGTCTGTTCGAAGTTTATTAATTAATGTATATAATTTATTTTATACGTGTTACATTTTTTACCGCATAAAATTTTACGGGTTCTTGCAGGCAGCTGGCCAGCATTGTGCTCTCGCCCGGCCCGGCCAAGGCTCTTCCCAAAAAACTGACCTTAGAGTCGCCCGAGCGGAAAGCGGGGCGTTGAGAGAACAGAGCAGTCGCCTGTGAATCTTCAACGCTTTAACACCTCGCACTTGCTAGGTGAATTATTCACAACGAAATCAATTAACGAAGTTACTAATTAATCATTTATTGTTTCAGAACGATTGCTGCGATGTGTTTCAACATTCCGACTTGCGAAATCCACTGGAAGCTGGAAGTCGCCCCCCCAATCGCCGCCCACGCACCCAATTGAGCCCCCAAATTTTCACAGAAGACACGAATTCGTCTGGATGATGTTTAGGTAATAGCAATTGATTTTTTTGCGAAATCTGCGTGGTTTTCTGCACTTTTTTGGTGCATAAAATCACTCCACATTTCCAATTATCATAATTTCACACATCCTACATGAAAACCTTTTCTAATTACCCCAAAATTGGCTTAAAATCTAATTAAATGAACGCGGAATATTCGAGAAATCGCTATTTTTCCTGTCCAAAGCCGAACCCATTGTACCGCTACACAAAAGATTCTGTTTAGCTAGGCAAAAAAGTGAAAAGTCTCAATTCAATAGCTTTTGAAAACATTCCTCAAATCATTGTTAAACTCGTTAAAATAAATCTAATAAAGCCTCCTAATGCGGCAACATTACAAATGCAATAAAATGTATTTAATAATAAATTACATTTGTATTGTTTATAAAAATTTACACTCAAAATCACAAGACTATTAATTTGATTAATACTTATACAACATAATTTCTTATATTTCATACAGATTTTTAAAACTTTAATTGTTAAAAATTCATTTAAAATTAGTAGATAATCTCATTACTTGCATAATTTTTCCAAATTTAATTTAAAGATGCTTCCTAAAAAACAACCAAAGGTATGTCACTGTTAAAATAATTTTTAACATTTCAGACCAGCAAATACCTCCGTTGAAATTTGGTAAATGTGAGTCCGTTTATACCTGCGAGGAACAGAAATCGTCTCCGAAGGTAACTTCACCGAACCGAAATCGTCGAAGGAACTATAAGGTAGGAATTTTTATATAAGTATTACATTTCGTTATGAATAATGTTTTTGTATTACAAATAACTTGTTCTTTATTAATCAACAAACATTATTCAAAACTATTAATTACTGTGTTGATATTTGCTGCACATGCACTGAATGCGTTTCCGAATGTTGAATGCTGTATCGAACAATACACCATTCAACATTCGGAAACGCATGAAAATTTATTTAACTGCCCGTTATTTAAATATAACAATAATAATAATTTGCAACATTTTAATAACAAATTAATTTTTACCATCAATTTTGCTGTTGTCTTGAAACGTTACATTAATTACGATCTGATATTCAAACGAAAACATAGAAACCTGATTTGTTGAAGTGAAATTTGCATTATTGGTGTTAAAATAATTCTAGTGGTGTGTACTCTGACCGCAACGGTAGATAATTCATTAATTCAATTAAAATCCGATTCCTAAATTGAGCCGGGCTTGCACCAGTTATCATGTGGGCAATGACTAAGATCGCATACAAACGGTAATTGTTGGAATCTTCCAATTATAGGTGAGACCAGATTAACTTGGTAGAACCCATCGCAGTTATGTATCTGTATTGATGCGACCAAATATTTTTTCAGGCTTGGCGTTACGGACGTACAAATTATGTTACATATAAATTTGAAAGTATCGATGGTACAAAATATTTTGAGCCATCGATACTAACAAATAACGGCACGGTCGCATCCGTAACGTCCAAATATTGCTGCTTATTTATTAATTTGCATACCTACAAAATTGCTTTGAACAATAATTATCTAACATAATTTCTAACACTGTGCAGACTTTTAAAATTTGCATTGCTAATAAATTTATTTAAAATTTTTCAATTTGCTTCCAAAAAACAACCATACATATCTCGCTGTTAATATAATTTTTAATATTTCAGAACAACAAATACCTTCGTTGATTGATAAATGGACTGTCTGTTAATGCAACGCAGTACAGACGTGAAATTGTTTACCTGGCGAGAAGCAGCGATCGTCTCCGATGGTGACTTCACCGAAAAACTGTGGCTTCACAGTTTTGCAAATCCTCGAAGGAATTATAAGGTAGGAATTTTTATACTTCACATCTAGTTATGAATAATGTTAAATTTCACAAGTTTTCTGTATTAAAAATAATTTGTTTTCAATTGATTGACATTATTCAAAACTATTAATTAGTGCATCGATATTTTTCAATTTTCGGTCATAAACTTTATTTATATCCAAATGAAATTTAATCGGAGGCAATATTTAAACAGTTGTTAATTTTAATTGTGCATGCATAAATGTTGGAATTTAAATGCTTAAATTTTATTTGTATTCTATTAATATTGATCAAAAGATTGATCGATAAAGAATAGCATTTATTAATTTTTTGTCATAAACGAGTAACATTAAAACTTTAGCATACACATTGAATCGCATATTTCAGAAACAACTCGACTCACACATCTAGTTTTAAAATAATTAAATATTAATTAGTCACGAACTAAGATTAATTCTGCTCTCAGTTGGTATTTTCAGAGGGTCCAATACACCTTTTAAATAATAGAATAAGGTTGTTTTTGCGCTTAATCGAAAGAAGTACAACTTTTATGCGCCATTCTATGTATAATTCAACCAAAAGTGGACTTTGCCGTTTCTGACATCAGCGATTCTTGTAATATTTCACTATTTTAATAGGTGTTCATGTTTTAGGAAAGAATAATTGCTTCGTTGAATTGGTAAACGGAACATCATTGAGAGACAAAAGTATATGCAGCCTTCTAGTACTGCCGACACCGCAGAAATCGTCATCGGAGCCAATTTCTCATCAACGATCTTCAAGACTGCCATCGGATTCTAAAGGTAGGCATTTTCATTTCTAATAACCGCAACTAGTTATGAATAATGCTGTGTAATATTTTGTCTCCGAGAAAACTGATTGTATCCAAGTTTAGTTTCAAACATTCATCCAGCAGTCAAGAAATTGGTATGAAATTACTAATTATTGGTAAATATTTATACCAATACAATAATTTTTGTTCTGCAATTTACAAGCATTATTAATAACTAGAAACATTTGGAGCGTCGATATTTTAATTGTTGGTTCAAAAATCTACCAGTGTCCAAATCAAATTCAATGGACAATAATTGCTTTTATAGTCATATTAGTAAGCGCGCTTTTAAATGAAACAATATACACGATATCAGACTTCTGATCAGTTTTGTTTTAAATTATTTGCGTAGGTACTTTAAGTAAATATTCCTCTGAGCTCTGAGCTTCATTTTTTCTGCACCAATAATCACCCAATTTCTTAATTTATCTAATCTAACGGTACAGAGACGGACCACGATTAGAAATAATTATTAATTTAATTGGGTCGCATATCATGTATTTTACTTGGAACACTTACCGTTTTGCTTCACTCAGAGCCTTGGAGGATAGCCTATAGTGTTTAAGATAGTTTGCGTAGGTAGTTTAAGTAAATGTTCCTCTCTGTGTGTCCGAGTAATATGCTTGTGCAGTTTGTACAAACTACCCAATTGTTATCTTCAGTTATCTAATCTAAAGGTACAGAGACGGACCAAGATAGAAATAATTGTTTAAAATGATCGGGTACCGTGCCGTGCTTCAGATCATTCATCTCTCCACTAGTTCATTTCAACCGCACTAACGTAACCAATACTTGGGCCCAGCTGGGGCTTGTCCAGCTATCTAACCGGACTGGTGTCTCAAGGGATATCGATTCGGCTGTTTTTACTGATGAAGAGATGATGATTTGCCACTCCTTCTGAAGCGATCGCAAAGAAGTGCCGTTGTTCACAGGGAAGGCAGATATTCTCGTTACGGATTCAACATTTAAAAAAGTGCAAAAGGCGCTAAAGTTGCAAAAGTTGCAAAAGTTACTGCTTTGCTTTACTCGGACACTCACAGGACAGCCTCCTTTCACACAATTTTTGTAGGTCACTATGAAACAATTGATCAACTTTTGAACAAAGTCGTAACCTCATAAAATTTTCATAATTTAAACTTTATTGATCAATTACGAGTATATATTGAAATTTTGAGAAGGCATTCAATTAATTTCTCGGCTATGAAGATGGTAGAATACTAGATTTGTTATCTAGAGATAGCTGGTGCGAATCCAGTTTGGGGAATTAATTTTCTGCGTACATATTATTTCATTCAATTTTGCGCATTGCTTTAAATTAAATACTCAATACTCTTTGAGTAAACAGTAGAGTTGTGAGAGCTGTCGATGCAGAAATTTATTGATTATTAAAGTTAATTCTGCAATCATGAAGATGGATAAAGCTGGATTAAATTCCAGGCGTTGCTGGTTGAAACCCAGCTTGTAGAAATAATGATCTACGATTTAATGAATTTAACTTTCATTTAAAGCGCAAATGATTGCGCTGACAACATGTAAAAATTTACTCCTTTTAATGCCAGAACTCGGCGCTCAGTTTCACTTTATTTTTTTTATTAATCTGTGCTTATTTGTTTGTTTATTTTGTACACTTCAATTAAATAATTTCACATAAAGATTATTATTGGCGTTAACGACATAATTGCACATTTTGTATTCGCACTAATGTGTTTTAGTCAACAGTTCATTTTTATTTGCTTCAAACTTGCTTGGCTGTTGACATTCATACATTTTGTTCTATTGTGAACCTTAATCACAAGTTATTAATCATTTAGTTGTTATTAAAATTCGTTTGTAAGTTTATTTCCTTTTAATTATTATAACAAAGAACCACATTATACAATTCTTGCATATATTAATATTACTCACATTAAATATATGACGCCTCTTGTCATATATCTTATTATTTTATATATACATATGCTCCTCTCTGTTTCCGAGTAATATGCTTGTGCAGTTTGTACTACCCAATTGTTATCTTCAGTTATCTAATCTAAAGGTACAGAGACAGACTAAGATAGAAATAATTGTTTAAAATGATTGGGTACCGTGCCGTGCTTCAGATCATTCATCTCTGCACTAGTTCATTTCACCGATATCGATTCGGCTGTTTTTACTGATGAAGAGATGATGATTTGCCAGTCCTTCTGAAGCGATCGCAAAGAGGTGCCGTTGTTCACAGGGAAGGCAGATATTCTCGTTACGGATTCAACATTTCAAAAAGTGCAAAAGTTGCAAAAGTTACTGCTTTGCTTCACTCGGAAACTCACAGCATTGCATAATAATTTGCCCAAATTAATGTTTTATTGTCAAGTTTTTGGGTTTATTGGTTATTAGTCGGTTCATATTAAAAAACATCCATTTAGAGTAGAGTCGATTTTAGATTAGAAGTAGATTTAACTTGCCACGTTAAACTACCCCTCAAAAATTATCTAGTTTTTAGACATATTTTCAAATGCAACTTATACAATGCAATTATTTTAAATAATCATATTCTTGCCACATGACTAGGTGTCATAAATACAATGAGAAATGCGATTATACATTCGTGATGCATGTCGAATAGACTTTAGGTATTGTGTGAGTGTTGATGTTGAGACTGATTGTTAATTAGGAAAAAGGCGGCCGCCGACTTTAGCGTTGTTTAACACTATAGCAATTTACTTGCTTAATTTGTCTTTCAGAAGACTCCTTGGTGTGTATGCTTGTTGTTATGTATATATGATAGAACCAGTTGCTGGTTTGTAGGTTCTGATATCTTAATGATATCATAGGTGTAGGTACAATTTCGTCTGAAATTGAACCAGTTGCTGGTTTTTAGGTTCTGATATCTTAATGATATCATAGGTGTAGGTACAATTTCGTCTGAAATTGGTTGATGGGGTGGGATTTTCTTAGACGCATGTCTTTGATATTATATTTGATATTATATTTGATATTAGCTTACTCCTGCGCTTATTATATTCGACCCGTCTAGGAAACAAGTTCATCTTGTTTATGTAACATGTATGTAAACGCATTTCTCATTGATAAAATATTTTCCATAGTGGGAATAAAAGTTGTTGATCAATTTATATGAACCAATTCATTGCCAATAATCTATTCAAATTTCAATTAATATGTGCAAGAATTTATAAATCACAGTCATTACGCGTTATATTTTTATAATTTTTTTACTTTTTTAAATTGTTTAGTTTATATAACAAAACTTGTCTTACTGCAATATTTCGAAGCAGTAATGTGTCACAGTTAATCATATTAGGAACTCGTAATTCGAAATGTTGTAATTGTATTAATAGTACAAATGAATTTTACGAATAATTAATAGACTAATAAATATTCAATAACCAACAATTCATTTAAATTGAATTGTCATTGACGCTTTTAATTATCTACCAAATCAATGTAAGTAACACATTATTGATTAGACCTAGCTTGCATGTGTTACTTTATCAATAAACATTATAAACAATTAACAAAGCACAGAAATATAATGCATTCATTATTATGCATTCAAAGTTTCAATGTTTCAATTAGTTTTCATGGAGTGTTAATTTTTCCATGTTTTTTGTTTTAATAATATATCTTTCACCCTAGCCAAGTGTTGGAATGTATTATTAAATTTTTTGTCAAAAAAAAAACAGTGTTGGTTCAATTTAACACTGAATTAAATCGTGGAAAGCAATTTTTAAATTGCTGTGCCGATGGTTCTCAAAATTCTAAATTGCATTCATTTATTCAATTTAATAATTGAATGAGTTAATAATTATACAGAAAGAGAAGCTGGACAACTAATTCAATATAAACTAGATGTTTTGTTATTATATGAGCCAGTATAATAATGAGATTGATTGTTCTTGTAAGTTTAAATTTAATTTGTCGCTTAATAGACTAGCCACCTGTTAAGCATAGATTCACGCGCTTATCAATTGTTAATACAGTGAACTTACAGTTTAGATGGGGGGTGCAGTATTCAATATACTAGATTAGGTTATAGGATGTATTCATTTTAGTCAACTTGGGGGTAAAGCGCACTTCAAATGTTTCTTTTTGTTTTATATGTATTTAGCTATAAGTTAGTTAACCACAAATTCTTGTATGTCTTAAATTTTTTACTGCTTCTCAGTAGTTTTTACCCAATTGTTATCTTCAGTTATCTAATCTAAAGGTACAGAGACGGACCAAGATAGAAATAATTGTTTAAAATGATCGGGTACCGTGCCGTGCTTCAGATCATTCATCTCTCCACTAGTTCATTTCAACTGCACTAACGTAACCAATACTTGGGCCCAGCTGGGGCTTGTCCAGCTATCTAACCGGACTGGTGTCTCAAGGGATATCGATTCGGCTGTTTTTACTGATGAAGAGATGATGATTTGCCACTCCTTCTGAAGCGATCGCAAAGAGGTGCCGTTGTTCACAGGGAAGGCAGATATTCTCGTTACGGATTCAATATTTGAAATAGTGCAAAAAGTGCAAAAGTTGCAAAAGTAACTTTGCTAACGTAATTAGTAAATTACAGACATACCAGTACTTGTGGTCACGCATAAATGAAATTGGACAGAAATCTGAAGTTGTGTATGTTGATTAGTTAGTTGTTTTGGCAGTTCTTAATAATCCTCGTACATACGGTTCACTTTTTGTACACCTCTTTTCTGTTTTCATGATCCATGCAATTGCGAGATGACGGTGAAGAACTTCTGATTGCCACCAACTTTCGAGGAACAAGATACAGGACTGGCTGGTAGCAGCAATGCAGACAGGACTCCACCCTTTCGTGCCGAAGTTGAAGTACATCAATGAACCCGCATCTTGGCAGATGAAGAATTGCAGTCGGATCCTCGAAAGACCTGCAGATATAAACGGTAAGTTATTTTCCTCAAATGTGCAAGCACATAGGAGCTGTCAACCGACTTGGTTCAATTAATGTGTTTATGCATATTGGTCACAAGAAGTCTAATAATGACGATATTACAAATATATTTTTTTAATCATTTGTGATTTTGGACGACAAGTTATATAGGAAAAATAATTTTATTTTACGTTATTATTTCATGATAGCTAAAATCTTCGTCAAGTATTCACAACACTACATAACTTGTTGTTAGTATTAATGCAATACATACAGGGTCCGTCATTTCACCTCCCGTTTTCTATAGCTCAGTTACTAATTGAGTTAGGATTTTGATATTTTGCAGGTCTTACACCTAAACCAATTTGAAAAGACAAGAATTTTAATATGTTTGTTTTATTTTAGGGCTCTTCATATGGAATTGCAACAAACTTACGAAGAACTAGACACCGAACTGGTAATTGCAGTGTAGACGGGACTCGACCCTTTCCTCCCGAAGGTGAAGTACATCAATGTTAACCAACAGCTTACCAGATGGAAAGTTGCAGTTCTATCCAGAAAGAGCTTCGGATATAAAAGGTAAATTATTTGTATTTTCCTCAAATTTGCAATCACACAGGAGCTGTCAACGACTTGGTTGAAAAAATGTTTAAGCAGATCGGTCACAAGAAGGCTAATAATGAGGATGTTACAAATATATTTTTTAATTACTTATAATTTTGGACGGCAAGTTACAGAGCATTCAAGAAAGCGGTGTCAACTCTTCCAACAACAAAGTTATGACAAGAAATCACATTTTAAAAATTCTGGTTATATTATTTGCTTGTATCTTAGAAAACATTTCTGCAACGCTGCAAAACATATTCGATTTGCAGCTTGAACAGTGTCATTTAATAGTATCCAGCATTAAAGTTGACATCACTTTCTTTAACAGTCTGTATCTACGAAAAATTATTATGTCATGACATCTTAAATTTACTGAAAGTTTCACAATATAAAATAACTTGTAGTTAGTATTAATCATTTATGCTATTTTTGCTAATTAAACCATTAATTAATCCATTAATGCAATATGTTTACGGCATTTAGAATTAATTGTAATATATTTATTCACATAAAATTTACTTAAAGTAACACAGCATTAATTTTGTTTAAGAATTCCGGTTTAAACTTGTCCATTATGAATAACATTTTCATTCAGTGATATATTGCATTAAACGAAACAAAATTTATAAATCCTTTTACTATTTGAATGATATTTATTCATTTCGTAGCAGCATGAATTGTATTGTATTTACTCTAGACAAACCGTAACTCTGTATAAATAGTTTAGGCCAGTGGTTTCGAAACTTTTTCCGCTCACAGCGCCCTTTTTGAACTAAGGTTTTTCCAAACCTTCTCTAAGTTATATCATGACTAACTGTAATGGATCTTTTAAATATGTTATTTACTATTATTGAAAGCCAACTCATTGTAAATGATGTCAGTCTGCAAAATACCCGGGTTAATTTTTCTATTAGTTTATTCAACTTAATTATAAACCTTTTGCAATATTCTGCGGCACCCCTGGAAAAACGGCTCTCCAGGGTGCCCCGACGCACACTTTGGGAACCACTGGTTTAGGCAATACCTTGGTATGGTTTATTAATATTTGTTTGATACTAGCAGTGAAAGGATTTATATTCTTAACATTTTCGCAATCTAAAATTTATTGTATTTTTAGCTAATGGGCTTTTGCTGGCACCAGAATATCTGCAGGTGGATGACTACGATGACACTACTTCAACTTCTGATTACGATCCACTCGGATCTTGAACAGCGTGGGAACCTAGATGACTTTGGATGGAAGACATCGGATCAAGAACATCGCTGAGGAGACTTTAGAAAATAGTTTAGCTGTAACCAAGTGATAAACTATTTTAGTATTACATTCATACATTGCATTAAGTGTTCTTGAAATTTCCATGCAATACTAATTAATTAGTTATAGATAAATAGACAATTCTTTGTTTATTACTTGGTTGTAGCTCGAAACTTATCCACAGAAACTAATTATATATAGATATAATTCATAATATAGAGATAATAAGAGATAATTCATAATACAGAGATACTTGATTACATGAATTAGATTTTGTGGATAAGTAATTTATTAATAGATTTAAATAATTTTAAGTGTAGGTATCCCCAAACTTGCGTAACCAACGAATTTTGTAATTTGCACTTACGTATTAAGGGTGGAAATTGCCAGAAAACTGCATTTCTCTTCATAACCATACACCTCAAACACGGCCTTTGTTTTTATATTTGTTCATAATATATATATATATATATATATATTTTTTTTATATAAAGTTGTACTTATGCAATTTACAAATTTGACTAACTTAAAATTCAAGTTATTTAAAAGTTTACAGAACTCAATAGTTACGTAACTTGGGGGCATGCCTGTATGTAGTAATGTTTTGATGACGCAATAATATTTAAAAAATTGATTCCTATCCCGTCCCAAATATAATTTTTATTTATTCAAATGTCAATAACCCTGATGTGATTTTAAGATTCCAAATTTGCTTATCCGATTTTGATTAATGGTTGTCCAACCATATCACTTTTCATGCTTCAGACAACTTCAAAATTGTCTAGTCTTGAATCATATTAAATTCCACATTTAGTCAATCGTTTGACCTTACTTTTTAATACGAATTCAATTGTATTTTGCAAGGGTTATTGAGGTTTGAATATTTGATTCGTAATGTGACTTGGTACATTTAAATATTTTTTAAGATTCTCCAAGCGCTATTTGCTCCGATTTTAAAATTATTTGCGTAGGTACTTTAAGTAAATGTTCCTCTGTGTTTCCGAGTAATATGCTTGTGCAGTTTGTACAAACTGCCCAATTGTTATCTTCAGTTATCTAATCTAAAGGTACAGAGTACCTTTAGAGTAATAATTGCGGTACCCTAGTAATAATTGGGTACCGCGCCGTGCTTCAGATCATTCATCTCTCCACCAGTTCATTTCACCGCACTAACGTAACCAATACTTGGCCCCAGCTGGGGCTTGTCCAGCTATCTAACCGGACTGGTGTGTCAAGGGATATCGATTCGGCTGTTTTTACTGGTAAAGAGATGATGATTTGCCAGTCCTTCTGAAGCGATCGCAAAGACGTGCCGTTGTTCACAGGGAAGGCAGATATTCTCGTTACGGATTCAACATTTCAAAAAGTTGCAAAAGTTACTGCTTTGCTTTACTCTGGACACTCGCAGGACAGCCTCCTTTCACACAATTTGCTATCACAATAACAGATATTCTCGTTACGTATCGCGGAATTAAAACCATGCTTTGCTTCACTCGGAGCCTCCGAGGATAGATTTCAAGCGCTATAGGCTCCGATTTTGAATTTAGTCGAAATATTTTTCATTTCATTCCAGATTGTGATTATACATCTAGTATATATATACATAGATATATAATTATTATTAATGAATTGGCAAAAATACCGCTTTGAGAATCGTGATTTAAGGATTTAGAGTTTTAGATTCGGTCCTAATGTTTAGAATTCCAGTGTTTTTTTTTTAATCATTTTTTTTTTACCTTAGTCAATCTTTTGCCCGATTTTTTTTAAGCCAAGTCAATTTTTTTATCAAATTTAATTTTTAATCAATTTTTTCTTGAACCCAAGCAAATTTTTTAATCCATATTTTTTTTTTAATCAATTTTTTAAATAAATTGTGTAATTTATGAATTATCCGTGGAGTAGTTATTGGTAAGTGCGATTCACTTGTGTTTAAGAGAACAGTGCAGAGAGCTTAAACAGCATTTTAAGATTTGTTTCAATATATTGCATTACTATTTAACTACTCCACTGGCTATAGCATTTAACCATTAGTATAGTATAGGTTTAAAGGTGGTAACGGTTTCAAAATGATTACATTCTTAATCTACTTATTGATTTTCATTTCAATTAAATGATCATTCAGGTCATTATAGCAATAGTAGAAAGTGCCAAAACGTTAACGTTGCATCATTTTGCCTAAATAGTCAGATAGGGATAAAAAGGCGGCCGCCGCTTTTAGCTCTTTTTTAGTTTGGTGTGTGTGCATTGATTTCTATGATTTGTCTCTGTGTGCTGGTGTTTCGTACGCTTGTGATTCGTATGCTTGTGATATCGTCTGATTTCTGGTGGGAAGGGTTGGGCGTCGTATTTCAATTACGGCATCGGATGCAACGTTAAACTGAAAGCACTTTTTATTATATTTTTATAGAATTAATTGGCTTATCATTTAAAGTTTTATAACTTTTATTGCAATTAAATTGCGAAGATTCAGATTAAATTTTAAATTGCAAGATTAAGAATGAGAATGTTTTTTGAAATAGTAGTACAGTATTCATATGATAGTATTTGTATCGGTATCTAAAGGATTATGTGGCAATCCAGCTTATGATGATATCCTGGCGATGCTGATTTGAGCTTGCGTTAATCCTGGCAATGATGACAACATTCGCCAGCCTTAACTGATGCTGCTTGCGCTAATCCTGGCGATGCCGATTAATCCTGCCATACTGAATACTGACGCTGCTTCCGCTTGCGTACGTACAAAAACAAACTTTTTGGTTTATTGCAGTATCGTTATCAATTCGGTCAACTACACAAACTACCCTGTGAAGTTTGTGCAGTAGACTATATTGATCACGAATGTGCAATAAAGCAAAAGCGAAGTTTTTGGGTGTACAGCCACGGACTCTCAGAATGACGTGTCCGTCCGTCCGAACAATATTCTATCCTTGTCTACCCCGTCCCCCACTGTACGGGACCAGACAAGTATAGCAAACTGCTCGGATGGACAAGCGCGTCATTCTTATCGTCCATGGCTGTACAACCTACTGAGTTACCACGACGATTTGCATTTGTATTAAATAAAATGCGAAAGACTCCATGTGGGGTCCTAGGTCAATAAATATCGTTGCTCTAAAATGATCGTAGCGCAATAAAGTTCGTACCCGAATATAGACGTAACGCTATAAATATCGTACCCGAATCGAAATTGTAGCCCAATTAAATCGTAGTCCAATAAACATCATACCCAAATAAAGATAGCAGCGCAATAAAGGTTGTAACCGAATAAATATAAAATCGTACCCCATAAATATTCTAGCCAAATAAAGATCGTTTAGGTTAGGTTTTCGCACCCGAATATAAATCGTAGTTTTGTTAAGGCAGATTCATAGATTCCTTACATGGCAATGCTACGCTGTGACAATGCTATCGCTGTAGACATTTTCAACGTGCATTAAACGCTGTTGAAAATGCCCGTAGCGATAGCATTGTTGCGTCGTGTATAAATCAATGATTCGGCCTTTAAGATTGTCCAATAGACATCGTATCTGAATAAAGGTGGTGCAATAAGGGTTGTCACCCAGTAAAGATCGTATACTTACAAACGATCTTTATTTAGCGACAATATTTATGTGTATTTAAGGTTAGGTTGTACCGCACTGAATAAAATTCATTTTCACAAGTATATTAGAACCGCATGTAAGGCTTAGGGTACGATTCAAGCCGTAAGCGGCGCAAGTGACCGACAAAACAAGCGTTTTGTTCATAATTTGAATGCGCGTGCTGGAAAAACTGCTGCTACTACACCGCTGCTCCTAGCCCTTTAATATTCGCGGCCTCCCACCGCTTGCATCGTACCCGAGGCCATCGATAGATCGTCGCGCCATAAATACCTTGCCTAAATAAAGATTGTGTCCCAATTAAATTTTAATCCAATAAACATTATACCCTTTAATCGCACCCTTATAAACATTGTAGCTAAATAAAGATCGTTTATATGTATTTAAGGCTAGGTTGTACCGAACTGAATAAAATTCATTTGCACAGGTATTTTAGGACGGTATGTAAGGCCTTGGGTACAATTCAAGCTTTACACTTGTCGCTCACTGCTGCTCCTAGCCCCCTTTAATATTCACGGCCGCTCATCGCTTGCATCGTACCCGAGGCCATCGATGGATCGTCGCGCCATAAATATCTTGCCTAAATAAAGATTGTAACCTAATTAAATCTTATTCCAATAAACATTATACCCTTTAATCGCACCCTTATAAATATTGTAGCTAAATAAAGATCGTTTATATGTATTTAAGGCCAGGTTGTACCGAACTGAATAAAATTCATTTCCACAGGTATTTTAGGACGGTATGTAAGGCCTTGGGTACAATTCAAGCTTTACACTTGTCGCTCACTGCTGCTCCTAGCCCCCTTTAATATTCACGGCCGCTCATCGCTTGCATCGTACCCGAGGCCATCGATAGATCGTCGCGCCATAAATATCTTGCATAAATAAAGATTGTAACACAATTAAATCTTAATCCAATAAACATTATACCCTTTAATCGCACCCTTATAAATATTGTAGCTAAATAAAGATCGTTTATATGTATTTGAGGCTAGGTTGTACCGAACTGAATAAAATTCATTTCCCCAGGTATCTTAGGACGGTATCTAAGGCCTTTGGTACAATACAAGCGGCTGCGGTGGGCGACAAACAATCGTTATGTTCACGATTTGAATACAGCATGCTGGAAAAATCTGTACGCTTCACACTTATCGCTCACTGCTGCTTCTAGCCATTAATATTCGCCGCCTCTTACCGCTCGCATCGTACCCGAGGCCAAAGGCATCGGAATGCCTGTAATTCTGTAAGAGTGAGCAGTCCACTGTCCTTGTACGTATGTCTTGTCCTGCACTGTAGAGACAAGGATAGCGGACTGTTCGGTCTTACGAACCGAGACATTCTCATGGCTGTACATCATCGATTAGATAATACTTAAGGTAATAAAGTATATGATTAGGTGTATTGCGGATCAAACAACGTACAACAGTAACAGTTGACTGTCATGCTGTCGGCTAACGTACACTTTACTGCTAACGTTGTTTGATACGCACTACACCAAATTATATACTTTATTACCTTAAGCATAATCTAATCGATGTTAATGTTCTTTGATACGCAATACACCTGAATAAATTATATGTAATAAACAAAGTAAAACTTGTGTAAATAAAGGAGTTTATAAAATATATAGTGTATAACTTAATATGTGTGCGTTTTCTTTCGGGCCCTCGTTAAATGACCAAGTCCCTCTACCCAGTGCCACTAGTTAAATAGAGATACGGGATACTAGAAGTTTTCTAGTTTTCTTTCTACCCGGTGCCTCTACCTGGTGCCTTCACTAAAGTTAGATAGGGATTCTAGAAAGGGAGATATGAATGGATAACAGCTGAGTGGACAATGTTACGACCTTGCAAAACCTTACTGATAACAGCGTTAAAAATACTAGACGACGATAAACGAAGAATAACAGGGCATTAACATTTTCGGGCAGTTCTCAGTGGTAATTTTTACAAGTCCCTTTACCCGGCGCCTCCACTAGAAACATATTTGACTTGAAAAAATTTTGATTGAATAAAAAATTGTAAAAGATTGCCTGTTTTTCGTATATCTTCCTTCCCCCCTCCCTCGCTGCCGAATCTCATCCCCACTAATTTTTCAAATTTTCCGCCCCCGCATCGCTGCCACCCCCGCTTCCGCCGCTCCCGCTGCTTCCCCACCACCGGCGTTTCCGGCGCTTCCACCGGTTCGCTGCCCTGCCCCCCGCTCCGGGCCGCTGCCCGTCCTGCATCCCCCGCCGGGCCCCCGGCTGCTCGCCGGCGCTGCCGCCATCGCAGCCACGGCGGCACCCGCCACCGGAATGCCTGCCGCACCCACCGCTCCAGCATCGCTTCCCCCCGCCGCTGCCCCCGGCGCTGCCACCATCGCAGCCCCGGCGGCACCCCTGCCGGTCCGCAACCCGCCGCAATTTTTATTCGGCCGGCTGGATTTGAACCCACGGTTCGCTGCAGCGATCGGGGGCCACCCCATCGCTGCAGCGAGCTACGCTATCGAGCCATGGAAATCCATCGACCAAAATCTTCATCTCTTCTTACAGATTCGCGATAAGCGCCCGTGAGTGCGAGAAGGTAAGTAGACCCGGCCAACGAGTGGAAGTGAGACGGGACGATTTGCCTCGCGATTACTATAATATTGTATACTATAGTATACAATAGAATATCGGTGGGGGTATCTAGGGGTATAGATGTGGGGGGTGGGCAATATGCACCTGCTAGGTACCACGTACCTAGCAGGTGCCCACCCCCCGCCCAGGTGAGAAGCCTAAAAAACGCGCGTCAGGCGTCAGGCGGGCGGGCGTCGCGACGCCCGTGGGTGCGCCCACACACACACGCGCACACGTCATGTGACGCGCGTTTAAGCTTCTTTCCTGGAGCTCGACCGGTAGAAATTTTTCTATAAATCCAGTAGGGGTCCGTAGGACCCCTACTGGATTTATAGCAATATAGATATACTATATGTTTATATTACATTATATATACGCGCGCGCGCGCGCGAGGCTAAATTTTGCGGGTATTCGGGCTGTGGACACCCTGTATATATCGATTTTCGTGGGCTGCAAAATTCTTCACTTTTTGGATCACCCTGTATATCGACTTTTGCGAGGAGCAAATTGATATATACAGGGTGAGTCGACAATATTTTGAAAGTTTTTGGATCACCCTGTATATCGAGTTTTGCGAGGAGCAAATTGAGAATATGTAGGCGAATATTTTCGATTTACATTGAGTGGGCACTATGAATAAAAGATCTCTTTGACCTCCTGTGATCCTGGTACGAAAACAGAAAATTATAAAATATGTAGACGAAAATTTTCGATTTACATTGAGTGGGCACTATGAATAAAAGATCTCTTTGACCTCCTGTGATCCTGGTACGAAAACAGAAAATTATAAAATATGTATACGAAAATTTTCGATTTACATTGAGTGGGCACTATGAATAAAAGATCTCTTTGACCTCCTGTGATCCTGGTACGAAAACAGAAAATTAGAAATTATACTGCCCACTCAGTTTAAATCGAAAATTTTCATACTACTAGTGCTCACCTGAATTGCAGTTGAAGCTCTTTAACTTGGGAAGAATCTGGAACGACGTAAGCTGTTTCGTCCTTATAGGACTCATCAGCGCAGCTTTATCATAAGATATTCATATCGAATGTCAAATGATCATCTACGGACAGCTCTTACACTTACCTCAACCGAAGAAAAATTTCTGAAAATGAAGAATTATTCATCCCGCAGAATAACAGAATCTACGTCTTAAACGTCCTAAAATATCTGCGGAAATGAAGAATTGTTCATCCCGTACTGTAACCTAATCGACGTATAAATCATCCTAAAATATCTGCGGAATTCAAGAATTATTCATCCCACAGTACAACCTAATCAACATAGAAATCGTCCCAAAATATCTGCGGAAATAATGAATTATTCATCCCGCAGTATAACCTAATCGACGTATATAACGTCCTAAAATATCTGCAGAAATGAAGAATTATTCATCCCGCAGTATATCCTATTCGACGTATAAAACGTCCTAAAATATCTAGGAAAATGAAGAATTATTCATCCCGCAGTATAACCTAATCGACATATAAAACTTCCTAAAATATCTGCAGAAATGAAGAATTATTCATCCCGCAGTATATCCTAATCGCCGTATAAAACGTCCTAAAATATCTAGGAAAATGAAGAATTATTCATCCCGCAGTATAACCTAATCGACATATAAAACTTCCTAAAATATCTAGGGAAATGAAGAATTATTCATCCCGCAGTATAACCTAATCGACGTATAAAACGTCTTAAAATATCTAGGGAAATGAAGAATTATTCATCCCGCAGTATAACCTAATCGACGTATAAAACGTCCTAAAATATCTAGAGAAACGAAGAATTATTCATCCCGCAGTATAACCTAATCGACGTTTAAACCGTCCTAAAATATCTACAGAAATGAAGAAAAGATCATCTCACAGAATAATTTAATCGACGTAGAAACCGTCCTAAAATATCTGCGGAAATGAAGAATTATTCATCCCACAGTATGACCTAATCGACGTTTAAACCGTCCTAAAATATCTGCAGAAATGAAGAAAAGATCATCTCACAGAATAATTTAATCGACGTAGAAACCGTCCTAAAATATCTGCAGAAATGAAGAATTATTCATCCCTCGGTATGACCTAATCGACGTATAAAATGTCCTAAAATATCTAGGGAAATGAAGAATTATTCATCCCGCAGTATAACCTAATCGACGTATATAACGTCCTAAAATATCTGCAGAAATGAAGAATTATTCATCCCGCAGTATAACCTAATCGACGTATAAAACGTCCTAAAATATCTAGGGAAACGAAGAATTATTCATCCCACAATATAATTTAATCGACGTATAAACAGTCCTAAAATATCTGCAGAAATGAAGAATTATTCATCCCTCAGTATGACCTAATCGACGTATAAACAGTGTTAAAATATCTGTGGAAACAAAAAATTATTCATCCCGCAGTATAACCTAATCGACGTATAAAACGTCCTAAAATATCTAGGGAAATGAAGAATTATTCATCCCGCAGTATAACCTAATCGACGTATAAAACGTCCTAAAATATCTAGGGAAATGAAGAATTATTCATCCCGCAGTATAACCTAATCGACGTATAAAACGTCCTAAAATATCTAGGGAAATGAAGAATTATTCATCCCGCAGTATAACCTAATCGACGTATAAACCGTCCTAAAATATCTGCAGAAATGAAGAAAAGATCATCTCACAGAATAATTTAATCGACGTAGAAACCGTCCTAAAATATCTGCGGAAATGAAGAATTATTCATCCCACAGTATGACCTAATCGACGTATAAATCGTCCTAAAATATCTGCAGAAATGAAGAAAAGATCATCTCACAGAATAATTTAATAGACGTAGAAACCGTCCTAAAATATCTGCGGAAATGAAGAATTATTCATCCCAGAGTTTGACCTAATCGACGTATAAATCGTCCTAAAATATCTGCAGAAATGAAGAAAATATCATCTCACAGAATAATTTAATCGAAGTAGAAACCGTCCTAAAATATCTGCGGAAATGAAGAATTACTCATCCCACAGTATGACCTAATCGACGTATAAATCGTCCTAAAATATCTGCAGAAATGAAGAAAAGATCATCTCACAGAATAATTTAATAGACGTAGAAACCGTCCTAAAATATCTGCGGAAATGAAGAATTATTCATCCCACAGTTTGACCTAATCAACGTATAAACCGTCCTAAAATATCTGCAGAAATGAAGAATTATTCATCCCTCAGTATGACCTAATCGACGTATAAAACGTCCTAAAATATCTAGGGAAATGAAGAATTATTCAACCCGCAGTATAACCTAATCGACGTATAAACCGTCCTAAAATATCTAGGGAAATGAAGAATTATTCATCCCGCAGTATAACCTAATCGACGTATATAACGTCCTAAAATATCTGCAGAAATGAAGAATTATTCATCCGTCAGTATGACCTAATCGACGTATAAAACGTCCTAAAATATCTAGGGAAATGAAGAATTATTCAACCCGCAGTATAACCTTATCGACGTATATAACGTCCTAAAATATCTGCAGAAATGAAGAATTATTTATCCCGCAGTATATCCTAATCGTCGTATAAAACGTCCTAAAATATCTAGGGAATTGAAGAATTATTCATCCCGCAGTATAACCTAATCGACGTATAAAACGTCCTAAAATATCTAGGGAAATGAAGAATTATTCATCCCGCAGTATAACCTAATCGACGTATATAACGTCTTAAAATATCTGCAGAAATGATGAATTATTCATCCCGCAGTATAACCTAATCGACGTATATAACGTCCTAAAATATCTGCAGAAATGAAGAATTATTCATCCCTCAGTATGACCTAATCGACGTATAAAACGTCCTAAAATATCTAGGGAAATGAAGAATTATTCATCCCGCAGTATAACCTAATCGACGTATATAACGTCCTAAAATATCTGCAGAAATGAAGAATTATTCATCCCTCAGTATGACCTAATCGACGTATAAACAGTCTTAAAATATCTGCGGAAACAAAGAATTATTTATCCCACAGTATAATTTAATCGACGTATAAACAGTCCTGAAATATCTGCGGAAATGATGAATTATTCATCCCTCAGTATGGCTGAATCAACGTATAAACAGTCCTAAAATATCTGTGGAAACGAAGAATTATTTATCCCACAGTATAATTTAATCGACGTATAAACAGTCCTAAATATCTCCAGAAATGAAGAATTATTTATCCCTCAGTATGACCTAATCGACATATAAACAAACAGTCCTAAAATATGTGCGGAAACGAAGAATTATTCATCCCACAGTATAATTTAATCGACGTATAAACAGTGGTGAAATATCTGTGGAAATGATGAATTATTCATCCATCAGTATGACTGAATCGACGTATAAACAGTCCTAAAGTATCTGCGAAAATAAAGAATTATTCATCCTGCAGTATAACCTAATCCGACATATAAACCGTCCTAAATTATCTGCGGAAATGAAGAATTATTGATCCCAGACTATAACCTAATCGACATATAAACTGTCCTAAAATATGTGGGGAAATGAAGATTTATTCATCTCACAGTATAATCTAATCGATGTGTAAAGATTCCTAAAATATCTGCGGAAATGAAGTTATTGATCCCAGAGTATAGTGTTACCTAGTCAGGATTGACAAATTAAATATAATGCAATTGATGTGAAATAATAAGCCAAATTAATGATAATAATCGTTACTTACCAAAATAGGGTTTATTGCTTCAATTTGTAATTATTTGCCCAGACCACCTCGGAAGCTATATGAACCTATAATCTCAAGGGAGGTTCTTTCACATATATCTTATAGAATTTTCAGTAAAAAAATTAGACCATAATAATGTTAGTAAACTTAAATTATATTTAAACAAATATTTATTCAATTGTACATGCAAACTTTTAATTTGTTAGTATATCAGATCTTTACTTTTCTCATAGAACCCCAACAAATTGTCCCATCGCTCTAGCTGGAGGGTGAGGATCTCGCTCCGGACACGTGCCCTGCATGTTCATCCCACAGTGTAACATAACCGACGGAGACACCGTTCTAAAATACCTGAAGAAATGAAGAATTATTCATCTCATAGTATAACATAAACGACGTAGATACCGTCTTAAAATACCTGCGTAAATGAAGAATTATTCATTCCACACTGTAACATAAACAACAGAGAAACCGTTCTAAAATATCTGCAGAAATGAAGAATTATTCATCCAGCAGTATAACATAATTGACATAAAAACCATCCTAAAATATCTACGGAAATGAAGAATTATTCATCTCACAGTATAAATAATTGACGTAAAAACCGTCCTAAAATATCTTCAGAAACGGAGAATTATTCATGGCACAGTTTAACATAATCGACGTACAAACTGTCCTAAAATATCTGCGGAAATGAACAATTATCCATCCCGCAGTATAACCAAATCGTTGTGTAAACAGTCCTAAAATATCTACAGAAATGAAGAATTATTCATCGCACAGTATAACATAATCGACGTACAAACCGTCCTGAAATATCTGCGGAAATGAACAATTATCCATCCCGCAGTATAACCAAATCGATGTGTAAACAGTCCTAAAATATCTGCAGAAATGGAGAATTATTCATGGCACAGTTTAACATAATCGACGTACAAACTGTCCTAAAATATCTGCGGAAATGAACAATTATCCATCCCGCAGTATAACCAAATCGATGTGTAAACAGTCCTAAAATATCTACAGAAATGAAGAATTATTCATCGCACAGTATAACATAATCGACGTACAAACCGTCCTGAAATATCTGCGGAAATGAACAATTATTGATCCCGCAGTATAACCAAATCGATTTGTAAACAGTCCTAAAATATCTGCAGAAATGAAGAATTATTCATCGCACAGTATAACATAATCGACGTACAAACTGTCCTAAAATATCTGCAGAAATGAACAATTATTGATCCCGCAGTATAACCAAATCGATGCGTAAACAGTCCTAAAATATCTGCAGAAATGAAGAATTATTCATCGCACAGTATAACATAAACATTGCACAAACTGTCCTAAAATATCTGCGGAAATGAACAATTATTGATCCTGCAGTATAACCAAATCGATGTGTAAACAGTCCTAAAATATCTGCAGAAATGGAGAATTATTCATCCGACAGTATAACATAATCAACGTAGAAAGCGTCCTGAAATATCGTAGTGTTCCTCGATGCCTGCAAACATCCTTAACAGTAATGCGCCACACACATCAATACGCACGTTTTAAAAAGGAAGCACATCCATAAGAACGCAATGAAAACTATAACTTGATTAGTTAGGTTAGAAGCACGTTACAAGGAAAAATTTCATGTGCATTTGTTTGCTGCATTGAAATTGCGATCAACGCGACGTCTGGCGACAAAAAATATGAACTAAAAAGCACCCCAGAGACATCTGCTGACGCACGATTGAACAAAGAAACAAATAAATATTACAGGTTTCTATTTTTTGTAGGTTAAAAAGATTTCTGGAATTCCAGATATCTTTTTTACCCGCATTTCAGTGAGCAGTTAGATAAATATGTGGCAGATGTCGCCAAAAAATTAAAAACTGTCGCTTTTTGCACTTGAAAATGCCCCCAGTGACAGTAAAAAAAAAAGCTCTAATTTAGCATTCCAACTACAAAGAACCTAATAAGGAGATGCAAAATGCCCTGGAAGCACTCATGTTTGAATACTGACTCAATGTATCAAATGAAGAAAGACTCCCGAATAAATTCTCTCCATGATTATTAGGTTAACTTACAGACAGTTCAAAACCAGCTCTGTATTAAAAAGGGCATGAATAATTAGCTCCTAACAGGTTTTGAAATATAAAGTCCAACATGTATGAGAATGGGGGAAGCAGAAGTAATTGTTATGTGCGAGCACCAAATTAATAAAGAGTCATGTCGGTTCCGAAGTATTTCGATTATATCGTAAAAGTCACCGTTGGGATTTCCAAGAGCAAGCGAGAACGGGCCTTAAGTAGCCCGGAGGCGGTCAATAATATCAATTATATTGATGGTTTCAATTGAAGAACGACTCATTGATCAATTACAAGCGATCAATCACTTTGTACACGATGAGTATGATTGACGATATTATTGAAAGTCTCCAGGGCTCTTTAAACGGAGATACAAGGAACTCGGACACGTTAAACCCCGCAGGGAGTCACTCCAGGATGAGCGTGTCCAAAGTCTCCAAGTACAGAAGTGCAATGACGATCATACTGCTTAAAGCATAAGTACTGGCATCATTGAGTTACAATTATCAATAGTCATGACTAAATTTGCATGTACAATGTGCAGTAAATAAATTTATTAAATGACAAGACAATGAACACATAAACCCAGTGAAAAAGCGTCCCGTTGACAACGTTAAAATCTACCTTTCTGTAGGTTAAGACTGCGCTCAACTGTACTGCTCCTCGATGACTACAAGCATCTTTAACCGTAGTGCAATGGGCAAGTTTTGAAGGAAGCAGATTCATAACACCGCACTGAAAACAGTAACGCGATTAGTTACTTCAGGAAAAAACAACTTAAGCGCTGTTTACAAGCAGACTTTTTCTTGCATATTCGACTACTGCTTCTTGAACGCATCACGCGGGAACACCTCGAGTAAAGTTATAATGCAACAGAAGGCACGATTTCAGTGCAAAATTACTGCATTCATGCAGGCAAAGGCATAATGTAATGTGGCCATAACCTACAGAGCTTGGTTTCTAGGTAATATTATCGCATCTCGCCATGATTACAGCTTCCCGGAAGTTTTACGAGCAGTGATGTTTTACCTGAGCACTCGGATGAAGCTTCAGCGCAGCTTTGTGACTTTGTGGTGGATATTGGCATGCATAAAGTGTAACAAATATATCAATTTATTGTTAAAACAATGCACAAATAAACCCAATGAAAAGCGTCACGTTGCAATGAAATTAAGTAATAGTAAAATCCTACCTTTGTTCCGGTCGAGACTGCGTTGAATCATACTGTTCTTCGATGCCTGCAATCCGTATTCTGTCAAACACAGCAATGGACACGTTTTGAAGTAAGCAGATCTATAACAGCGCACTGAAAACGATAACATTATTAGTTACTTAAAAACAAACAACCCCAGAGCTGTTTACACGCCGCCTTTTTCTTGTGCATTCAACTACTGCACTTTGACGCAGCTTGTGCAAACACCTGGTGTAAAGTTATCATGGCACATGCAATAGAAATCACCATTCAAGTGCAAAATGACAGCACGCAGGCGAGAAGGTATAACGTGATGTAAACTTAAATCTAAACTTTGGTTTCTAAGTAATAGCATCGCACTTCATCACGATTACAACTTACAATTACAACTAACCGCAAGCTTACAAACTACGTATGAGTTACCACCGGTTGTAGTGTGATTGTCGTGTACTTACAAAAGTGTACGTTCTGGCTAAACATTATAATAATCGTGCATGGTATAAAGCTTTTAACTACTGCACTTGGACGCAGCTTGTGCAAACACCTCGTGTAAAGTTATAATGGCACGTACAATAGAAAACACGATTCACATGCAAAATTACTGCACACAGGTGAAGAAGGCATAACGTGATTGGACATAAATCTAAAGTTTTGTTTGTAAGTAATAGCATTGCACTTCATCACTTCAATCACCGAATGATTGCAACTTTCAATTACAATTCTAAAATTACAATTACAAATTGCAAGCTTTACGCAATTTTTTCTGCGAACACTAAGAAGCGTGTACTTCGCCGCTGCGTGAAGTACGGTGCTTCGCAACTTTGTCGTGAATTGTGGTGCGTAGTGCATGTCGAAGTATCAGTTTCAGGTTCAGCAAAGTTAGCGGCATAAACTACGGATGAATTACCACCGGTTGCAGTGTGCTTGTCGTGTACTTACAAAAGTGAATGTTCTTCTATAACAATCCTGCATTGGGTAGAGATTTCTGGAGCAAAATATATTATTTACTAAGTTATTACTTGGTGCAGGTTCTTGGTTGAGAGCAAAGTCCACGAATCTGAGGTGAACAGCAGGAATGACCGCGTTTTGCGAGAATTCGTTTAGCAGGAGTGAAAATTACACACGTTACGGTAATAGGACGTTTTGTGGAACTGTTTGGGGCCAGAACTTATCAATTATAGCCCGTTTTCTGGTGCAAATCACTTACAGTATGCGCGAACGACGTGTACACAATGAATGTGAACAATCTATAGTGCAACCATTTCGTTGAAATAGTGATCTCACAATTACCTTGAAACCCTTCAATTACCATGAGTAACGAAGGAGATAGGTAGAACTAATCATCGTACATGTAAATTATCCATATTTTATAACTACAAGCGCGATAATAAGCTTAAAAACAGAGTTTATTTAGGGATATTAATTGCACCAGAATTAAGTTGCATACCTGTTTCTAGCACAACCACAGTCATTAAGTGTCAAGCTATTGGTCGGAGGTTGACACTTAATGACTCTGGTTAGTCTATATAGGGATATTTTGTTAGGTTGCACGACTGTTGCTGCTGATAGCTAGTCTTACCATTTTATTAAACTACGGATGGCGCGAACTCGAAAATACTCAAAATTACCTTGAAAACCTTATTGAATGATTCTAAACATCATAAAACATCTACGTACAATATTTACGTTTACAATTTTCCCTGCTTGAAAGATAATAATCCTAAGGTTACTACATTTGGTTACTCATTCAAAAATATCGGACTATTCATAACGTATTTTCGAATTAATACGTTCATAAACTTATAGACTGTAAAAGTACGGAATATATTCCATATGTACGAAGTAAGTATAATTTTAAATAAACTTAAGATTAAATTTTCAATGCGATTGGCAGGTTGAGTGTCAGTGACTTCTGTCATCAGCGCTGTCACAAGTGACTATCGAACGTAGAGGTTGTGTTGTGTACATTTCCCCTCTGCATTAGCAAATAGTGAATTTTCGCCCCCCGGCTCGGACGTGATTGCGCCAGGGCGTCACAACCGAGCGCACCATGATGCCCCAGTTTCGCACAGAGCTCCACAACTAGTCGCCCCCAAGCCACCCAGCCCACCCCAGTGTTTATGTATCACCCAAGATGTTCGTCAAAGACCCCTGCGGCATTGTCTGCATCCTCATCACGTACATTGCAATCTTCTACGCGGACTATGTCATAGTGCGGTGGATCATAATTCCTACGATGGCAAGCAGGTAAACGTTCGAAACCAATGACGACCCGGACAACTTTTGAGCGATTCACTTGACTGTTTCAGTTTGTGGGGGGCGTTCAACGCGATCACCTTCAACACCCTGATATTCCTCCTCGGCATGGCGCACTTCAAGGCTGTGCTGAGCGACCCCGGGACGGTGCCGCTGCCACAGAACAGGATAGACTTCTCGGACATGCACTCGGACTCAGGTAAACTGCGACCCAAGCCCCCGCCGGCACGCCTCGGCACTGGCCACGCACACTATACAGCTCTCGTGTTGCATAGATTCTTGAGTTGTGCTGACGATAAACTAATGAACCGCAGGATGCGACAACATGGACTGGACGATATGCACCCGGTGCGAGACCTACCGGCCGCCCAGAGCGCACCACTGCCGCATCTGCCAGCGGTGCATCCGCCGGATGGACCACCACTGCCCCTGGATCAACAACTGCGTCGGGGAGAGGAACCAGAAGTACTTCATACAGTTCCTGATTTACGTAGGCACGTAATGTATAAGCATTGATGCGTATCAAAAAACGTTAACAGTAACATGTACGTTCGTTCATCACATTCAAATGTCACAATTGCATCCGACATTTGAGTTAATGTCTTAATGTCATTTTTTTTAAGTGATTAGAATTTTTTTTCAGGTGCACTGTCTGGATATGCTATTACCCTTATAATCATATCATGGGTGACTGACTGTAAAGATTGTGATCTCGACGTTCCAACGAAGCAGAGAAGAATGTAACTATATTATTTTATGCACGACATATCTGTAATGCCTTGATTATTGCTTCGCAAAGTCTGCATAAACAAGGTTTTATAAATCGTGATGCTTCTTAAGTTTCGTGATTACTAATCTGTCGTCTTTCTTTCAGTATGCATTGTGTTATTTTATTGCTGGAGAGCTCACTGTTCGGCCTATTTGTGTCCGCAATACTCACTGATCAGCTGCAGGCAATCATGACGGACGAGACGGCGGTGGAGCAGGTGCAGAAGCAGGGCCCCTACCGGCCGCACAAGCCGAAACTGGCGCTGCTGAGCGAGGTGTGCGGCAGGCACCACCCGCTGCTGTGGTTGCTGCCCTGCACGTCGGTGCCAAAGAAGTTCGACTCGCCGCTCATCGACTACCACGTCTGATGCATGGCGGGGGGGGTTATTTCTCAGGTTTCTATTCGGGGCCGGCTCGGCAAAGTCCATATTGCCGCGTTGCAGATATTCAGATTTCTATAGTATTTTCTATTGTTTTTTTACAAGTGTTTTGTTGGATTTTATTCTTTTTTGTTTTTATAATATTATATACAATTATATAGTAATATAAGTGAAAAGTGATTAAATATATTGTTTTAAAATAAATTAGTTGGTTCTCTCAGTTATCGGATTGAAAATTAATTTTACATAAAAATATAATATATTCATTGTTATTCACATATAACAACATAACTTAAGCATATTTCAGTGTTTTGAAAAATAAAATGCTGTTGCACAATATAAAACTCTATTCGGGAAAATCCTCAATTGTTCATCAACTTTTTGGGCTGTAAAAAGAATTCACTATGCTTTATAGAAAACTAACGGTATAAACACGCCAGGTCTTTTAGGGCGTACGTCACTGATTTCGACGTGTCCGATCTGAAAATCAAAAGACAAAACTATCAATAACCCACCCAAAACGTGGCTAAAAGTTTAATATTTTATTCCCCACAACCAGTTTCAAAATCTCATCGGGACAAAATAAAAAAAGAAAATGCAATTTAAGAAAAACGAGAAAACTATTAATAACACCACTCAAAGAGTTTAATTTGTTTTAACCTACAAGAATGTTTTAAAATGTGATCAAGAACCGCCATTTAAGTAATCTGTGAAAGTTAAATCGTCATCTATTAGATTAAATTTTAAATAAAAATGATTGTTATACGAAATAATATAAATTTTATAAATCAGCCCTAAAAAATATTTGCCAATCATTCAAATTTCATGGTTTTGATTGAAATTTTCAATTTAAACATTAAAAAGAGCTGAAAACTTTTATTACTTTATTTTTGTAAAAACCGTTTCATCAGCAAATTATTATCTGAAATGGTGTTAAAGTTCACTTGTGGTTCCATTCAACTAGTTATAAAAGACTGATTTAATTATTACGGCCAATGTAAATAATATGTGCATTCATTAGAAAGCATTTTTCACATTAAAAACTGCCATATAACTTATTGCAAATCGATTGATACGTTATGTAGCTCAAAATTATTGGGTAATTTTTGTTTTGCTTCACTGGCATCCGACTTTCATTATTACGAGATTAGCCGGCGAGTATTGCGTACTTACACTGTGACAGAGACGTGAAAATCGTTCAGTTGCTGCGGCGTCACCGTGATGATGCCGGTCCCCTGTTTTGGAAGACTGTCCACGGCCTCGGCCAGCCACTTGTTCAGCAGATCCCTATTAAAACTAATCAGCTCGATCACGACGTCCCCCACCTCAGAGAGCATGTACGTGTGCAGGTAGAAGACGCAGGCGTGTATCAGGTTCGTGACCAGCTGCGGGCCGTACTCGACGAGGATGCTCTGCACCAGCTCCTTCCTCTCGGCGAAGTCCGGCTGCATGCGGCCGCTCCTGCCCGTGTTGATCAGGTCGTAGAAGAACTTCATGACGGACGTGTTGGCCTCCTTGTGGTCGAGCGAGCAGGCCATCAGGCCGCACTGCAGGATGTGCGGCAGGGCGGCCGACCGGAGGAACGGGATGGGCGCCCGCTGCATGTACCGGGCGCACAGTCTGAAGAAGTCGTCGACCGTATCCGGGTGGTTCCGCAGCCCGTTCTCCTCCTGCAGCAGCTCGAAGGTGGGCGTGATGAACGCCTGCAGCATGTCCAGCAGGCCCTGCACGCAGCACCCGTTCGTCGCGTACTCGTCCACCAGAATGCTGCCCAGGTACAAGAAGCATGAGTGCTTGTGCTGCGTATAGATCGTCACGATCTGCGTGACCAGGCTCTCCAGCAGTTCGGGCACCTGCTGGCTGACGCAGCGCAGCATGAAGCGCACGCTCCGACAGCACCTCTCCATTATCCGCACGTCGCCCTGGTACTTCTCGAAGACACGTGACAGCACTGGCCAGACTTCCAGTATTACTATTTTGCACGGATTCGTTTCACCTGTAAATTATGCGTAAATACGTAATTCAATTCCAGATCATTTCAAATTTAACTTTGGTATAAACATTTCGAAAAAACTAGCAAATTTCTATAAAAATATTTGATGATATATTTTACAAATTACCTGTCTAAGGTGAAAGTCGTGGGCTAATAGAAAATATTTACAAAATTCATTTTTGGAAAAGTGTCATAAATGAGTTTTTGAATCATATCTGACAGACTGCTCCCCAATTTCAACTTTGGTCATAAACATTTAAAGAAAATTAAATAGTAGACAATTTCAAGGAAAATATAATCATTTTGAGAAATTCTTCTTTATAACTGACTAATTGACGAAATAAAAGACGATACATAGATTTCTTACGCGACGCAACTCTTTGACAATGCTATCACTATGAACTTAACTAACTGAACTTAACTGTCAAAATATCACATATTATGTCAAATAGCACCGACTCATTTCAATTGTTCTGTCAAATATTTTCAAGTAACTGTCAAAATTTTAATAATTTTGTCAAATAGTGTCGACGCAGTTTCAAAATTTGATGACTCAAAATTTTAATGATCACTGTCTTATTTGCAATCATTAAAATTTATCATCCTTAAATTTTTGACAGAATAACAGATTGATATGACTAAACTTTTGAGAAAATGGAATTGTTGAAATTCTGACAGCAATGATAAAAAATTCGACCTTTTTTGTAAAACGGCCAAAAACACTTTACCTTCCACAATATTCACAACAAGATTCCTGAAAATCGACGCGATCCTATCGAGCCACAGGACCGGGTCCGTTTTCGTGCCCCGCACGGGCACCACATTCTGCTCCACCAGCTGGCACAGCGGCTTCACCTGAAGCAGGCACAGCTCTCGCAGCGACGGCACGATGTCTTCGTGCTTCATCCGGCTGACAATCGCCGCTACGCCCTAAAATAATGCAGTTATCAAATTAAGATATTTTAAGGTGACAGGATCCAATTTATGGTACAATTCAGTAACACAGAAAATCTTCACCTCATAATTTTTTGTGCGATAAATTGGACTGTGATCTGTTTTATTGCGAACCCTAAAATAATACAGTTATTCTAAAATATGTGTGATACGATCCCATTTTATGGTACAATTTAATAAACTTGGCTCATTGCACATACAGAAAATCTTCACCTTACAATTTATTGTGCAATAAACTGTGAACTGTATTGTGTTTCATTGCAAAAGAATAGTTTAAAGAGCTTTGCGCAAACCTTGAGCAATCCAATAACGGCATTATTGGTGATTGCGAACGTGTCCACTTGATGCAGGAGCTGCAGCAAGACGGGCACGTGCCTGGGCATGTGGTCGTTGCAGGCGGCGCAGATGTTCTGCAAGGCGGTGGCCGAGGCGGCCCCGACGCCGGCCTGCGGCAGGCAGCACACCAGGAAGTTCAGTATCGGGTCCAGCGAGGACGGGTGCTGCTCGATCCACTCGCACAGCTCGCCCAGCAGCAAGACGGACGTGTACCGTACGGCAATGTGAGTGTTCTCCGGTATCGTTAGTATCGCTTCCACTACTTTAGGCACGACCTCGTTTTCCGTCCTAAAAACAAAACACTTTAAATATATTTTATCATACCTTAATAGTCCATCTGATTTTCACATGATTTAGTCATTAAATTGTTTTCACAGGGTACTTTCAAAACTGAGAGATGTCACAAATATCATTGATGAACTGTTAATTTTTCAATTATTTCTCTGCGCAATTTCAATTTTTCTGTCAAATATCTATCTGATTGTTATATGCATTCAATTATTTTTACACCGTACTTTAGAAAATGAGCGATGTCAGTTGGTAGTCAGGGCAGTGATTACTGACAAAATTGATGAAAAAGTATGAAAATAGAATAAGTAATATGAGTTCTGAACGTATTACTAGATAATTATGTACATCTATACTTGTGTGATTGTGATACATAAATTTTAAAATCAATTTTTAGTAAATCGAGTTTGTAACCAAAATCCTACACTGTTGGTTCAAAGCCTGCCGTAAATCATATGAAAATCGGATAGATATTACATTTACATACGGGAGAACGTTTTTAGCAACCGCTTGCATGATGAATAAGGCAGATTCTGTGGTGTCCCAAGTGGCGCCTGGAGTCTGGAGGTTCATGAACATGTGCCTGAAGCAGCTCGAGCTGCCTATGATGAACACGACGTCCTTAACTAGGTCTGAGACTTTAAGCCGGAAGTCCTTGAAGTCGTCGCCGTCCTCGAGGAGGCCCTCGTGGTCCGGCTCCATCTGGCAGTGGCGGCACAGGGACGTGACCAGCCGTTCGACGTACGGCCTGAACATCTCCGTCAGGCCCTTGCTGTTCTTCTGGTACAGCTCCTCGCTCAGCAGATACCATAGGTTGAAAGTGATCTCGGCCACCTCGTAGTCGTGATGCCCGACGCATATCAGCACCAGGTCGAGCACCTTGACGGCGTAATGCTGGTACTTGTCGTTGCTCTGCGTTATGATCTTCTCCAGGAACGTCTCGCCCAGCTCCGTGAATATCCTGCAGTAGTTCATGGACTTCTCCTGGTCCTCGTTCGCGACGCTCAGGTGGTACGGCACCTCCAGGCTCAGCACGCTGTTGAACAGGTAGCTCTCGAGGTTCTGCTGGTTGTTGTTGTCCTCCAGGCACTGCAGCAGCGTGCAGATGCAGTCGGTCGAGGCGTCATGCAGGGCGCCGGCTATTGGCTGCATCTTGTCGCTCTCCTGCTTGTAGCTGAGGACCGTCAGGGCGTTGGCCACGATGACGTTCTCGGTGACGTCGGCCAGCGTTATGGCCCCTAGGGACACCCACGACGTGAAGCACCGCAGGATCTTAACGTTCACCTGAATGTTTTCGTGCAGGTTCGAGCTGTAACTGTTGGCGCAATGTTTCAGAAACTCGTTCACGGTCGGCGCACATGATTTTAGGTCCTCCAGCACGTCCTGCCGCCTGTTCTCGCCCAAACTGTAAGACACCAATTCCGTTATTACAATACTTGATCGTCTTTCAGCCTTACGATGAGTATGCAGAGATACTCCAAGGCACGACAATCAAGGACATCTAAATAAATAAATTGGCGACAATTTTTATTTATATCGCATGATTTTAAAACTGCATAAATATAAACGATACAAAAAGAGATTTGGCTGTATGTAGGGCAAAAAAATTATTTTGTGTACTAATTATTTAGGATTCCAACCTGGACAATAGTAAAACCGGAATATCAAAGACATTCAAAATTAACTCAAACATTTACTCATACAACGCTGTATCTACAATATATCAAACTTCAAAAAAAGCAGAATCCTAAAAATTCAAAAACATAACATCCCTCATAAGGTTTGTCTTTCAATCCACTGATAAAGTTACGAATTACTATTATTACGGTTCTAAATACCAAAATTAAACTAATATACTCACAAGAAAGCACAAAAAATCAAGACATGACATTTTAAAAAAAAGCAGAATCCTAAAAATTCAAAAACATAACATCCCTCATAAGGTTCGTCTTTCAATCCACTGATAAAGTTACGAATTACTATTATTATGGTTCTAAGTACCAAAATTAAACTAATATACTCACAAGAAAATACAAAAAATCAAGACATGACATTAAAAAAAAAAGCAGTATCCTAACAATTCAAAAACATAACATCCCTCATAAGGTTCGTCTTTCAATCCACTGATAAAGTTACGAATTACTATTATTATGGTTCTAAGTACCAAAATTAAACTAATATACTCACAAGAAAGTATAAAAATTCAAGATATGACATTTAATTAAAAAAGCGGAATCCTAAAAATTCAAAAACATAACATAACTCATAAGGTTCGTCTTTCAATCCACTGATAAAGTTACGAATTACTATTATTATGGTTCTAAATACCAAAATTGAACTAATATACTCACAGGAAAATACAAAAATTCAAGATATGTCATTTAACAAAAAAACGGAATCCTAAAAATTCAAAAACATAACTCATAAGGTTCGCCTTTCAATCCACTGATAAAGTTACGAATATCTGCTATGCAGTTATCTGACACGTAATTAGATGAATTTTCTTTCGCTTACTTCGCCGTGGCTTTGTAAATCTGGTAGAAAACTTATCCTTAACTTTAACTGTGAATGGAGAGACCTACAAATAACTTGTGCATTGTTAGCTTAATTAGCATAGTTTAAATAACGTATAACTTATGCATTGTTAGTATAATTAGCAGTGGCATTGGCATAATTAGCCGTGGCATTAGCGAGTCGCAGACTTAAAGGTGATTCACAGTTTTCTTCACAATGCGCAATGCGTTCCGTAAGAAATGTATGAATCAGCCTTTAATGTCCTGGTATAATTCGTCTGTACCTCGCGAATTTGCCGTATTAAATTGTGAATTTTTGCAGTACATCGAAATGTATGGATTATTTGTTACATTGGAGTACGTTTGAGTGTGCAATACGTACCGCACGGATCTGCTCTCGAGCTCCTCGGGCAGGACGATGAGGACCTCGAGCAGGGGCCATAGGTGGGTCTGCGAGAAGCGGCTGATCAGGTCCATGGACGCCCGCTGCCAGCTGGGCATCTGCAGGATCAGGTCGGATAGGGCTAGGCACAGCTGGGTGACGATCACGGAGTTGGTGCCCTCCGTGATCTGGCCGATGTGGTCGAGCAGGCTGTCCCGGAGGCTGCCGTGCGCCTCGACGGGCAGCTCGTGGAACGACTGGTGGATCTTGGAGCGCATCGTCTGCGCTGCGAAGTAGCACGACTCCAGGTCGCGCTTCAGGTGCAGCAGCTCGTCTGCCAGCGTCCACGCGTGAACCTGTAAAGCGAGGGGGTTCAGGGGGGCGTGTGCGGGGGGCGCTTGTGCTGTGCACTGGGTCAGGGGGGTGCTCACCGATTTTTGAAAGTCGCCTAGCCATTGGGAGGCCCGCTCCTTCTCCGAGGTGTTGGGATTGTTGTACAACGCTGATATGGCCAGGTACACTATGTCTAGATTGGGTTTCTGCTCCATTTTCATTTAAATACCTTGTGGAAATTGATAATTCGCTTCGTGCATCGGCTCAGTTACATTATTTTGCTTTCATATTTGTCAAATTGTCAAAAGCACACTGCGCAGGGATGCCAACCTTAGCGACACTTCGGGGAATCACAATGTCAGACTTTTTTTTATAAATCAGCAGTGATTAACGTACATCAAAATTTTAGTGAACCACAAATATGTAAATTACAAAATTACAATGCTCGTATAAACGCAAGGGCATTGCAGAGGACAGCCAAATATCTGAACAGACCTCTGGGGGAAACCAAATGTCCCGAGAGAAACTCCAACTGCCAACCATCAACACAAACGCGGCCAATTCAAAAAACCGAAACAGGCAAAAATGCCGAAGCCGGACATGATAAACCAAGGGAGCAACACAGAATCGTTCATAACGGGCTACAGATCGAGGGTGAGTGGGCCCCCTTGCCCCCTACCCCCGGCATCCTCATGCTACTGTTTCAGGCACCTTCGAGCGACAGGTACATCAAGTACTTGAAAGTCATCGATGACCAAGTATTTACAGATTTTTACACTTGCGGGGAGAAGATTGGACAGGGCAACTTCGGCACCGTCTACGAGGCCAAGGACAAGAAAGACAAAAAGTCATGGGCGATGAAAATTATAGTCAAACACTCAGTAAGCCCGGCACGTTTCATTTCAGCACGGCTTCTCGACTGCACACACCACACAAACACTAGTACAAAAACTACACACAAGTTAATACCTTCCACAATTAATGCACCGATTTCACTAAATGAAAAACATTCAAATTACTGAACCATCAAACGCAATTGTTTAACAAACTACTGCACTCATTTATTTAACAAAGCACTGCACTCAATTGTTTAACAAACTAATACATTCATTTGTTTAATAAAGCACATCACTCAATTGTTTAACAAACTACTGCACTCATTTGTTTAACAAAGCACTGCACTCAATTGTTTAACAAACTAATACATTCATTTGTTTAATAAAGCACATCACTCAATTGTTTATACAAACTACTGCACTCGTCTGTTTAACAAACCAACTGCACTCAACTGTCTAACAAATGACTGCACCCAACTGTTTAACAAACGACCGCCATCTAATTGCCGCCATCTCTTCCCTCGAGCTCTCCTCCAGCCTGATGAAGGGCATCGAGCGGGAGATACAGATCCTGAAGATGCTCTACCACCCGCACATCATCGAGCTGCACGAGGTGCTCGAGTCCTCGCACAAGATCTACCTGGTGCTGGAGAAGTGCGACTGCGACCTGCTCTCGAAGCTGAAGCAGGTCGGCAGGTTCACCGAGATGGACACCAAGCGCATCGTCCGCGACCTGGCCAGCGCCGTCGCCTACCTGCACCGAAAAGGTGAGAGAGATTCAATTGAAACTTGCACCACGTGCGTGAAACGTGCGGCAGTTTCTTTGGCATCTTTCCAATTCATCAGCAAGTCAGCTGTGCGCCAATTAATTATTAAAAGGCAGTTTCTGCCGAAGACGTTTCCGGACCGTTACACGTATAGTGTACAGCTTAGAATAATCCAGAAATAATTGAAACCAAATCTGATATTCACTTTCAGATATCGTTCATAGGGACATTAAAGTTGAGAACATCCTGCTGATTAGGAATCCCCAAGACGTGAACGATAAGCTGTTCATCAAGCTGTCCGATTTCGGGCTGAGCATAATCAAGAGCGGACGGAAGCACACAAACATGCTGCACGACCGCTGCGGCACCCTCAACTACATGGGTAAAACAATTGAGGCGCTGCGGATACGAAGGGCTAACTCAACATTGGGGTGACGAGAAATTTGGAGAAATATCTAAAAATCCCACAAAATTGTAAAAAAATCAAATAGAAATTCACTAAAATCTTGCGGAAATTTCATGAAATAATCAAAAGTCAATCAATTCAAATCAACAGTTTCCAAAAACATAGTTTGCATTTCTGTTCTTTAGGACTTTCAAGAATTACAGACATTTAAAAGAAGTTGCAAAAACATTTTATTGATCCAAATAAACAATTTTCAAAAAACATTAATGAAATTCCTAATACATGAAAATTGCCACTTATATTTTTAGGAACTATTTATGAATATAAAAATATCAAAGATACCTAAAATCCCCACAAAATTGTAAACATTAAATAGAAATTCACTAAAATCTTGTGGAAATTTCATTAAATAATCAAAAGTCAATCAATTCAAATCAACAGTTTCCAAAAACATAGTTTACATTTCTGTTCTTAAGGACTTTCAAGAATTACAGACATTTAAATGAAGTTGCAAAAACATCTTATGGATACAAATAAACAATTTTCAAAAAACATTAATGAAATCCCTAATACATGAAAATTGCCACTTATATTTTTAGGAACTATTTATGAATATAAAAATTTCAAAGATATCTAAAACCCCCACAAAATTGTAAAACATTAAATAGATATTCACTAAAATCTTGTGGAAATTTCATTAAATAATCAAAAGTCAATCAATTGAAATCAACAGTTTCTAAAAACATTAAGTTTACATGTCAGTTCTTAAGTACTTTCAAGAATAACAGACATTTAATTGAAGTTGCAAAAACATCTTATGGATTCAAATAAACAATTTTCAAAACACATTAATGAAATCCCTAATACATGAAAATTGCCACTTATATTTTTAGGAACTATTTATGAATATAAAAATTTCAAAGATATCTAAAACCCCCACAAAATTGTAAAACATTAAATAGATATTCACTAAAATCTTGTGGAAATTTCATTAAATAATCAAAAGTCAATCAATTGAAATCAACAGTTTCTAAAAACATTAAGTTTACATGTCAGTTCTTAAGTACTTTCAAGAATAACAGACATTTAATTGAAGTTGCAAAAACATCTTATGGATTCAAATAAACAATTTTAAAAACACATTAATGAAATCCCTAATACATGAAAATTGCCACTTATATTTTTAGGAACTATTTATGAATATAAAAATTTCAAAGATATCTAAAACCCCCACAAAATTGTAAAACATTAAATAGATATTCACTAAAATCTTGTGGAAATTTCATTAAATAATCAAAAGTCAATCAATTGAAATCAACAGTTTCCAAAAACATAGTTTACATTTCTGTTCTTAAGGACTTTCAAGAATTACAGACATTTAAAAGAAGTTGCAAAAACATCTTATTGATTCAAATAAACAATTTTCAAAAAACATTAATGAAATCCCTAATACATGAAAATTGCCACTTATATTTTTAGGAACTATTTATGAATATAAAAGTTTCAAAGATATCTAAAACCCCCACAAAATTGTAAAACATTAAATAGAAATTCGCTAAAATCTTGTGGAAATTTCATGAAATAATCAAAAGTCAATCAATTCAAATCAACAGTTTCCAAAAACATAGTTTACATTTCTGTTCTTAAGGACTTTCAAGAATTACAGACATTTAAATGAAGTTGCAAAAACATCTTATTGATTCAAATAAACAATGTTCACAAAACATTAATGAAATCCCTAATACATGAAAACTGCCACTTATATTTTTAGGAACTATTTATGAATATAAAAATTTCAAAGATATCTAAAACCCCCACAAAATTGTAAAACATTAAATAGAAATTCGCTAAAATCTTGTGGAAATTTCATTAAATAATCAAAAGTCAATCAATTCAAATCAACAGTTTCCAAAAACATTAAGTTTACATTTCAGTTCTGAAGTACTTTCAAGACTTACAAACATTTAAAAGAAGTTGCAAAAACATTTTATGAATTCAAATAAACAATTTTCAAAAAACATTAATGAAATCCCTAATACATGAAAATTGCCACTTATATTTTTAGGAACTATTTATGAATATAAAAATTTCAAAGATATCTGAAACCCCCACAAAATTGTAAAACATTAAATAGAAATTCACTAAAATCTTGTGGAAATTTCATTAAATAATCAAAAGTCAATCAATTCAAATCAACAGTTTCCAAAAACATAGTTTACATTTCTGTTCTTAAGGACTTTCAAGAATTACAGACATTTAAATGAAGTTGCAAAAACATCTTATTGATTCAAATAAACAATTTTCAAAAAGCATTAATGAAATCCCTAATACATGAAAATTGCCACTTATATTTTTAGGAACTATTTATGAATATAAAAGTTGCAAAGATATCTAAAACCCCCACAAAATTGTAAAACATTAAATAGAAATTCGCTAAAATCTTGTGGAAATTTCATGAAATAATCAAAAGTCAATCAATTCAAATCAACAGTTTCCAAAAACATAGTTTACATTTCTGTTCTTAAGTACTTTCAAGAATAACAGACATTTAAATGAAGTTGCAAAAACATCTAATGGATTCAAATAAACAATTTTCAAAAAAACATTAATGAAATCCCTAATACATGAAAACTGCCACTTATATTTTTAGGAACTATTTATGAATATAAAAATTTCAAATATATCTAAAACCGCCACAAAATTGTAAAACATTAAATAGAAATTCGCTAAAATCTTGTGGAAATTTCATTAAATAATCAAAAGTCAATCAATTCAAATCAACAGTTTCCAAAAACATTAAGTTTACATTTCAGTTCTGAAGTACTTTCAAGACTTACAAACATTTAAAAGAAGTTGCAAAAACATTTTATGAATTCAAATAAACAATTTTCAAAAAACATTAATGAAATCCCTAATACATGAAAATTGCCACTTATATTTTTAGGAACTATTTATGAATATAAAAATTTCAAAGATATCTGAAACCCCCACAAAATTGTAAAACATTAAATAGAAATTCACTAAAATCTTGTGGAAATTTCATTAAATAATCAAAAGTCAATCAATTCAAATCAACAGTTTCCAAAAACATAGTTTACATTTCTGTTCTTAAGGACATTCAAGAATTACAGACATTTAAATGAAGTTGCAAAAACATCTTATGGATTCAAATGAACAATTTTCAAAAAGCATTAATGAAATCCCTAATACATGAAAATTGCCACTTATATTTTTAGGAACTATTTTTGAATATAAAAATTCCAAAGATATCTAAAACCCCCACAAAATTGTAAAACATTAAATAGAAATTCACTAAAATCTTGCGGAAATTTCATTAAATAATCAAAAGTCAATCAATTCAAATCAACAGTTTCCAAAAACATAGTTTACATTTCAGTTCTGAAGTACTTTCAAGAATAACAGACATTTAAATGAAGTTGCAAAAACATCTTATGGATTCAAATAAACAATTTTCAAAAAACATTAATGAAATCCCCAATACATGAATATTGCAGGAACACTTAGAACCTTGAAGAATCACAAGAATTTAATAAAAATTGCAAAAACATCTAAAAACCCCACAAAATTGTGAAAAATTTATTTGCATGTTGAGAAAAAAAATTACATTTAAAAAAAAACTTGTTTTTCTATGCTAAGCACATTAACACTAAGCGCATTAGTGCTTTATTGTTTTGCATAGTTTACAATTTATCATTGAATATTTTAACTTGTTTTGCAATTATTATTAATTATATTAATTATCATCTCATTGTGATTGATTTCAGTGCAGTTTACAATTTAACATTAAATATTTGACCCTTTTTTTTTGCCATTATTATTACTTATATTACTTAATACTATTATCTCGTTGTGATTGTTTTCAGCGCCGGAGATGCTGACGGCTCAGTCGTACAGCCAGCAGTGCGACGTATGGGCCATCGGGATAATAATGTACTTGCTGCTGAAGGCCGAGCTGCCGTTCACCGCCAAGACGGACGCCAAGGTGACGGAGCAGATCTGCAACGCGCAGCCGAGCTTCGCCGGCATGGACGTCACCGAGGAGTGCAAGGACCTGATGCTGAAGGTGCTGGACAAGAACCCGGCGTCCCGGACGACGGCCAGCGAGATCCTCGTCCACCCGTGGCTGCACGGCGAGAAGCTCAAGCTGGCCACCCAGTCCAACAACATACTCGACATGATGAGGATGTGGAACAAGGATCTTAGAGTGAGGCTTTAATCTTTCCGGAATTCGATAGTAAATGTCGCATCTTTCAGGTGGTTTAATTTGTACAGCGTTTTCGTTAATTTTGATTTATTCTAACAATTTTTTTTTTATTTTTAAGTACCAATACAGGCTTACCATATACCAAAGTATACCATTCTGGATATACCAAAGTATATCCAGAATTTAATAATAATATAAATGTCCGATTTTTTGACTCATGAAATTTGTTAAATTATTTTACTCTAACAATTTTTTATAACAACATTTTTACACAATATTTAATTGACAATTCGAACATTAGAACTTACAGAATAAACATTTTAAGATTTTACAAATTATTTACAAATTTGGACAATGAATGTAAAATTTTAAAAGCTATTCTTAAATTTTAACAACAAAAATACTATGTAAGTTTTTTGAATTTAAAATGCAGGAATAAATATAATAATTATTATAATTTTTGTGCAGTTTAGAGTATTTAATGTGTATTTAAGATAAATGTGAAATTGTTACAGTTGTTTTTAAAAGTATTTGACCGCGATTCTTATATTTTAACAACAAATAATATATTATAAGATTTTTAAATTTAAAATGCAGTAATAAATATAAATTATTATTATCTTTGTGCAGATTAGAGTATTTAATGTGTAAATTGAGATAAATGTAAAATTTTGAGTGATTTTTGAATTTTAAAAAAAAAGTTTTTTAATTTTTAAATGTAATAAACTATTATTATTTTTGTTCATTTTAGACTATTTAACGGGTAAACTTAACAAGTCCTCGGTAGTATATTCTCTTTATTTGCTCAAATTCACTCAATAGTAAGTTTGACATTTTGTCAGTAAGTAACAATAATTCAATAATTATGGCCTTAAAACTAATATCACAATGGAAACAGCACATACAGATTAAAATTCATGTATAAGGTACAAACAAACACGTTAAAATAATTGATGTATAAGGTACGTCACAAACAGATTAAAATTGTATAAATAAAATTGTAAACGGGACTCACACAACAATTATATCACAGCCGGAATATCACTTCTCTTTGCCCATGTGTCTCACCAAAACCTGGGAAGTCTGGGTAATAACACTATAGGCAGCCTTCTGAATCGTTTTTTTTACTTGCCACGGTGGCACCCCCAGCTCTCGCAACATCCTCTTAAAGTTCTTGTGTTCAGCGGTCTCCACAACCTCCCCGAATACTCCCACAATCAGAAGGCCCAGCTCCACCTGGCACCTGTGTTTACCCGCAATCTCGTCGACCAGGTTCGTGTCTCTGTGGATCGTCGAGGCGTTGCGGTGGTCAACTTCGTCCACGGAGTTGTGGCAATATTTTTTCCGCTTGATGGTTTCCTGGGTACGGTAATTCTTCAGGTGTGGTACAGAGACCTCGAAGAGATAGGTCTTTGCCTTCGGGCCCATGACCTGTACCATTACGTCGGGCTTGTTGTGGTGTAGGCGCTTCTCCGTCAGTATGCATTGGCCGGCCCTGATTCTGATGATATTATCTCCAGCCTGGTACTCGGTGTTCAGTACCGCCTTCCCGAACTGAAGGTTCCTGCCGATCTCCTCTGGTGCCTTCGTTGACTGCAGGATAAGCCGGAGCAGCCAGTGCACCACGTAGTCGTGGCGGGGAATGTAGCTGGTGTTGGGGCATGTGGACACGACGTGGTACGTAGTTTCGTACCACGTCGTGTCGTGTATGTGGTAGTATAGTGGTAAGTATCCCCGCCTGTCACGCGGGAGACCGGGGTTCGATTCCCCGCCGGGGAGGACCTTTTTACCGAAATAATATAAAGCAGTTATTACAAACAATGCAATAATATCAGTCAGTGAAACATGTAAACCAAATTTTATACGTACCAAAATTTTGGCCAAAAATGTAAATCTTACAGGAGAGCATTTCAACATCATAAGTTTGCACATAATTCATTTTATTTTAATTATTCTGTCAAATACATTAACTAACTGTATACATTACACTTATTATGCCAAATAACGATTACTCAAATGTCAAAATTCAATTGTTCCGTAAAATGTCATTGATCAACTTGTCAATTTTTCAATTATTTCTGAGTGAAATTTTAATTATTCAATCAAATTTCATTAGCTAACTGTCAAAATTTCACTTGTTATGTCACATAGCGTTTGCTATAAAAATTTCAATTGTTCTGTCAAATATCATTGATCTGCAGTAAATTTTTCAATTATTTCTGAGTGAAATTTTAATTATTCAATCAAATTTCATTAGCTAACTGTCAAAATTTCACTTGTTATGTCACATAGCGTTTGCTATAAAAATTTCAATTGTTCTGTCAAATATCATTGATCTGCAGTAAATTTTTCAATTATTTCTGAGTGAAATTTTAATTATTCAATCAAATTTCATTAGCTAACTGTCAAAATTTCACTTGTTATGTCACATAGCGTTTGCTATAAAAATTTCAATTGTTCTGTCAAATATCATTGATCTGCAGTAAATTTTTCAATTATTTCTGAGTGAAATTTTAATTATTCAATCAAATTTCATTAGCTAACTGTCAAAATTTCACTTGTTATGTCACATAGCGTTTGCTATAAAAATTTCAATTGTTCTGTCAAATATCATTGATCTGCAGTCAATTTTTCAATTATTTCTGAGTGAAATTTTAATTATTCAATCAAATTTCATTAGCTAACTGTCAAAATTTCACTTGTTATGTCACATAGCGTTTGCTATAAAAATTTCAATTGTTCTGTCAAATATCATTGATCTGCAGTAAATTCTTCAATTATTTCCGAGTGAAATTTTAATTATTCAATCAAATTTCATTAGCTAACTGTCAAAATTTCACTTGTTATGTCAAATAGGGTCGACTATTAAAATTTCAATTGTTCTGTCAAATATCATTGTTCTGCAGTCAATTTTTCAATTATTTTCGAGTAAAACTTTAATTATTCTGTCAAATTTCATTTGTTATGTCAAACAGTGTTACTCATCAAAATATCAATTGTTCTGTTCAATAAAAATACAAACTTTGTGGATGGAATTTTACAAAATCGTCATTAAACGCTAGGCAATAAAAACTAGGTATCCCGTACAATTTTGAGTTTACTGAATTTCGATTAGTTTCTGGCGATTTAAATGGAGTTTAGAATAAATCTAAATAATATAAATCCACTCAATTTCTATGCAAGTCTATACAATTTTCATTATATTCTGTGTAATTTAGTTTGGAATTTGAATTCATTTATAAGATTTGTAGACCTCTTATAAAATTTTATAACATAACATTTACCGAGAAATTTATATAAGGTATAATGTAACGAAATTATCATAAAATTCTAACAAAACAGATTGCATTTTATAGAATTTCTATGAACATGAAAGGGATTTTGATTCAATTATTATTTTGAATGTTTTATTAACAGATTTTCACCAAATTTCAATGGCTCCATTGAAATTACTACTCTATGAAAGTTTTCCGAAAAATTTCAGCAGAATTTGCATGCAATTCTGTAGAACTTTCTAGGTTTTCTGGTTCAAGTTTTTTTTTTTATAGAATTCCATGGAATTGATACACATTTTGACAACGTTGTATGTAAGCGTCATGAAATTCTAGTGTTGATTTTCGAGAATTTTTGTTGGTCTTTTGAAATTTTAATGTAATTAAGGATATTTCTACAATTTTCGGAATTATATAAAAAAAATTGGTACTTTTTTATATATATATATAATCGATCTTTATTGGGCTATCGACCCCATATGGGGTCTTTCCGCCTTATACTACTTATATACTTTTTGTACTTTTATATTATGTGGAACTTTGAGTTATACTTTTTTTTAAATGTTACCGATGTATTGTGACATATTTTTTGTACTGTGTTTTCTCATGGTTGTTCCGTTGGTTTCCAGGCGCCTTTGGTGGGTCAGAACAACGACATATGGCTGGGAGGGCCGGCGGTGAAGCGTGCCTTCTCCCCGGTGGTACCTAAAGAGAAGGCGCCCGTCCAGTCGGTGCCGGTGTCCGTGCAAAACCTGCAGTTCAACAGGCAGTCGGTGGACAAGAGCAGGAGGGATGCGCCGCCGAAGTGGACGCCGCCGCTCAAGAGCGTCGAGAAGCGGCGAAATTGATCAGTTCGGAGGGTGCGGACGAAACGAAAAACGAAAAGGGCGGTGTGAATGAGTGCTTTGTTGTTCAAAAAAATAAAAACAGAATAGCTGCATCGCATTTCTGGACACTTGTACATTACAGAATAAGAATAAAAAATATTGGTTTTTATTATTTTATACATAATTCTTTCACTTCCTCTAAGACTGGTCACACTCGCTTAAAGTAAAAACATATCCTGTGTGTACTTAACCATATCTTTAAATTGTATGTCTTACCTCGCTAGACAATTAACATTAATTATAAATAACTACTTATTAGCTAATTTTTAAAGAAAATAAAAATTCTAACAAGGCAGTAACTAAAACTGAGAAAACCTTTCTTTTACTGAACAACCTTATTATATAAATTATAAGACTTATATAATAAATACAAATTACAATTAGGTGACGACTGCATAAATAAAACTCGACAGGTATGAAACAATTGTATCCATGTTTTATACTCGACTTAATACAGCACTGTTACAAATTCAATATTCTACAAAATCATTTAAGTAGACCGTGTTATTAATAAAAACGTTCTGTTGTAAAAATATAGCGAGAAAAACGGCCCCGCTCTAAGCAACCAGTTGGAATGAGACGTGAGAAAGAGTGGGGTATTTGGATTGTTAAGGTACTCTAGTTGACCGGGACCCCGGTGTGTGTTTGCGGGTCCCGGTCGGCTGGAGTGAGAACAGGTACGCAGAGACCTGGGGGGGCCCACGCGCTCCAGACGTGCCGCCGGGGGTCACCCCAGGTCGCGAGCTCCATCACCTCATGCATACAAACACACTTGTTTAAAATAACGCTTATTGCCTTCTATCGACAAAGTCACTCATTTGTTCTGAAATCAATTTTTTTTGTACAATCAATAAGAAGGGATTATCGTGACACAAAACTTAATCTAATTTATACCTATTTTTACATAAAATGGACATTTTTACAAACCAAAGAGATACGTAGTAATAAGTTAGAGTCCGCGTAACGAGCTCATGCGGACTGCCCACGTGCAGATCCCGCAACAGCTCGGATTCACTGATAGTCCATACACTTTTCACCACCCTTAGCTAAATTTATTATGCGTCCTCTTCCTCTTCTCCTTCCACGTCCTCCTCATCGTCCTCTGCAAACAAAAATAAAAACACAATTAACACCCCAACATCAACAGAGCAGTCTGCAACGCACCTTCTCCTTCGAGCTCCTCCTCGTCACCCTCGGGAAGTTCCTCCTCCTCGTCGTCCTCCTCGCCCTCTGCGCACTCCTCCTCCTCCTCCGACTCGAGCTCTTCACCCTCTGAGCCTGCGCCGTTCTCTTCTTTCCTCTGTTTTTTTACATCGTCCGTCTTGTCCTAAACAAAAAAAAAAGCATGACAAAAACAGTAAACGTAACAGTAGTAAATATAATGTCTTCAATGGAATCACGTTTTAGATCAATAAGGTGACGCACGACCGAAAGTCACGTAAGGGTTCACGCGAAAAATGGTGATTTCGTAAAACATTTATGCAAGCAAATGTTATCTTAAATATTAAAATCAACCCGCATGAATATTTTATTTTGGCAGGTTCTAAACAGCATGTATTCGCCGACATAATTCTCCGGTTAACCCAAATATAAAATGAAATTCTTTCATTTATAGAACGTTTGGCATTTTTATTATTAGAAATAACTTTGTGGAACAAACTGTTTGGATAGTTGAACGAAAAATACAAAATTCTTTAATTATTTTAGGGTTAGATGGTTTGGCATGTTTTGTTTTTGGAATCCAGATGCAAAGATCAAAGGTCAACAGTCTTAATAAATATTTACCATTTCATTCCTGCATTGGTATTTTCAATACATGAGCACATTAAGTTTGGTTCTTTGGTCCTGCATTAACGACTTTCAAAATAATTTCGTCGCTTTGGAGGGGAATGGTAATCCATAAAAATTAAAAAATTAACCTATGACTGTATAAATAATAACAATATTACCATTTTTTATGACAAAATTAACATAAAGATATTGCTTGTTTCTACCGAGCGATCCATTTAGGATAGTATGGTAATTTAAGTTGGTAACTTGTAGCTGTTGGCAGTTTTGCTAGTCAAAAATTATGTCGTGAGATTAGCGTTTCTTATAAAAATTGTGTGGATAATGGAAAAGGAGATTTGTTTATCATAATAATGCCTCAGAATTAAAAATTTTTAGAATATCTTACTGATAGAGGTGTCACGGATTTCACAGAATATTTAGTTTTTCAAATTAAAAATCTGTCAGTAATTAATATAGTAAAAATATGTAATGGCAAATTTAGTTTTTCAAATGAAAAATCTGTCAGTAATTAATATAGTAAAAATATTTAATGGCAAATTTAGTTTTTCAAATGAAAAATCTGTCAGTAATTAATATAGTAAAAATATTTAATGGCAAATTTAGTTTATCAAATGAAAAATCCGTCAGTAATTAATATAGTAAAAATATTTAATGGAACATTTTCTTATTCAAATTAAAAATCTGTCGGTAAGACTTATATAACCACAATATTTTGAGATTTAAAAAGCAGTGTCATCAACACAAGATGGTAACTAAACAAATTGATTACCCGGTATTATCTCAAATCAATCAGAAAATAACGCATATTTTCAATATTTTGGAAATTTCTATTAGATTGAAGCTTTGCAATGAAAGTACAAAAAAGTTATAAGATCAAGTGTGTGAGGAAAAAAACTTGCAGCCATCAGCTTTTAGATTGTAAGATTGTCAGTTCTTTTGTTGCCAAGGATACAATTGTTGAAAAAATTGCATCCATCAGCTTTTGGATTGTAAGATTGTCAGTTCTTTAGTTGCCAAGGATACAATTGTTGAGAAAATTGCATCCATCAGCTTTTGGATTCTAAGATTGTCAGTTCCTTAGTTGCCTAGGATACAATTTTGGAGAAAATTGCATCCATCAGTTTTTGGATTGTAAGATTGTCAGTTCTTTAGTTGCCCTACCATACAATTGTTGAGAAAATTGCCTCTATCAGTTTTTGGGTTGTAAGATTGTCAGTTCTTTAGTTGCCTAGGATACAACAAAATTGTGTCCATCAGCTTTTGGATTGTCAGTTCTGTAGATGCCTAGGATACAATTGTTGACAAAATTGCATCCATCAGCTTTTGGATTGTCAGTTGTTTAGTTGCTTAGGATATAATTGTTGAAAAAATTGCATCCATCAGCTTTTGGATTGTAAGATTGTCAGTTCTTTAGTTGCCTAGGATACAATTTTTGAAAAAATTGTATCCATCAGCTTTTGGGTTGTAAGATTGACAGTTCTTTAGTTGCCTAGAATACAATTGTTGAGAAAATGGCATCCATCAGCTTTTGGATTGTAAGATTGTCAGTTCTTTAGTTGCTTAGGATACAACAAAATTGCGTCCATCAGCTTTTAGATTGTCAGTTCTTTAGATGCCTAGGATACAATTGTTGACAAAATTGCATCCATCAGCTTTTGGATTGTCAGTTCTTTAGTTGCTTAGAATATAATTGTTGAGAACATTGCATCCGGCAGCTTTTGGATTGTAAGATTGACAGTTCTTTAGCTGCCTAGGATACAACAAAATTGCGTCCATCAGCTTTTGAATTGTCAGTTCTTTAGATGCCTAGGTTACAATTGTTGACAAAATTGCATCCATCAGCTTTTGGATTGTCAGTTCTTTAGTTGCTTAGGATATAATTGTTGAGAACATTGCATCCATCAGCTTTTGGATTGTAAGATTGTCAGTTCTTTAGTTGCCTAGGATACAACAAAATTGCATCCATCAGCTTTTGGATTGTCAGTTGTCTAGGATATAATTGTTGACAAAATTGCATCCATCAGCTTTTGGATTGTCAGTTGTTTAGTTGTTTAGGATATAGTTGTTGAGAACATTGCATCCGGCAGCTTTTGGATTGTAAGATTGTTAGTTCTTTAGTTGCCTACCATACAATTATTGAGAAAATTGGATCCATCAACTTTTGGGTTGTAAGATTGTCAGTTCTTTAGTTGCCTAGGATACAACAAAATTGCACCCATCAGCTTTTGGATTGTCAGTTGTCTAGTTACCTAGGATATAATTGTTGAGAACATTGCATCCGGCAGCTATTGGATTGTAAGATTGTCAGTTCTTTAGTTGCCTAGGATACAACAAAATTGCACCCATCAGCTTTTGGATTGTCAGTTGTCTAGTTGCCTAGGACACAATTGTTGACAGAATTGCATCCATCAGCTATTGGATTGTCAGTTGTTTAGTTGCCTAGGATACAATTGTTGACAGAATTGCATCCATCAGCTTTTGGATTGTCAGTTCTTTAGTTGCCTAGGATACAATTGTTGAGAAAATTGGATCCATCAGCTTTTGGATTGTCAGTTGATTAGTTGCCTAGGACACAATTGTTGACAGAATTGCATCCATCAGCTATTGGATTGTCAGTTGTTTAGTTGCCTAGGATACAATTGTTGACAGAATTGCATCCATCAGCTTTTGGATTGTCAGTTCTTTAGTTGCCTAGGATACAATTGTTGAGAAAATTGGATCCATCAGCTTTTGGATTGTCAGTTGATTAGTTGCCTAGGACACAATTGTTGACAGAATTGCATCCATCAGCTATTGGATTGTCAGTTGTTTAGTTGCCTAGGATACAATTGTTGACAGAATTGCATCCATCAGCTTTTGGATTGTCAGTTCTTTAGTTGCCTAGGATACAATTGTTGAGAAAATTGGATCCATCAGCTTTTGGATTGTCAGTTGCTTAGTTGCCTAGGACACAATTGTTGACAAAATTGCATCCATTAGCTTTTGGATTGTGAGTTGTTTAGTTGCCTAGGATTGAATTGTTGAGAAAATTACATCCATCAGCTTTTGGATTGTCAGTTGTTTAGTTGACTAGGATAGAATTGTTGAGAAAATTACATCCTTCAGCTTTTGGATTGTCAGTTGTTTAGTTGACTAGTATACAATGGTTGACAAAATGGCATCTATGGTGTCCCTGTTCCCTAACGGTGCAAAGTTTGACTTTTCGCGCGCAAATTGCGGATCTTTTAGGTGGGTGGATTCGCCATGGAACGACCCGTGCGTTGTTCAATATTGTATTACGGCCGTGGCTAATGAAAGAACCCCTCCTAAACAATGCCAAACAAAAATGAACCTTAACAGAGGAGAATGTATTATTAGAATGCGAACGGAAGGGGGCCATTCACGTGTTTTGCTTTACGAGTTCTATTAGTTAGCGTTTGCAGTCTTGGGACGCCAATTAACGGGATTTATTCGGCTGCTCATGTTTAAATGCATTTTTTAGCGGCGCGCGCGTTAAACAACGTTACAAAATTAATGGCGACTTTACGGGCCGATAATCGGTGAAAAGCGGACCTTTACACGCGCGGTAGAGTTGGAATTCTGTTGGCCCACGGCGATGGTTCTCGAACACGCGTGTGGGTCCTCCGTTAAAAAATCTAGCGAGTCGCAAAATTTGACTAGAATGTCGTGCCTGCATCATAATCTAAAGTTATCGAACTAATAGGCGTGCGTAAATTCGTCTTTCTGGCACGGCGTGCTTTAAAGTTGCCCAGTAACAACACATTTACTGAACAACTTTCAGTGACAATAAACGTCAGGCAGCACTAATTTTTATTCAAATGAATATCTGATGTACACTTACTAAAGGTGGAAATTCGAAAACCTGGAGCTTCATATTATTGGTTATCTGGAAACTAGCAGTTTCAACCTGCAGATTTTCGTTGATGACATTAACTGACGTCTATAGCATTGACGCAACAAATGCCCTCTCCATGCTAACGATGAAAAGCAACATGCACGCGTTTTTTACTGCGTTTTTTATTTTTTTTATACTGCACTTTTTCTGCCTATTTCTAATTTCTTTAGTGCCTAACTTCCGGGCTCTGCTAATGCAAATAACATGGAAGGGGGTTCAGTTTTATGAACTTTAATTTTTATGGGTTTTGTCCCTTCGGGCATAGGTGTGATCTTTACGCTGTGCGGCGAGCGACCCATTGTTGAAACAGTCTGCAGGCGGCTGTTGGGATTCAATTGTTGCTTTAGCGAGCAGTCCAGGTGAAAATTACGTGGCGCCCAGTTATAAAAACAGCCTGCAAACGGCGGATTGTTGTAAACGCGAGCGTCCTGGGCGAAAACTGCGTGGCGCCCAATTATTAAAATAGCCAACGGACAAGAGAAGGTTCCGTCAAGTGTAACGCCCGCCGTTTCCGGTTTACAGGTGCGTTCCAAGGCGCGATTAGATCGCGGAGAGGAGGAGGAGGCATCTTTCACGAGAAACCGACGTACGGCCATGCCAGGCCAGGCCAAGCCACGCCGTGTACAGCTGCCGGCTGGGGAGGGCGCCGAACAAAGGGAGCGTGTGCGTTGCCATAGGGGTAGGGTGGGCGCCACCCCCTGCACGCCCGTGGCTGGGGCAAAAAATTTCCGAAAAAGGCGGGAAAAATAACGTATGGGACTCCATTCTGTCCTACCCTGTACTTCCAATAATTGCTAATCCAATTATCTCAACTTATTCAATACTACTTCCAATAATCGTTAATGGCCAATTGATCGGATATTTTAAAAACCCGTCAACAGTTTTATTGATTTTATTCTTTTACGAACTACCGTCGATCAGTAATCACAACGCATATTTATTTTCCTTGTACCTTTAACTGATAGTTCTTTTTATGGGGTATTTAAGATAGGGTTTTTCCCTAGTTTCTCGAAAATCTGTAAAAGTAAATTTAACGGGTTTCTGAAATAAACGTTTCAATTATTACCCAAAGGGTATATATACCCCCACCACAGCTCGTGGCAGCGGCCGAAACACACATTAATATGAATTTTATTCGTTATTATAGCACAACTATTTATTACATAATTATGATGATAATGAAGTATATGATGCGATATATGATATGATATATGAATAGGCTATCGACTTTCGCCTTTCATTTCATAACAGTTCAAAAATTCTTCGAAAAGGGCGAGAAAAAATAACGGCCTCGCGCTTGGGCGCCCGATGGTGGGAGACGAGCGCCCCCCATTGGCGGAATGGAACAACCGTTGTCCCCCACGCCGCTGGAGTTCGGGCAAAACGAGGAAACGCGCAACGGACGTCAGCAAGGACGGGCGTAAGGGACAATGGTGCGCTGGAAGAGGACGGAAGACGCGCGGAGCGGCCGATAAATATTAAATTCTGTGAGGACGGCTGGGCGCGGAAGAGAGGGGATGAAAAGGGGAGGGTAGGGGGGCGACTTCACATGCCGTGCCTGAGAGCGAGAGGGGGCGAGACTTTGACGCGCGTACAAACATCCGCGCGGAGGTGGACGCTCTCCTTTTTTTTTTTTATTAAAGCACGGGAAGCGCTGCCTGGGCGCGCGCTTTTGGCGCCGAAAAAACGCGCCCACAAAGGACGAGATAAAATTATATCGAAATGGGTCACAGCCGTAATAGATAAACCATATTAAAATACACACGCACACAGGCGCGCGCGCGCGGCATCTTATCGAAAAATTTCGTAATGGAGAAGCGCTCGTTATTAGGAATATGTACGTGTAAATACAGAAATGGCGTCGCGAGGCGTTTCAGAACGCCAAAAATAAAAAAACCTAACACGCAAAAGCGCAATAAGTTACAAACAAAAACGTAATAGCTACAGACAATAACGCAATAGTTATAAACAAAAACGTAATAGATACAAACACAAACGTAATATATGTAGTTACAAGGGCAAATGTTCGACGTGAGTATATTAATGGCGTCGCGCGCTTTTTCCGAACGTAGAAAACAAAAACGAAATACCCTAGTTAATACGCACAAACAAAACCGGAATAGTTACAAACAAAATCATAATATGTAGTTACACAGGCATATTTGCTGGACGTGAATATGTTAATGGCGACGCGCGTTTTTCATAACGTAGAAAACAAAAATATAATACGTAGTTAAAAACAAATACGCACGCAACAAAAACGCTAATTATAAACAAAAACGTAATAGTTACAAAGAAAAACGTAATATGTAGTTACAAAGCCATATGTGCTCAACGTGTGAGTTTGTAAATGGCGTCACGCGTCTTTTCCAAACGCAGAAAACAAAAACGTTATACATAGTTACAAACAAAAACGTAATAGTTACAAACAAAAACGTAATATGTAGTTACAAAGGTAGATGTGTTCAACGTGTGAATGGCGTCGCGCGTCTTTCCGAAAGCATAAAACAGAAACGTAATACGTAGTTATAAACAAATACGCACATACAAAAACACAATAGTTATAAACAAAAACGGAACAGTTACAAACAAAAACGTAATATATAGTTACAAACGTAGATGTGTTCAACGTGTGAACGGCGTCGCGCGTCTTTCCGAAAGCATAAAACAAAAACGTAATACGTAGTTATAAACAAATACGCACATACAAAAACACAATAGTTATAAACAAAAACGTAACAGTTACAAACAAAAACGTAATATGTAGTTACAAAGGTAGATGTGTTCAAGGTGTGAATAGCGTCGCGCGTCTTTCCGAAAGCATAAAACGTAATACGTAGTTATAAACAAATACGCACATACAAAAACACAATAGTTATAAACAAAAACGTAACAGTTACAAACAAAAACGTATAATGTAGTTACAAAGGCAGATGTGCTCGATGTGTGAGTATGTAAATGGCGTCGCGCGTCTTTTCCGAACGCAGAAAACAAAAACGTTATACATAGTTACAAACAAAAACGTAATATGTAGTTACAAAGGTAGATGTGTTCAAGGTGTGAATAGCGTCGCGCGTTTTTTCGAAAGCATAAAACGTAATACGTAGTTATAAACAAATACGCACATACAAAAACACAATAGTAATAAACAAAAACGTAACAGTTACAAGCAAAAACGTATTATGTAGTTACAAAGGCAGATGTGATCGACGTGTGGGTATATAAATGGCGTCGCGCGTCTTTTCCGAACGCAGAAACAAAAACGTTATACATAGTTACAAACAAAGACGCAATAGTTACAAGCAAAAACGCAATAGTTACAAAAAAAAAAACCTAATCTGTAGTTACAAAGGCAGATGGGTTCAACGTGTAAATTGCGTCGCGCGTCTTTCCGAAAGCAGAAACCAAAAACGTTATAGACAAAGAGTTATAAACAAATACACAATAGTTACAAACACAAACGTAATAGTTACAAACAAAACGTAATAGTTAAACAAAAACGTAATAGTTACAAACAAAAACGTAATAGTTACAAACAAAAACGCAATAGTTATATACAAAAACGTATCTAATAGTTACAAACAAAAAGGTAATATGTAACTTACGCAAGTAGATGTTTTTAGAATATTTGACAGATATTATTTTAATTTTCGGATTGTTTTTCGTCCGAAATGTAAGAAAAATTGAAACTGAAATTTAACGCACGTCTTTTCAGAAAGTCAAAAACAAAAACGTACTAGCTATAAACAAAAACGTAACAGTTATAAACAAAAACGTATCTAATAGTTACAAATAAAAAGGTAATATGTAACTTACGCAGGTAGATGTTTTTAGAATATTTGACCGATATTATTTTAATTTTCGGATTGTTTTTCGTCCCAAATGTAAGAAAAATTGAAACTGAAATTCAACACACGTCTTTTCAGAAAGTCAAAAACAAAAATGTACTAGCTATAAACAAAAACGGAACAGTTATAAACAAAAACGTATTTATTAGTTACAAACAAAAAGGTAATATGTAAGTTATGCAGGCAGATGTTTTCGACGTGCAAATACGTAAATGGCGTCGCGCGTCTTTTCAGAAACAAAAAACAAAAACGTATTACAAACAAAAACGTAACAGATATAAAAGAAAACATAATAATTACAAACAAAACCGAATATGTAGTTACAAAGGCATATGTTTTCGACGTGTGAATACGTAAATGGCATCGCTCGTCTTTTCAATAAGAAAAAAACAAAAAAAAAACGTAATAGTTACAAACAAAATATAGTACTCAAAAGAATTATTTCATGTTGATTATTAATAATAATGATTATACGTTAATGTATTATTTCATGTTCATTATTAATAATAATGATTATACGTTAATGGATTATAAAAATGTATATTTTTAATATATGCATTTTTATTTGGAATATATAATAATTGGAAGTCTTTTTAGAGTAATGTTATAAACGAAAACGGAAAGGCTGAATGATTTTGATGAGTTCTTACGCTACGTAACGCTACGCTGTAATAATGCTATCGCTATAGGCATTTTCAACAGAGTTGAAAATTGTCCGCGGAGATAATTCCCAAAATTCACGTTATAATTAAGGGGTCTAGAAGTATAAGGGTTTAAGTGTATTTTTGGTAGTTCTGAGATAAATTTTGACTATTTTTAGACTAAAATATTAAGTTTTCTAAACTTATTCCTGGAATTTTGAAATTCAAGTTAACTTTAGAACCATTTATCTCAGAACTACCAACAATGCACTTAAACCATTTTACTTCTAGACCCCTCAATTATAACGTACTGAAGTGAAATTTTTTGCATTTTTTTAATACAAAGTTATTACAAAAGCATTGAATATGTTCAAGTTATTCTAAAAATTATGATAATTCTGAAGAAGTGAACCAAAATTGGGTTATTTCGTTTGTTTATAATTGCACGTTGAAAATGCCTATAGCGATAGCACTGTCACAGCGTAGAGTAAGAAATAAATAAATCAGCCTTTATAGTTACTCTTTAGTACAAAATTTAAGTTTGGGAAATAAGTTTAAAAAAAAATCATTAAAACGACTTTATAGTTACTGTTTAGTACAAAATTTAAGTTAGAAAAATGAGTTAAAAAAATCATGAAAACGATAGAAATTTATAATTTACAGCGAAAGACCACAGATCCATGGCCATAAATAAAAATGTTGTTACTACTACTTAATATTAAAAAAAAAAACTTAAAATTTAAAATTGGAGAATACTATAAAAACATCGTGAAGCTTGCACAAGTTCTGTAAATTTCAATTGAAGTGGCATTTAATAAAAATTTATTACAAATAGATCGAATTTGTTAATGATTTTATGAAAATTAGGGAATTTCTAAAGCAGTGAACTAAAATTGTTTTTTTTTTTGTTTATTTATAATTGTGTGTGCATTTTAGCAGCGTTCAGCAATACTGTAAATTTCTACCGAGGTGGCATTTTTTTAATAAAAATTTATTACAAGTGGACCGAATTTGTTAATGTTATTCTGAAAATTAGGGAATTTCTAAAGAAGTGAACTAAAGTTTTTTTTTGTTTATTTATAATTGTATGTGCATTTTAGCAGCGTTCAGCAATTCTGTAAATTTCAACTAGTGGCATTTTTTTAATCAACAGTTATTACTAATGCATTGGATTAGTGAAAGTTATTCAGAAAATTTACGAAATTTCTGAAGAAGTGAACTGAAATTGTTTTTTTTTTGTTTATATATAATTGTATGTGCGTTTTAACAGCGTTCAGCAATTCTGTAAATTTCAACTAAAGTGGCATTTTTTTAATAAAAAGTTATTACAAATGCATCGAATTAGTGAAAGTTATTCCAAAAATTGGGGAATGTCTGAAGAAGTGAACCAAAATTGGGTTATTTCGTTTGTTTATAATTGTATGATCTTATTCAACAACGTTTATTGCGCGTTGAAAATGCCTATAGCGATAGCACTGTCACAGCGTAGCGTAAGAAATCATTGAATCAGCCTTTATTGTTACCCTTAGTAAAAGGGTAACCAAACCTAAAAAAAAAATCATGAAAACAGTTACATTATGTTTACGTATTTACACGTCGAAAACATCTGCCTTCGTAACTTACATACTACGATTTTGTTTGTAACTATTACGTTTTTTTATAACAATTACGTTTTTTTATAACTATTACGTTTTTTTATAACTATTATTACAAAATGGTTTTTTTTTTGTTTATTTATAATTGTACGTGCATTTTAGCAGCGTTCAGCAATTCTGTAAATTTCAACAAAAATGGCATTTTTTTAATAAAAAGTTATTACTAATGCATCGAATTAGTGAAAGTTATTCCGAAAATTGGGGAATTTCTGAAGAAGTGAACCAAAATTGGGTTATTTCGTTTGTTTACAAGGGTGGCGTCGGGACGCTAGGTTACAAAACAGTTGCAAACAAAAGCGTAATAGCTACAAAGGCAGATGTTTTCCGTTCTCGTATCCTAGGCAGCACTTAGGGCGCTTACATTGTTGCTGTAATGCACGCGACGCTGTGTTTATGGGCATTTTCAACGCGCGTTCAAAATGCCCGTAGCGACGGGCCAAGGGGGTAGGCCTAGAGTAGTAATCGGCGAGGATTATATTGTAACTAATGTATGAAATAAAGTTACGCACTTTTTAAAAAAAATCAAAATTGTTTTTTATTGTTCACGACAATTGTTTCGCCACACTGTGGCTTCTTCAGGTGAAGAAATGATGAAGATGAAAAATGATGAAGAAGCCACAGTGTGGCGAAACAATTGTCGTGAACAATAATTTTGAATTTTTTTAAAAAGTGCGTAACTTCATTTCATACATTAGTAATTATGAATTTTCAACAAATAAAAGCCACATCGATCAATCGATTATATTGTAGATTGCAGGAACTGGGGTTAATTGGAGTAACAATATCTTTCGAGGCGGTTAATTGGAGAGTAACAATATCTTTCGAGGCGGTTAATTGGAGTAACAATATCTTTCGAGGCGGTTAATTGGAGTAACAATATCTTTCGAGGCGGTTAACTGGAGTAACAATATCTTTCGAGGCGGTTAATTGGAGTAACAATATCTTTCGAGGCGGTTAATTGGAGTAACAATATCTTTCGAGGCGGTTAACAGGAGTAACAATATCTTTCGAGGCCGTTAATTTGAGTAACAATATCTTTCGAGGCGGTTAATTGGAGTAACAATATCTTTCGAGGCGGTTAATTGGAGTAACAATATCTTTCGAGGCGGTTAATTGGAGTAACAATATCTTTCGAGGCGGTTAATTGGAGTAACAATATCTTTCGAGGCGGTTAATTGGAGTAACAATATCTTTCGAGGCGGTTAATTGGAGTAACAATATCTTTCGAGGCGGTTAATTGGAGTAACAATATCTTTCGAGGCGGTTAATTGGAGTAACAATATCTTTCGAGGCCGTTAATTGGAGTAACAATATCTTTCGAGGCGGTTAATTGGAGTAACAATATCTTTCGAGGCGGTTTTTTTTTTTGGAAACGCCGTGAGCCACGTGACCGCGGCGTGGGCGTAATTCGGGGGGGCTGCTTTTGCAGAAGAAAAGCGTATTTATAATAAATAATATTTATTAGCAAAAAACGCTGCATAATATTTATTGAAAAGTTGTGCGAGAAAGCCTCGCTCCGGGCGCGAAATGCTATTGATTTCGCCATCTTGGAGCACGCTAGCCTCGGGAAGGGCGCCGCTGCCACAATGGCGGGATACCGCGTCGGATGTTTACAATCCGACGCCTGGCGGGATTTTCCCGCTTTCCCGCTCGCCACGGACAAAGGGGGCCCGCGAGAGCCGGACCCACGCGCGCAGGGAACAATGCCATGGGAAAGCCGCCGCGGTTCCAAGAAATGCGGGCAGCGGTTCAATTGAAGCAAAGGGGCTCAATTAAATGCGTTCGGGTTTTTTTCGGTGTTTTGGGGATTGCAGGCCAAAGCGGCAGTGTTTGTATCGTGCGCTGATTATCTGATTATCGGATATTGCCGCCCGATGCGTGCCAACGCGGGTCAATTAGGCGGCGGTAAACAAACAAAACATTGCCGCTAAACGCGCGGTGCATTTTTTTCGGCGCTTGCTTGAATGGGGGAAAAGGGGGCACCTGGAGGCGCCCGTGGGGCTGCTGCACGGAAACGGGCCGTACAGGATGGGAATTAGCAACGCCGAAGCAGCGTCGGTCCGAAACTTTAATCGATGGCCGCCCGACGGGCAAAGCATGGCACCGCGTCCGTTTATAAAAAGACGCGCCGTGATGTAAGCAAGCGAAGCGTTGCGGGCGGAAAAATAACAGCACTCACCTCCGCCGACCTCTTGGTCCCTTTAATCTCGCATTTCGCCTCCTTGTCGTTGTCGATCTTCTCCACCACGACCTCGTTATTCTCCTTGGTGCTCATCCTTGTTTATACTTATTTATAATAGAATCGGAAGTTCGGTGTCTAATGAAGTGACGTGCACAGATGCCGAACACACTACTGACCGGCGAAAAGCAAGCCTGGTTCAAAAATTAATATGGCGCCGTTGCGCACGAGCCCCGACGTAGAAGCACGAATTAGCCGTGCCGGCCGGCCGGCGGCTAGTTGTACGTTTCCCAGGCGGGATTCGAACTACAGACGGCCACAAGGGTTTCGGCCGAGAAATCTCACGGATTGTGTTTTGGATAAGCGAGGAATTAATTTTCGAAAATCGCCAGTGAGGGGTTCGAGAGTACCGGCGCAGCCGAAGCATATTGGTGGCGAGATTAAAGCTTTTGTTCGCCTATGCCGCCGCCAGGGGGCGCCCCTTTGGCGCCATTTCAAACTGGCGTCCGGCAATTCGCCGACACTTTTTCGCGCTTTCTACGCGACAATCCGCAGGAATATCGGCCGAAACGGCCAGCGCCGGGACGCCGGCGTCCCCGGCGAAGCGCCGCGACGCCGGGGACCGGCGCGCGCGTTTTTTTGCGGCCCGAAAGCCGCGTCGCGCGATCCCAAACGCGTAATTTCGCCCCAATTTCCCAACTCGCACGCGCACTAATTCTGAAAACAATTAATGAAATTTTGATAGCGATCAACGGAAAATTGAAAATATGCAAGAAATTATAAACATACCTCAATCACAAATATTTGTACACGAATAATTGCAAAATAATTGTCTGACAGCAAACATTAAAAACTTAACCAACAATAACTGAAATATGAAACAATTGCAAATTTCATAGCAACCTATGAAATTTTGACACACTTTAAAAAACATACAGTTCATTTGGCATAATAATTGATTTATTACAGATTTTGAGATACGTTTGCGATTTAGTATCTCCAGTTAATGGAAATAGATTTGGCGGATACTTGTTTAAACTCCACTATTATGAGCAGGTAAATAACCAGGGGCGGATGGGCCATACGGGAAAATGGGAAATTTCCCGGTGGGCCGGTAGCCATCCCGAATGTTGGGCCGGAAGCCCCAGAATTTTCCCAGATCCGACGACAAGTTTATTAATAATTTTGATTTAATGTATTAACACAAGGCGGAAAGACCACATGTAGTCGATAGCCCAATAAAGATTGTTTATATATGTATTAACACAGTGGTTCCCAAACTTTTTCGCCTCGCAGCTCCCTTTTTGAACTAGGATTTTCCATGGATCCATTCCGTTTCCATATTTTTTGCAAATTTTTATGAAACATAAAATAATTTGGCGAGGAATATAAATTGTGTAGATAGCCGTTATAATTTCCAACTAAAAATTGGCAGGTTCCATTAATCTTTGTAATTTATAAAAAAATTGGTATTTCTAATAAAAAAATGTATTGAAAATTTTGAAGCTTTTGTAAATTTAATTTACAATCGACATGATTTAATTTTAATATGCTGTGGTTTGATTAGCTTTTTGCAATTTTTTTAAAATTTGTAAGGAAAATGTATATGTAGTAAAATTTTGGTATTTATAATAAGTACTTCATAATTTCAAATAAACATTTTGTAATCTCTAATGAACAGTTCGTAATTTCCACCTAAGTTTATTTTCGTAAAATTTTCTGCAAATAACTATAAACATTTTAACAACTCGATACAAATTTTGGAAATGCCAATGACATTTTGCACTTTATAGAGAAATTTTGGCAATTTACAATAAAATTTTAATAATCGCTGCTGAAATGTTGTAATTTATAATACGAATGTTGAATATTTTACATTTTACAGTGCAATTTATCAATTAACAATAAAATTTTCATAAATTTATTGCAATTTTGTAATTTAGAATGATGAATGATGAAAGTCACAACTAAAATTACATAATTCCAATAAAACTGATTTATTTCTTTATTTACTTATTTGCTTATTTATTACTGTATTTGTTATAGTGTTAATGTAAACATATTTATACTTTAAAATTTATCAATTAACAATGAAATTTTCATAAAGTTATTGCAATTTTGTAATTTAGAATGATGAATGATGAAAGTCACAACGAAAATTGCATAATTCCAATAAAACTGATTTCTTTCTTCACTTATTTATTATTGTATTTGTTATAGTGATAGTGTAAACTTATTTATACTTTATGATTGTTTTCTAATTCCATTCAAATATTGTATTCATAATAAAAAAATTGCAATTTTTACTACAATGTTCCAATTTATATTCAACTTTTACAAATTCGAAAACTTTTGAAATTTTGAATTAATTCTTCATAATTTCTATTGAAATACTGAAATCCATCATCAAAATTTCGTAACATTCACCATTTTGAATTTAAAAACATTTTGATCAACATTTTACACCATCCGTTATATTTTTTGCGAATTTCTATGAAATGGTTGTTAATCCATTTGCAAGGAATACGATTTCTGGGGAAAGACGTTATAAATTAGAATAAAAAAACTCGCAGATTACATTGACCTTTACAATTTATGAAAAGTCTAGTAATTATATAAAAAAATTCTAACAAAAATTTTGTAATTTCCAATTCATTGCAGTTTACAAGCGAGATATTTCAATGAGAATTTTATGGTTTGATGAACTTGCAATTTGTAATAAAATATCAAAATTTGTCATTTGCAATGAAAACTTCATAGCTTCTCTTTGTAATTTTGTACCTAATTTTGTATTTTGCATTATTATTTTAGCAAATTTCTGTCAGAATATTAATAACTTAGTGACTTATATGTTTTGAGGATAAAGTTTTTTATAATTTATACTAAAAATTTCTAATTTTATTTTAACATTGAAATTTATAATTAATATTTTCGAATTTACTATAAGAATTTTATAATTTCCAACTAAATTCTATCATTTTAATCAACATTTTACACCATCCATTATATTTTTTGCGAATTTCTATGAAATGGTTAACACAATTGCAAGGAATATGATTTCTGGGGAAAGACGTTATAAATTAGACTAAAAAAACTCGCAGATTCCATTGACCTTACAATTTATGAAAAGTCTAGTAATTATATAAAAAAATTCTAACGAAAATTTTGTAATTTCCAATTCATTGCAGTTTACAAGCGAGATGTTTCAATGAGAATTTTATGGTTTAATGAACTTGCGATTTGTAATAAAATATAAAAATTTGTCATTTGCAATGAAAAGTTCATAGCTTCTCTTTGTAATTTTGTACATAATTTTGTATTTTGCATTAATATTTTTGCAAATTTCTGTCAGAATATTAATAACTTAGTGAGTTATATGTTTTGAGGATAAAGTTTTTTATAATTTATACTAAAAATGTCAAATTTTAATTTAACATTGAAATTTATAATTAATATTTTCGTATTTACTATAAGAATTTTATAATTTCCAACTAAATTCTATCATTTATCGTGATAACTTTGTTATTTCATTTGAGTTTTGGAATTTATAATATACATTTTTCACTTTCATGTAAAAATTCAAATCAAGTTTCAAGTTCATTTTAATTTAGTAAGTTTTTATTTTCAATTTTTATGTGTATATTATGCAAGTTCTCCCGCTAGTAAATATTATTATTATTTTTATAATTTTCAATATTAATTGTATAATGCAAATGACGATTTTGTGTTTTGATTAATATTTTACAATTTAAATTATAATTTGTACTGTAAAATTTGTAAAAGTAATAATGTTGAATATTACATTTAAATTTTTTTAATTATTAATTTTTTTCTTTCATGTTCAAAAATTTTCTGCAAATAACATTTTAACAACTTTGTGAGGGATATGCTTTCGGGATAAAACTCCAATAATTAAAAAAAAAATTGCTGGGTCTAATAAAACTTTGTAATTTTAATGAAGATTTTATAATTACAATTAAATTTTCTTAGTCAAAGCATGAATTCTAATTACCTAATCTTTTCATATTTTATTTAATATGATTGAAAGCAGTACAGTAATCGCACACTTTAGGAACCTCTGTATTAATAAATAAATAAGTATTACGAAAAACTTACGGTATTAAATTTTATATTGATTTTTTCTTTATGGGGAGTCCTTTCTCTTAGTTATACAATCTTTTTATTTGATGTTCTACACCCAACTTGTTTCGGCTTTTATTAGCCATCCTCAGAGGTGTTATGTCTCTGATAATACATTTTAATATATTTTAAAAATAAAAATAATATATTCAATTTGAAATTATTTATTGTAAAGTATTTTTGATTTTTACATATTTGTCAAATTTTGAAGTATGATTATTATTTTGATTATATGGTATTATTGGAATTTTATGTGAATGCAAAATGGGCCGATAAAAGTTTGTTCCCGGGCCGCTTGTATGTTCCCCATCCTCCCCTGTAAATAACACACGTATCGAGTTTAAAAAAAATAAAATTGTATTGTCTGCGACATGTTTCGATACACAATCATCAAACTTTGGCAGCAATAATTGAAACAATGTTAATAGCTTTCATTGTAGTTTAGAATAATTGAATTTTACAGAAATTATTGAAATTCTGAAAGTATTTAATGAAATATTTGTAGCAATCAACGGAAAACTGAAAATTTGCAAGAAATGATAAAAAAAAAATACATTAAACACAGATTTTTTTTACAGCAATATTGCAATTATTAAAACATAATTTAAATTATATGACAGCAAACATTAAAACTTCGCCAACGATAATTGAAATATCAAAACAATTGAACATTTTACAGTATTCAATGATATTTTGACAGACATGTAATTAATGTTTTTTTTTTATTATTTCTTGCAAATTTTCAGTTTTCCGTTGATTGCTATAAAAATTTCATTAATTACTTTCAGAATTTCAATAATTTCTGTAAAATTTAATTATTTTAAACTACCAATGAAAGCTGTCTCAAAATCTATAATAAATTCAATTATTATGCCAAAATAACTGTAATTTTTTTAAATTGTGTGAGCAAGTGGTAATTTTTTTAAATATGTCTGTCAACATTTCATTGAATACTATAAAATTTTCAATTGTTTTAATATTATAATTATCGTTGGGGAAGTTTTAATGTTTGTTGTCATATAATTTAAATTATGTGTTAATAATTGCAACATTGCTGTGAAATTTTATGTGATTAATGTATTTTTTTATTATTTCTTGCAAATTTTCAGTTTTCTGCATTTTGCTACAAAAATTTCATTAATTACTTTCAGAATTTCAATAATCTCTGTAAAATTTAATTATTTTAAACTACAATGAAAGCCATCTCAAAATCTGTAATAAATTCAATTATTATGCCAAAATAACTGTAAATTTTTTAGATTGTATGAGCAAGTGGTAATTTTTTAAATTATGTCTGTTAAAATTTCATTGATTACTATAAAGTTTTCAATTGTTGTAATATTTTAATTATCGTTGGCGAAGTTTTAATGTTTGCTGTCATATAATTTAAATTATGTGGTAATAATTGCAATATTGCTGTTAAAATTTATATGATTAATGTATTTTTTTATTATTTATTGCAAATTTTCAGTTTTCCGTAATTTGCTACAAAAATTTCATTAATTACTTTCAGAATTTCAATAATTTCTGTAAAATTCGTAAAAACGTATCTCAAAATCTGTCATAATTTCAATTAATATGTAAAATAATTTAAAAAAATCACATTTTTTTCATAACAGAAGTAATTTTCGAACTTTTGAATACCTTCAATAAATTTCATTCGTTCTTTCAGTCATTTTGGATGTATTTTTAAATGTTTGAATTTTTTTATTATTAATTATGGAGAATTTGCTATTTGAAATCAAATTTTCTTAAAATGAAAGTTTTTTTTTGCACGTTTACGAAGTTTTTGTACTTTTTTCATAATAGAAGAAATTTTGGAACTATTAAATACCTTGAATACATTTAGTTAAGAGTTATTTTAGACATATTTGCAAATGTAAATCAACTCAATTATCATGATTTTTGAATATTTGGCTATATGAAATAAAATTTCCTAAAAATAAAACCGACAATTCTCAAAATAGATTTTCTCTTTATGCCAAAAATATTTTTTCTTAAAGTGCTAATATTTTATTTAAATTTACAACTTTGAAGACGGATATCTGGAGAACCCCCGAGGCTATGGGGCTGTGAGGCTGGTTTATGGAATCACTAGAGTCTAATCAGTAAGGAAATATGATTTATAATAAATAACGTCCAAGCAGCTTGAAAATTACAAGAGTTACAATATATTATTGTAAACATGAACAGGTGTAGATGTAATATATATATATATATATATATATATATATATATATATATATATATATATATATATATATATAAAAATATAATTAATTAAAAATTAAATTAATTAAATTTTAAAAATTGAATTAAATTCCTAATACAATATATTATTGTAAACATGCACAGGTGTAGATGGAATATATATATATATATATATAAATATAATTAATTAAAAATTAAATTAATTAAATTTTAAAAATTGAATTAAATTCCTTTCTTAAAAAACGAAATTTGAATTTCCCGCGTACGAAACAAGAGCGATCTGTATCGGTGTTGCCGGTTCGTTCGAAACTTCCCGCGACATGGGAATAATTTAGCTAGACTCGTATTTAAACTGATTACGTGCACCTAATTACGAAATTTTATACATAAACGTGCGGAAATTTCTACGCTTCTTTTAAATTAAACCTTGTCTTTTGCGTTTATTATATTTTCAGTGAAAGAGAAAAATTTAGCTAAACTCGTATTTAAACTGATTACGTGCACCTAATTACGAAATTTTATATATAAACGTGCGGAAATTTGTACGCTTCTTTTAAATTAAAACTTGTCTTTTGTGTTTATTATATTTTCAGTGAAAATTAGCTATTTTTTATGCAATTAGCTCAATCGAGTTGGCAACTCTGCTCTCCATTCTCACGCCATCTCTTTCTCATTTGACGTGCGTCCTTTAAACAACCTCAAAATGGTGAGTTGGTCAGCAAACTAAACCAAATCCCCGATCATCCGCAAAAATGGGCCCCAAATCGCCCAGCAAATCACAAAATCACCCCCGAGGAACCCCCTTACACCCTCCTCCCGGAGTATTTCCCAACACGGGGTGAAATGTGAGGTTATGCCCCCCGCAACTGTCAACACATAACGGGCCCCCTGTTTTTCTTCCAGGTGAACGTGCCCAAGCAAAGGCGTACCTTTTGCAAGAAGTGCAAGGTGCACAAGCCCCACAAGGTGACGCAGTACAAGAAGTCCAAGGAACGTCACGCTTCCCAGGGCAGGAGACGTTACGACCGTAAGCAGCAGGGCTTCGGTGGCCAGACAAAGCCCATCTTCAGGAAGAAGGTAAGAGTCGTGCACTTGCCCATGTTACACGTCAAGACAGGTGAAGAATCAGTCGTTCGGCTACATTTGTTTACACATTAGTATACATGGGCAGTATATGCCGACTAAATGTTAATGCAGATTGGGCATGGGACGTAACTTACTCCCGTTGGATAGGAAGTTAGCATACACAGTTAGTATGCAGCGGTTTGGTAATTGGCGAATGGAGGATCACACTTTGTTTATTGTAGATAATTTACAGGAACATGTATGATTGCTCTGAAAGCACATTACTTGTACAATCGTACATTATTTGTACAATTGTACATTATTTGTACAATTGTACATTATTTGTACAATTGTACATTATATTTACAATTGTACATTATTTTTAGTCATACATTCCTTGTACAATCATACACTTGTAGAATCGTACATTATTTGAACAATTGTACATTACTTGTATAATCGTACATTACTTGTATAATTGTACATTACTTGTACAATCATACACTTGTAGAATCGTACATTACTTGTACAATCGCACAAGGATTAATATGCCAATTTTTGCATTTGCGCAGAACTATACTTTCTCCATACAATTATATGGGGCAAGTATTGTTCATCACTATCACTGTGTAATTGTTAATTTAAATGATGGATAAAACACCATCATTTATAACCCACTAAAATATCACTTGGCGCAGAAACTACGAGGCAGTTTTTTTTTATGCCGTTCATCCCGTAACTTAAAAACTCGTTACGTTTAAAGAGACGAATCCTGCCTTTGCTCATTGTTTGTGCTTTTGTTTTAGGCGAAGACCACGAAAAAGATCGTGCTCCGCATGGAGTGCTCCGAGTGCAAGTTCCGCAAGCAGATCCCGCTGAAGAGGTGCAAGCACTTCGAGCTTGGCGGCGACAAGAAGCGCAAGGGACAGATGATTCAGTTCTAGGACGTGTTTTTGTAAAATTTTGTTTAAGTTAGTTTACGGTGTGTATTTATGGCAATAAATGCATTATTGTAAAGTGCGAGAGGTTTTATTGACGTAGAAAAATATTTGTATAAACTTTCCTTATCACAATATCAGTTCGAGTAGTCCGTGGTGTTATCACTGTTCGTCGAGTCGGCTGCAGGCGGCATGTATCCGGGGATTACCTCGTTCGGCTTGCTGGAAAGAGATTGAGAGGCGTGAATACATTAGTAACGGCGGGTGGATGTTTTTATATACATAAGCGGTAGCTGGTAATTCAAATTGCTTCAATTAAAATATTATGCAGGAGTCCGACACCAAAAGATTAAAGGATATAATATTATTAACGTTTTAATCGATAATGATATTAAAATGATGTCAATAGCCGGAAACTCTATATGGGGCTAATGGGGTGTTCAAATGAAACCACCCTAATTACCATTTCCGTTAACCAGATCGCACTTATTCAGGGTAAAATACAAAAGCACATCTGGCAAATAAGGTCACATAATCACGATAAAAGAAGTTTTTCTTCGAATTCAAAGCTCGCATAGTTTAAAACATTTAAACCTACGAAGATAAAATTCGACTACGATTGATATATTGGAAACCACAACGTATCAATCCGTCCGCAGATACTCACTCCAGAACGCTAGGATCGACGCCCTCGGCGACCATCTTCAGCTTGACGGCCTGCGGGGGCACGCCGAACTGCACCATCTTGAAGAACCTGACGAACCGGTGGTCGTCGCAGGCCGCGGGCCCCGTCTGCTCGACGGCAATGGCACTCTGGGGCCGCGGCGCGGGGGCCTCCTCTTCGGCGCTGATGTCGGGCAGGTCCAGGCCAGCGGCGGGCTGCTCGGCCTGGCGCTCGGGCGTGCCCGCGGGCACGTCGACGTCGGGTATCGAGGCCAGCTTAAAAAGCAACGGACACACTGTTTCCCTGCCGCTCTGTCACGCGCGCCGCCCCGCCGGGACGTATACTCACTTGCGCCTCGAGGATGAGCAGCGACGCCTCGACCTTCCGCAGCTTGCGCTCGAACTCGATCAGCCGGCCCTCGCACGACTCGCAGAACTTGTTCAGAAACGACACCGTGCTCGTCACGAAATGGTTCACGAACGCAATCGTCCGCTTTTGGTGGATCGGTAGGATCTGCGTTCGGAAAGCCAATGGGGACAATGATAATTGAAATATGTATATCTTAATTCTATGTACCATATCCTGATGTAGGATAAATATTGTTGAAATATTTATAATAAATGTAATATCATATCATATAATGAATATATCATTAATATAATATATCAATACTTGTTAAAAATATTGTTAAAATTTCAATCATATATATATATATATATATATATATATATATATATATATATTTATATATATTTATCATTACACCTTCTACCAATTAGTGTAGATGATAAAATTTCAATCATTATCTTCATAATTACACAATCCTCTCGAATTTTTGCTTCAGTGATGATAACGTAAGATGCAAACAAATAGTTCTATTCCTTAGAATAGTCTCCTTAATATTGCATGACACAATCTTCGATAATTATTAATGTATCTTAATAATATTAATAATATTGATAATATATATATATATATGACGATCTTTATTAAGGCTATCGATCCCAGAAGGGGTCTTTCCGCCCTTTTGATAATAATCTTACAGTGTTATTAATAAAAATTTAAGCTACGGTTTAACGGTGGTTTAGTCTCAGTAACCATGGTAAAGCTTTGTAAAATACCGCTAAATCACGGTTTAAATGTTTTTGCAAAAGGTTATCTAGGTTACTAAGATTATACCACCGTTAAACCGCAGCTTAAATTTTTATGAATAACACTGCAAAACCGTTTGTAAAACACTGCTGGTTTTGCGGTGGTTTAGTGGTATTTGCACACTTGTTATTATTATTACTTTATAAATTAGTCATTACTTATATATTAACGGCGTTATTCTTAAACAATTTAAACCATTATGTTGCTGTGTTTTATAAAGGGTTTTACAGTGTTATTCATAAAAATTTAAGCTGCGGTTTAACAGTGGTATAATCTTAGTAACCTAGATAACCTTTTGTAAAATAATTTAAACCGTGATTTAGCGGTATTTTACAAAGGGTTACCATGGTTACTAAGATTAAACCACCGTTAAACCGTAGCTTACATTTTTATTAATAACACTAATAACTTACAGTGTTATTAATAAAAATGTAAGCTACGGTTTAACGGTGGTTTAATCTTAGTAACTTTGGCAGGGGAGGATGGGGAACATACAAGCGGCCCGGGAACAAACTTTTATCGGCCCACTTTGCATTCACATAAAATTCCAATAATACCATATAATCAAAATAATAATCATACTTCAAAATTTGACAAATATGCAAAAATCAAAAATACTTTACAATAAATAATTTAAAATTGAATATATTATTTTTATTTTTAAAATATATTAAAATGTATTATCAGAGACATAACACCTCTGAGGATGGCTAATAAAAGCAGAAACAAGTTGGGTGAAGAACATCAAATAAAAAGATTGCATAACTAAGAGAAAGTACTCCCCATAAAGAAAAAATCAATATAAAATTTAATACCGCAAGTTTTTCATAATACTTATTTATTTATTACTACAGAGGTTCCTAAAGTGTGCGATTACTGTACTGCTTTCAATCATATTAAGTAAAATATGAAAAGATTAGGTAATTAGAATTCATGCTTTGACTAAGAAAATTTAATTGTAATTATAAAATCTTCATTAAAATTACAAAGTTTTATTAGACCCAGCAATTTTTTTTTTTAATTATTGGAGTTTTATCCCGAAAGCATATCCCTCACAAAGTTGTTAAAATGTTATTTGCAGAAAATTTTTGAACATGAAAGAAAAAAATTAAAAATTAAAAAAATTAAATGTAATTTTCAACATTATTACTTTTACAAATTGTACAGTACAAATTATAATTTAAATTGTACAATATTAATCAAAACACAAAATCGTCATTTGCATTATACAATTTATATTGAAAATTATAATAATAATAATAATATTTACTAGCGGGAGAACCTGCATAATATACACATAAAAATTAAAACTTACTAAATGAAAATGAACTTGAAACTTGATTTGAATTTTTACATGAAAGTAAAAAAGTATATTATAAATTCCAAAACTCAAATGAAATAACAAAGTTATCATGATAAATGATAGAATTTAGTTGGAAATTATAATATTCTTATAGTAAATTCGAAAATATTAATTATAAATTTCAATGTTAAATTATAATTTGACATTTTTAGTATAAATTGTTAAAAAAAACGTTATCCTTAAAACATAAAACTCACTAAGTTATTAATATTCTTTTGAAGACAGAAATTTGCAAAAATATTAATGCAAAATACAAAATTATGTACAAAATTACAAAAGAGAAGCTATGAAGTTTTCATTGCAAATGACAAATTTTAATATTTTATTACAAATTGCAGGTTCACCAAACCATAAAATTCTCATTGAAACATCTCGCTTGTAAACTGCAATGAATTGGAAATTACAAAATTTTCGTTAGAATTGTTTAATATAATTACTAGACTTTTCATAAATTGTAAAGGTCAATGGAATCTGCAAGTTTTTTTATTCTAATTTATAACGTCTTTCCCCAGAAATCATATTCCTTGCAAATGTATTAACAACCATTTCATAGAAATTCGCAAAAAATATAACGGATGGTGTAAAATGTTGATTAAAATGTTTTTAAATTCAAAATGGTGAATGTTACGAAATTTTGATGATGGATTTCAGTATTTCAATAGAAATTATGGAGAATTAATTCTAAATTTCAAAAGTTTTCGAATTTGTAAAAGTTGAATATAAATTGGAACATTGTAGTAAAAATTGCAATTTTTTTATTATGAATACAATATTTCAATGGAATTAGAAAACAATCATAAAGTATAAATAAGTTTACATTATCACTATAACAAATACAATAATAAAGAAGTAAATAAGTAAATAATGAAATAAATCAGTTTTATTGGAATTATGTAATTTTCGTTGTGACTTTCATCATTCATCATTCTAAATTACCAAATTGCAATAACTTTATGAAAATTTCATTATTAATTGATAAATTTTAAAGTATAAATATGTTTACATTAATACTATAACAAATACAATAATAAAGAAGTAAATAAGTAAATAAAGAAATAAATCAGTTTTATTGGAATTATGTAATTTTCGTTGTGACTTTCATCATTCATCATTCTAAATTACAAAATTGCGATAACTTTATGAAAATTTTATTGTTAATTGATAAATTTCACTGTAAAATGTAAAATATTCAACATTCGTATTATAAATTACAACATTTCAGCAGCGATTATGAAAATTTTATTGTAAATGGCCAAAATTTCACTATAAAATGCAAAATGTCATTGGCATTTCCAAAATTTGTATCGAGTTAAAATGTTTATAGTTATTTGTAGAAAATTTTATGAAAATAAACTTAGGTGGAAATTACGAACTTTTCATTAGAGATTACAAAATGTTTTTTAGATATTACGAAATTCTTATTATAAATACTAAAATTTTACTACATATACATTTTCCTTACGAATTTTAAAAAAATTGCAAAAAGCTAATCAAACCACAGCATATTAAAATTAAATCATGTCGATTGTACATAAATTAAATTTACAAAAGCTTCAAAATTTTCAATACATTTTTTATTAGAAATGCCAATTTTTTTATAAGTTACAAAGATTAATGGAACCTGCCAATTTTTAGTTGAAAATTATAACGGCTATCTACACAATTTATGTTCCTCGTCAAATTATTTCATGTTTCATAAAAATTTGCAAAAAATATTATGGAAACGGATCCATGGAAAATCCTAGTTCAAAAAGGGAGCTGCGAGGCGAAAAAGTTTGGGAACCACTGTGTTAATACATATATAAACAATCTTTATTGGGCTATCGACCACATGGGGTCTTTCCGCCTTGTGTTAATACATTAGATCAAAATTATTGATAAACTTGTCGTCGGATCTGGGAAAATTCTGGGGCTTCCGGCCCAACATTCGGGAAGGCCACCGGCCCACCGGGAAATTTCCCATTTTCCCGAATGGCCCATCCGCCCCCGAACTTTGGTAACCTTTTATAAAAAAATTCAAACCGTGGTTAAGCGGTATTTTACAAACGGTTACCATGGTTACTAAGACTAAACCACCGTTAAACCGCAGCTTAAATTTTTATGAATAACACTGTAAAACCCTTTGTAAAAGACAGAAACATAATGGTTTAAATTGTTTATGAATAACGCCTTTAATATATAAGTAATGATTTTATGTAATTTATAGTCTAATAATAATAACAAGTGTATAAATACCACTAAACCACCGCAAAACCAGCAGTGTTTTACAAACGGTTTTGCAGTGTTATTCATAAAAATTTAAGCTGCGGTTTAACGGTGGTATAATCTTAGTAACCTAGATAAGCTTTTATAAAAAAAATTAAACCGTGATTTAGCGGTATTTTACAAAGGGTTACCAAGGTTACTAAGATTAAACCACCGTTAAACAGGGGCTTAAATTTTTATGAAAAACACTGTAAGACCCTTTGTAAAACAGCTAAACAATGGATTACATTTTTTATGAATAACTCTGTTAATATCTAAGCAATGAATTTTTTTAATTCATAAAGTCAAATAATAATAATAAGTGGCGGTACTAAAAGCAACGAAACGACATAAAGGTAACAAATATTTGCAACGGCCAATAAATTAGCAATATTAAAGGTAGATTTATGTTTGCCCATATTCAAGTTAATCGCTTACTTGCAGTGGCTTCCAACTTGCGCCATAATAAAAGCACTGTTACTGAAGCACTGCCATCGCAATCACTATGCCAGTCAAGAAGCCGCTTTGTAAGTAATATAAAATTGGCGCAGACTACAAAGTCATTTCTGGCGTTTGCCTTCTAAGAATAATAATTTCCAAATCATTTAATATTGAAGCTAATTAAAATACTTAATGTTTAATACACAATTGGATCATTCTCAAATGGATTTTGAAAACTGAATTAGTTCCATTTTCCAAATTCAGTTTTCAAATCTGCTTGAGAGAAACAATTGCTGCTTGATTTGTTTGATAACGTGCAGTTGTTTGCTGTCGTTTTGAGGAAACAAAATTGCGCTTCATTTGTTTCGTACCAGCAATAGTCGAAATTGCAGCCATATTAAATGTTAAAACAAAAATGATATAATACGTAGTCAAATGCGTGTTTCTATTCAAGATATTAAATTTGGAAAACACACAGTTTTCGTAAAATGTAGACGTCCAAATCAGATAATATTGAACCCAATTAAAATACTTGGCAAATATAATAAAATACTTAAAATACACAGTGAAACTTTAACCAAGTGTTTGATTTAACCTAAAATATTTGGCGTTTAATACGACATGATCACAATTTGGCTTTCTCAAATGGATTTGGAAAACTGAATTAGTTCCGTTTTCCACATTTAGTTTTCAAATCTGCTCGAGAAAGACAAAATTATAGTCGAAACTGCAGCCGTATTAAACGTTAAAACGAAAATTATATAAAACATAGTCGAATGTGTGTTTATATTCCCGATATTAGACTTGGAAAACACACAGATGCGGTGGCGTTATTCAAGTGAATTGCAGAGTAATTTGTTAATCCAGTTTTAAATTTTGTGTAGTGAACAATTTCTGCTTGTTTTGTTTGATGACGTGCATTTGTTTGCTGTCGTTTCGTTTGTTTTGAGGAAACAAAATTGTGCTTCGTTTGTTTCGTGCAATTGTTTCGTTTTGTTTGTTTGGTGGAAACAAAATTTGTAGGCGTGTTTAGTTAAGCGAAGCTCAGCGAAGTCCCCGTTAAAGCGTGAGGTTCATCGGATAGCAGCACGGGGGGTTTAAAAGGGGGCTTTTTTTTCCGAAAGAGGGGGACTCATCGCTGCAACTCTTGGCGGTGGAGGATGGGGAACAACAGGGGGGCGAAAATTCGTGATCATTACTGTCTGGCGACAAAGGCGTTTTGTGTTACCTCGTGAGACTCGGCCCCTCAAGCAAACTCACCACGCTGTAATCCACATTGGGATCAAACTGTGGCAGCTCGTTAACTTCCATCGCACGTAAAAATGGGGGCCTCTGAAAGACCGAAAATTCAGGGGGCTGACATCTGATCGTGGAAAATGTGCGTCAGCTGATGAACGGCGCACTTAGGCGACACCGAATGCAGCAAAACAGCTGATGGCGCTATCTGAGGGCTGCCACAAGAAACGGCGCTTTGAAAGACCCGATAGTGGCTCCATCGCGCTGGATACAAATTCAGAACAACGTGTTCAAGAATTCGATTTGTATGCGGTATATCTGGGGATAATTTGTGTAAAAGAGTCTGTTTTAAATCAAAAATAAATTGGGTTTTCGTTTGCAGTTGCTTTCATTCAAATGTGCCATCTATTTCTAGAAGAAAAGATAAATGCAAATGGATTTTGAATAAATCGAGGAAATTGAGTGCTTCTGCTGCGGAATTTCGCGCTAGATGAGGCTATGGGCCGTATAAGGTACATGCAATGCAGTTTTACTGTGTGGCCTAACATTTAGGTGCACCCTGTATATTATACGGTCATTTGGTGCAGCTCTTTGAAATTTTGAATTTGACGCGCAAAATAGCTGATGTCATAACCCAGCCCTGCAATTGGCTGGGTTCAATTATTTGAAATTTCAGCCAATCCCTGCGGCGGATTGTAGTGACGCGGCGCTGTGATTGGCCGCATCTCCGTGCAGCAGCCAATGACTGCAGAGGACGCGGTAGCGTGGGTCTTTCACTTGTTTTGTGCTTCGGCGATGGCTTCGCTTGAAATTTCGCTCCAGTTTCTGGTGAGTTAAGCGCAATTTAATCGGTTTCAATCGACCCAGCGTGCACCAACGGAAGCCCCGGGGGCCGTGCCCCCCCCTGGAAGCAGTCTTGCACCGCGGGGGCGCCTGTGTTCACGCCAGATTCAAAACTTGTTAGGCCTGGGCACGCGTCTGTGCCCAGGCCGGGAGTTTGCAAGGCGATTTCGGCGAAAATTGTAATCCGCGTGTTTCTGAATTGCACGTGGGGCCCAGCTGCGCCCCCGTTCAAGTCTGTGCAGGTTCGTGTGTGTTTGCTAGTTCGGCGGCTGCGGGTGAGTACCGTGGCCAAGGGGGCCCATGCAGTGCCCCCCCACGCTTCTTCGTATTCCGCCGCATCCATGCCGGGTTTAACCTCACGCGTTTCCCTGCAAATGTACTCCGACGTGGTTAAACTAATAAAAGTGAAATCCAGGTTATGGCACGCACAGATTCGCCCCCATCTCCTCCCGGCTAGACTCCCGAGGGCCCCCGGAGCCGTTCCGAAGAGGCACGCCAGCTGTGTGGAACTTCACCCGTACACCTGCAAGCCGAATCGTCAAGACAAAGGTAGGTCGACTTTTTTACATCCCGCCCCCACGGAATGCGCCTTGTAATCGGGGCACCCTTTAGTGTGCCTCTCGTAAGTATCCCATCTGCGCTGCGCCCCATTTATCCTCTCAACCCTTCTGCGCTGCGCCCCATTTATCCTCTCAACCCTTCTGCGCTGCGCCCCATTTATCCTCTCAACCCTTCTGCGCTGCGCCCCATTTATCCTCTCAACCCTTCTGCGCTGCACCAAATATTTCGTCTCCGCATTTACCACAGTTCGTTTCGATTTCCTTACACGGCTCGTTCGAGACTCATTCATGGTACGTTTCGAAACACTACGGCAATGGTGTCGCTATGGGATTTTGAAAACACTTTGAAACTGCCCATTGCAATAGCATTGCCATAGCGTTGCTTTTAATATGTTTCGCCAAGTGATTACCATGCACACATTCTATTTAAATACTTAATACTTTTAATCGCCTTCACTCCAACTTTAATAACAGCGCAAGACATGGAAACGGATGTTTCTCTGCCCATTGCAATAACATTACCGCCCATTGCGATCTTAGCATTGCCATAGCGTTGCTTTGCATAAGAAATCTATGATACTTTTAATAACATAATTATACTTAATACTAAAAAGATTTTAAAAAACACTTGGCATAAGTTTCAATTTTTTTTTAATACAAATAACTGTACAATTGTTTCGGTACTTAAACCATTTTCAAGAGCAAATTAATACTGACTCATTAATACGATTGCAAAAATGGTTTAACTACCGAAACAATTGTCGAGTTATTTCTATTAAAAAAATTGCGAAACTTATTCCAAATGTTTTTTTTTAATTTCCTTAATCAATATGTTTCACCAAATGATTACCACGCACACATTCAATTTAAATACTTAATACTTTTAATCGTCTTCACTCCGACTTTAATAACAGCGCAAGACATGGAAACTGATGTTTCTCTGCCCGTTGCAATAACATTACTGCCCATTGCAATGATAGCATTGCCATAGCATTGCTTTGCATAAGAAATCTACGATACTTTTAATAACATAATTATACTTAATACTAAAAAACATTTAAAAAAACACTTGGTGTAAGTTACAATTTTTTTTTAATACAAATAACTTTACAATTGTTTCGGTACTTAAACCATTTTCAAGAGCAAATGAATACCGACTCATTCATACGATTGCGAAAATGGTTTAACTACCGGAACAATTGTTGAGTTATTTCTATTAAAAAAATTGTGAAACTTATTCCAAATGTTTTTTTTTATCTCCTTAATCAATATGTTCCACCAAATGATTACCACGCACACATTCAATTTAAATACTTAATACTTTTAATCGTCTTCACTCCAACTTTAATAACAGCGCAAGACATGGAAACGGATGTTTCTCTGCCCATTGCAATAACATTACTGCCCATTGCGATCTTAGCATTGCCGTAGTGTTGCTTTGCATAAGAAATCTACGATACTTTTAATAACATAATTATACTTAATGCTAAAAAGATTTAAAAAAACACTTGGTATAAGTTACAATTTTTTTTTAATACAAATAACTGTACAATTGTTTCGGTACTTAAACCATTTTCAAGAGCAAATGAATACCGACTCATTCATACGATTGCGAAAATGGTTTAACTACCGGAACAATTGTAGAGTTATTTCTATTAAAAAAAATGTGAAACTTATTCCAAATGTTTTTTTTTAGTCTCCTTAATCAATATGTTTTACCAAATGATTACCACACACATATTCAATTTAAATACTTAATACTTTTAATCGTCTTCACTCCAACTTTTATAACGGCGCAAGACATGGAAACTGATGTTTCTCTGCCCATTGCAATAACATTACTGCCCATTGCGATCTTAGCATTGCCATAGTGTTGCTTTGCATAAGAAATCTACGATACTTTTAATAACATAATTAGACTTAATGCTAAAAAGATTTAAAAAAACACTTGGTATAAGTTTCAATTTTTTTTTAATACAAATAACTGTACAATTGTTTCGGTACTTAAACCATTTTCAAGAGCAAATGAATACTGACTCATTAATACGATTTGCGAAAATGGTTTAACTACCGGAACAATTGTAGAGTTAATTCTATTAAAAAAATTGTGAAACTTATTCCAAATGTTTTTTTTTAATCTCCTTAATCAATATGTTTCGCCAAATGATTACCACAGACATATTCTATTTAAATACTTAATACTTTTAATCGTCTTCACTCCAACTTTAATAACAGCGCAAGACGTAGAAACTGGTGTTTCTCTGGCCTTAGTTTGTTTGCGAGATCAATAAAATAGAAAACAAAATACGGAACACCTTTTTCACATTTTTTTCTTAATATATTTTAAATTTTTTTGTGAAAAAGGTGTTCTGTATTATTTTTTCTACAATACTTTCGCAAGCTCCACCTCATCGTTCATCAATTTAAACAAAATTCCTTACAAAGATTATAATGCAAAATCAACAATTTATTGTACATAATCGAGGAGCCGCGAAAATGGTTCCGGCTCGGGTAAAAAAACAAACATTGAGCGTCAGATATTAACGGAAACATAATAATCCTACACGTATTTACATTGGTATACAAAAATATTTATAAATCTATACAACCATTTTATGAAAATTCCGCCAGTTGCACTGCAGATTGGAATTTTCAATCACACGTTCGTTTTCGATCACAGTTTATTATTGCGAATTATTGCAGAATCGGTGGGATTCGAGTAAGTCACGCGGAGAGTTTCGTACAAAGTTTTTATAAAACGTCAAAACGCTAAAAATGAATTCAATTTAATCACATCTGTTTAAGTCACGCAGAGATTTTCATACAAAGCTTTTATAAAACGTCAAAACGCTAAAAATGAATTCAATTTAATCACATCTGTTTAAGTCACGCAGAGATTTTCATACAAAGTTTTTGTAAAACGTTTAAAAATCAATTCATTTTAATCACATCTATTCTGCTTCAGTAAATTATGCGTTAAAAATATTTTATCTAGTAAAAGTTTCTCAAGTAATTACTAGTATTAATAAGTATTAATAACAGTAATTTGTTAAAAATTAATTCGTTTTTACAAAGAAATTTTCCTGAATTTTGTTTTGAGATTATTGACTTCTGATTAATTAGAGTCATTATTAAAAATGAATTCGTTTTTACAGAGCAATTTTCTTGAATTTTGTTTTGCAATTATCAACTTCAGATAATTAGTCATTATTAAAAATGAATTCGTTTTTACAAAGAAATTTTCTTGAATTTTGTTTTGAGATTATCGACTTCAGATAAATTAGAGTCATTATTAAAAATGAATTCGTTTTTATGGAGGAATTTTCTTGAATTTTGTTTTGAGATTATCGACTTCAGATTAATTAGAGTCATTATTAAAAATGAATTCGTTTTTACAGAGGGATTTTCTTGAATTTTGTTTTGCGATTATCAACTTCAATTCCGATTTTGACTTATTGATAGAGTAATGAACCAAATTTCTGTTGTTCCAAATTAATTTTGGATGTTGATGAAGACAAATTTTAATTCTTAATAATTTTTCATGTCGAGACGTTTATGAAAACTTTGTAAGACATTTTATAAAAACTTTGTAGGTTTCAACGCTGCATAACTTACGAACTATACAGAATAATTATCGAGGCACAAAATCACTTCTTGTTTCACTTATTTCGCTATATTTACACATTGAGCGTACTTAATTTGCACAAAATAGTAATGAAATGCATCGCCAGCAGAGGATGTTTCAACGAACGCAAAACATCTCGATAAATACAAACGCCTAGCCGAGCAATGGCCAGTATCAAGTCGTTACTAAGTCATTTAGTACTGAGCCGTTACTAGCCATTTAGTACAGAGCCGTTACTAGTCATTTAGTACTGAGCTGTTACTAGCCATTTAGTACAGAGCCGTTACTAGCCATTTGTGTTTATTAGCGTTGGATTTTCATTAGCAAATTTTCTTCGTTTCAACATATATAATGTTCATTTTGTGCAAACGGCATTACCAAAACAATCATTTTCTATCAGATGCACACTTGATGTATGCATCATTGTTGATACAATCGTTTTGTATTATATACACAATTTGATGTACGCACCATTGTTGATACAATCGTTTTGTATTAGATACACAACTTGATATACACATCATTGTTGATACAATCGTTTTGTATTAAATACACAACTTCATGTAGGCATCATTCTACATACAATCGTGTAGTGCTAGATACACAACTTGATATACACATCATTGTTGATACAATCGTTTTGTATTGAATACACAACTTAATGTACGCATCATTCGTTTGTATTAATTGTCCATAAAAGCGTTCCATTGTTTATCAGAATTACATCGTTTTTGCTTACTCAACACTATTTATCACCGTGGTATCGTATTGTAGTTGTTAACTTTGATCCGTTTTCAACGTTTTTATTGCTCATATATTTAACAACAAATTTATTGCTCGTTTGGTCCGTTTTAAACATTGTTTCTTGAATGTTTTATTCATGAAGAAAACTTAATTACTTTATGGGCGTCATTCAATGTGAGACTCCATTTATTGTCCTTATGTGTGCGCATCCGCATTTTGTTGGGGGCTGTCCGGGGGCCTACTGGTTCTGGCAGTACTGGTTGCCGACGAGGTCGTCGTTCAGCGACAGGTTGTTGGCCAGGCTCTCGGAGAGGCCGTTGGCGTCCCCCCCGTAGGCGGGCAGCTCGTCCGAGTTGATGCTGATCGGCTGCAGCTGGTGGCTGTCCAGGTTGAGGAGCAGGCTGCTCAGGTTGCTGGGGCACTCCATCTCGCGGGACTCGGGCTCGCGGCCCATCGTCGGTATGTTCCAGCTGGTCGGCAGGACGTTGTTGATGGACGGCAGCGGGTTCATCGGGTACTGCTGCTGCTGCTGCACGAAGTTGTACTGCACCTCCTGCGGGGGCGACATGCCCAGGGTCTCCGGCATCGCCGACATGTACAGCTGCGGGGATATGGACGGGTCAGGCATGTACATCGGGCTCGGGTTGCGGACGTACTGCGGGCTCACGTACGGTGGAGACGCTGCTTGTTATAAAAAGATAGCATAAATACAGACCAATTTAACGGTAGACAAATTAAAAACAAAATTAAGAAAAGACTTAATTAAGACTAAAATTCATGTTAAGGATATTGTTTCCGTTTCAGTAAATTACACAAGGTGCTCTGTGAGGTCGGTGACAAACTTTATTATCGATCTAGTGCAATAAGGTGCAATTATCGCTCTAGTGCAATAAAATGCCATTATCACTGGTGCAATAAAGTGCCATTATCATTCTGGTGCAATAAAGTGCCATTATCACTCTGGTGCAATAAAATGCCATTATCACTCTAATGAAATAAAGAAATAGTGGAATAAAGTACCATTGGATTAATTAACAATCAACTTTTCATTCAACAATTAACATTTTTTTCAATGAACAAACACTATTTTAAAATCAACAATCAACATTTTCATTCGTAGAGCATTATTCAATGAACATTTTTCGATCTGTTGATTGATGATTGTTGAAAAATTAACAGCTATGTTTTTAATTTTTGAAAATTATGGTGCAATAAAGTGCCATTATCATTCTGATGCAATAAAGTACCATTATCACTCTAGTGCAATAAAATGCCATTATCACTCTGATGAAATAAAGAAATAGTGGAATAAAGTACCATTGGATTAATTAACAATCAACTTTTCATCCAACAATTAACATTTTTTTCAATGAACAAAAACTATTTTAAAATCAACAATCAACATTTTCAATCATAGAGCATTATTCAATGAACATTTTTCAATCTGTTGATTGATGATTGTTGAAAAATTAACAGCTATTTTTTAATTTTTGAAAATTATGGTGCAATAAAGTGCCATTATCATTCTGGTGCAATAAAGTGCCATTATCACTCTAGTGCAATAAAATGCCATTATCACTCTAATGAAATAAAGAAATAGTGGAATAAAGTACCATTGGATTAATTAACAATCAACTTTTCCTTCAACAAACACTATTTTAAAATCAACAATCAACATTTTCAATCATAGAGCATTATTCAATGAACATTTTTCAATCTGTTGATTGATGATTGTTGAAAAATTAACAGCTATGTTTTTAATTTTTGAAAATTATAAATGCAATTCAAAACTGAAACAATTTTTTTAAAACAAATCAAATGAATATTAAAAATTAAATTTAATTAAATAGAAATAAAAAGGCGGAAAGACCCCATATGGGGTTGGTAGCCCAATAAAGATCGATTATATATATATAGAAATAAAAAATTAAATTAAATTGAATCAAAATTTACTTTTCATTTAATTTTTGATAACTTGTTTTTCTTAGAATTACAACATTTTTCATCTGAGAAAGTTTGTCGCTGATCTCATAGATCACCCTGTATATTATTTTTTTTTAATACGTGCGTAACTAATGCATACCTGTAGGTTCCAATTTTACGATGTTGTAGTGGGTGTTCTCAACTGAAATCATACACGACATTAATAATCGGGCAACAATCTGAATTAACCATTCCAATATCTTTCTCCGTTGAGGTGACTAGTGGTAATGTATTTTTATTTTGAGATGCAATAAAGTTTTATTATCACTCTAGTGCAATAACATGTAATTATTGCTCTAGTGCAATAACATGTAATTATTGCTCTAGTGCAATAACATGTAATTATTGCTCTAGTGCAATAACATGTAATTATTGCTCTAGTGCAATAACATGTAATTATTGCTCTAGTGCAATAACATGTAATTATTGCTCTAGTGCAATAAAATGCCATTACCACTCCAGTGCAATAAAAGTAACATTAATTAAGAGTTATTATCGCACTAAACAACATTAACTATTGAGAGTTTATTTACATGAACTGTCACCTTTTCCTCAAAAAAACATGGAATGTGTTATAATTGGCGATTTGTTTGTTAAAAGCTGTTAAAGATGGTTTTCATTCGCTTTTAATTAGAGTTCGTTAGTGTCAACATATCAAATAGAAACTGAGCAATTTGCTTGCAGTAAAAATAGTAATTTGAAAATTTGTTTGTAATTAATAATGAACAATTTTTAGGAATCCAGTGGAATTTTATAAATCCTTGGTTTCTATAGCAACACAAAATGGTATCTATAGCAACAACAATTAATAATAATAATATATTTTTATAAGTATATAATTTTTTATAATTATATAATTATATTAATAAACAACAATTAATAATGAACAATTTGTACGAAACCACTGGAATTTTATAAATCTTCGGTTTCTGTAGAAACGGAAAATGATTTCTATAGCAACGGAAAAAACAATTTCTAATTGGTTGATTTATTAATTAAGCGGTCAATTTGATGAGTAATTAATTTGAAAAAAGCAGGCACATTGAATAAAAGGTTTAACTGTTAATATTAAAAATATATTGAAAGTTGTTAAGTTGTTCACAAAAAATGCTAATAGTTTTATGAAACCTCAAAGATAACTAAATTTTCATAAGAATTGAAAAATGTATACATAATGTGTATTAAAATGGGCAAAAATTTACAAACATTTTATAAATTTTTGCAAATATTTAGGATATTAATACTATTCTTGGAATGTATTAACAAAAAAATACTAGTTATACTATAATTGGGAAAAATTTACAAAGATTTTATAAATATTTGCAAATATTTAGGATATTAATAACATTCCGCATGGAATGTATTAACAAATAATACAAGTTATACTATGTGAACAACTATGTTTGAAGTATTTTTACTTTTTTTGAATGAGAACATTAATTCATTTTCATAAACCTCTTCAAACATGTTGTTCACACTGTATAAATTAAAAACATGGAAAACAATTAGTCAACAACACATAAACAATCATAACTTGTTCAAACATGTTGCTCACTCTGTATAAATTAAAAACATGGAAAACAATTAGTAAACGACAGACAAAAACAATCATATCAATATGCAGCGAAACAGTGACAAAATTTGGGAACAGACAAGCAAAATGAAAACAAAAATAAACAATAAACCAAAAAAAACGGAAACAATTAGCAAACGGCATACAAAAACAATCATATCAATAAGCAACGAAAAGGTGAAAAAATTTGGATACAAACGAGCAAAAATAAACAAAAGTTAAAAAGAAAAACAAAATAGTACAATAATCAATGGCACACAAAAACAATCTAATCATATACATCGAAACGTAAAAACAATGGGCAACAAACAAGCAAAACGAACAAAAACCAAAAGTGTGAAACCAAAAATTAGAACATTAACGAAAATAAAGAAAATATAAGCGAAAAACGGAAACCAACACAACATCCAGTACCTTGAGTAATCCGTTGAAACTTGCACTAAGGGCAAAAGAAGAGTTTGGACGCAACAGAAAAGCGGAAAACTTATGAAAATTCATATATTGACACTTTTCTTTGTTTTACAAATGTATATAAAGCTATAGAAAAGAGAGAAAACACTAACAATCTATTCATATATAAAGTTTATAACACTCCGGGTTTTTTTTTTTAAATGTAACACAACATTATATAGTCGACCAATCTCTCTATAAAATATCTATCGTACAAAACAATCTAATACTTGACTAGACAACGGACTAGGACGAACAACTTATACAGGAAAGAAACATACAGCGAAGTATAAAAAAAGTACGGCAAAGATGTCGATAGCACCAAGATTACACACTTTGCGAAAACGCAGGTTTCCAAATGCAATGAATGAAAATTAAGTTTCTCGAATTAAACCCTTATAAAAAAATCACCAATACACAATCGATACTAATAAACAGTACGGTAAAAAAAAACAAATGAACCTATAAAAAATGTTGTCATTAATAGACAATTGAAAGAGCAGAAATAAACATCTGAAACCATAGAAAAACGTAAAACCATACTTGCTCCAATAAATATTTTAAGAATTTTTTTATGTCTATAAAATGTGAGCAATAAATAATTGGTGTTTTGTTTAAAGACAAATGCAAGTTTCACTGCAAAATGGTATTCAGAAAATCACCGTTTATGGTGTAATAAATTTTGTAATTAAATTGTGTGCTTTTATAAACCAATGAAAAGCACAGATAATAATCGATCAAATTATGTTTACCTTTTTCAAAACTTTGAAAGATGTGAAAAAAGTTGTGATCAAACGTAATTTGGTTGATTATTATAGAAATACTTTTCACAAAGCTCTGAGGATAATATAAGAGTACAGGTGATATAATAAAGTTTAAATAATGATAATAATTACACTCACAGATGATATTTAACCGCCACCACAATATTGCACCGATATCCAACCCAGCAAGAATAAATGTGTAAAAAAAACAAACTTACTATTGTTATCTTGCTCCTGCAAGGGTCTCAAAAAACTACAACTTGGATTGGGTTCGTACTTTCTCTTACGTCTAATCCCTAGAATACACATCGTAAATAAGTCGAAAGTAATAGCAACTATTTCCCTAGACTATCAACAAATACAAATTGGCTATAACTCGAAAATAACAAATTTAACAATGATTAATAATACCACAATTGCGTTAATATAAAATCAATATAAAAATATATCAACAAATCCCCGACGTGGCCGGTGCGAAATAAGAATCAGAAATGCGCCCCCGAAAACCAATCCCCCGCTCATGTCTTGCCGCCGGCCAGCCTGACCATCACCTCGGCGTCGGTCAGCAGCTTGCCGCCCTCGACGGGTGCGTAGTAGGCGGACATCTCGTCGAACTCGCTCTGGGTGGCGTGCGGGGCCATCGCCGTGTACAGGGCGTAGTGCTCCGCCTCGGTCAGGTCGAGGTTCATGTTGAAGTCGTCGTCCAGCTCATCAGCGCTGATGTTGCCGTTGATGCCGGCCAGGTTGTTGTTCGTGCTCGCCTGGTTCAGGTCGTTCAGGCCGTTCGCCTTGTCCAGGCTGGCCAGGCTCCCCTTGAGGGGGATGCGGACGCTGGCCGACGAGCGGTCCGAGGCGTTGCTGGGGGTGCGGTTGAGGCTCGTCGAGACCTGCAGCGAGTTGCCGCTGGTGAGCGAGTTCCGCTTGGACGGCTGGGGGCTCGCCGCCTTGTCCTTCTTCCCGAAGAACTTGGAGAAGAAGCCCCGCTTCTTGGGGTTCGGCAGCGTGGAGCAAGGCTTCGGAGGCAGGCGCTTCGAGGGGGCCAGCTCGTTCTGCGACTTCGGGCGCTGCATGTTGAAGCTGTGCGAGCGGTTCAGGGAGATCGGCGTCGTGCCCGTGGCGCAGAGCAGGTTCTCCGCCTGCTCGCCGGTCAGGTTCGTCGAGGATATGTGTGTGAGGGTGTTGCTCGAGGCGTTCAGGTTCTGCAGGGAGGTGTTGTAGTTTTTGTCCAACGGAAGCGGGTCGCATATGTCGGTCTCTATGACCTTTTTCGCACGTTTCGGTGGGAGTGGCGGCAGTTTCTCCTCTTCGATTTCGCGTTTGGCCCCCAAATCAATTACCGGGCATTGGGGGTTTACAAGTACGTCCTCGTATTTATCAGATATGTCAATTTCGATGATTTGTACCGGGTTTTTGAAAGCCATTTGTAAACTACTATACGTCTTCGCATCATCAAATGATTCTTGAGCCACCACATTGTTTTCAATTTTATTGAACTCCTCCAAGCGCTTCTGATTGTCCGCGTAAATCTGATCCAGCTCGACAACTTCGTTTATTATCTCCTCCATTTTATCGTCGTTATTATTGGCCTCCACTGTCTCCACTATTTTGCTCTTCTTAATCTCGCCGTACGCGGGCGGCTCGTGCACCTCCATGACTTCCGGGGATTTGTTTTCAGGGGGCGCATTAACCGTCGGCAAGGCGCTTAACTGGCGCTTCCTAACTAACTCGGCGTCATTCGCCAATATACTATTGAACAGGCTGTAATTTCCCTTCTTCGTGAAATTATGCCTGATCGACCAGTACGCAGGCCTACCTGAGTCCAGCGGGAGCAGCTCGAACGGCAGGGGCTCGCTGACGGCGCCGTCCGACGGCCGCTGCAGCTGGATGAACACCTTGACGGGCTCCTTGACGTCCAGGGTCTTGTACTTGGGCGTCCTGAACCAGATCGCCGTCTGCTTGTGCACCTGGGACGGCTGGAAGTCGCCAAAGTCCTCCCACATTATTTTGCCGTTGTGCTCCTCGTAGAACCGCACCTTGATGTCTTCCTTGGCCACCTTAAAAATTAAAAGGGGTTAGAGCATTGCGATGGCTTTGTTCAATTTTGCACGGATATAAATAGAAAGTGCACGATATTGAGCGTTTATGATTACCGCAACAGGTTTTGAAACTATTTATAAGACGGTTTTAAAATAGACTGATCTAAATACTTTCTGCGCAACACTATAACAAAGGATGTAAAGCGATTTTCAACTACCACAAAAGTATAATAATCTGAAAATAATATCATACAAACAAAACTACAATTAAATTGCATATTTTGAAAGTGGCTTATCTTGGGGAGGATTCAAAATGTATTTTTTGTTCATTTTTTATGTACACATATAGACGATTATTTTAGGAGCAAGAAAGGCTCAGAAAAAGAAACTGCTCAAATAAGTCAAATGATTGAAAAGAATCAGAAAAAAATCAAGAATCAAAAAGAAATTAATACAGTGAAACTTTAACAAAGTGTTTGATTTTACCTGATTGAAAAGAAGTTCAATTTTTGTAATTTCAAATTTGTAATTTAATTGTTTTGTCGGTATAATATTATTTTCTGTTTATTATACTTTATTACTTACTTATTGTTATACTTTTTATTATTATATTTTTCAAGTATACATTTCAAATAAGTCAAATTAAACTATTTTGTGTCTCCGGAAAAATTTTAATCTTCAGAGATGAGCCGTTTTTGAAATTTGCAATTTAATTCTAATGTGATTGTGGCGTCACCTTTTCGCACAGTAGGATGATGTCTTTCCTGCCGCCGTCGACGGGGCTGACGCAGTCAGAGAGCTTTACTATCGTGAGGTCCGACATGGCTTTCTTGTCGTAGATGGGGTCACTGACGACGGGCGAAAGCGGGTACGTGGGCTTGCCCGTCTTCGGCGATTCTATGAACACTTGAAAGCACAGCCGGACGGCGTTTAGGTCTATCGACGTCGGCTGGTTGCGATGCTGGAATCCCGCTGCAAATTACACATAACACCGTCTTAAATAGAACAACACTCGTTCGATAACATTGTCTGCATTGTTTGTTGTAATCGGCTTACTTCTGAACGGATCGACGCGGATTTCCTCCCGGACCCTCAGGTGCGCCTCGATGTCCTTCTTTTTCACGCACTGGATGCCCAGATTCGAGAAGGCTATCGACATCGTCTCGGGGGGTATTTCTAGGGTGCACACGCCCTTTTTGCAGCCCTCCCTGCCAACTAAATTGTGTGGGTGCGGCCTGCAAAAATAACAAATAACAAATAAATTAACATTGGATGTGTATTATTCTCTAAACATAATATTTTCCTATCAATATTGCCAAATTTTGAAAATAATTATTGAAATTTTGACAGTAATCATAAATATTTTGACAGTAATGATTAAAATTTTAATGATTACTCTCAAAATTTCAACACAATTATTACATTTTTAAAATAATCATTGAAATTTTGACAGTAATCATTAAAATTTTAACAGTTAACATTGAAATATACACATGATTATGTAATATTAAATATATTGTCAATACATTTTCAAAATAATCATTGAAATTTTGACAGTAATCATTAAAATTTTAATGATTACTCTCAAAATTTCAACACAATTATTACATTCTTTAAAAAAACATTGAAATTTTGACAGTAATCATTAAAATTTAATTATTATTCTCAAAATTTCAACAGAATTGTTGCATTTTGAAAATAATCATTGAAATTTTGACAGTAATCATTAAAATTTTAACAGTTAACATTGAAATATACACACGATTAAGTGATATTAAATATATTGTCAATATTTCACTGATTGCTGTACATTTTTTAATAATCCTGTTAATATTTGAATGGTTACTTTCAAAGTTTCAATTGTTACTGTAAAAATTAAATGATTCTCAAAATTTCAATGCTCACTATCAAAATGTCATTATTATGGTTAAATGTCAATAGAAATGACACTAATTGCTGTCAATATTTCAATGATTACTGTCAAAATGTTAATTAGTCTGACATTATTTCACTTGTTACCGCTACAGTGATCATTGAAGACTGTCAAAATATCAATTAGTCTGACATTATTTCATTTGTTACTGCTACAGTGATCATTGAAGACTGTCAAAATATCAATTAGTCTGACATTATTTCATTTGTTACTGCTACAGTGATCATAGAAGACTGTCAAAATATCAATTAGTCTGACATTATTTCATTTGTTACTGCTAAAGTAATCATTGAAAACTGTCAACATATCAATTAGTCTGTCACTAGTTTTTTTTTGTTACTGCTAGATTCAATTGTTATTCTGGATGATTGCTGTACATTTTTTAATAATCCTGTTAATATTTGAATGGTTACTTTCAAAGTTTCAATTGTTACTGTAAAAATTAAATGATTGTCAAAATTTCAATGCACACTATCAAAATGTCATTATTATGGTTAAATGTCAATAGAAATGACACTAATTGCTGCCAATATTTCAATGATTACTGTCAAAATGTTAATTAGTCTGACATTATTTCATTTGTTACTGCTACAGTGATCATTGAAGACTGTCAAAATATCAATTAGTCTGACATTATTTCATTTGTTACCGCTACAGTAATCATTGAAAACTGTCAACATATCAATTAGTCTGTCACTAGTTTTTTTTTGTTACTGCTAGATTCAATTGTTATTCTGGATGATTGCTGATCACTGATTGCTGTACATTTTTTAATAATCCTGTTAATATTTGAATGGTTACTTTCAAAGTTTCAATTGTTACTGTAAAAATTAAATGATTGTCAAAATTTCAATACACACTATCAAAAAGTTATTATTATTGTTAAATGTCAATAGAAATGACACTAATTGCTGTCAATATTTCAATGATTACTGTCAAAATGTTAATTAGTCTGACATTATTTCATTTGTTACTGCTACAGTGATCATTGAAGACTGTCAAAATATCAATTAGTCTGACATTATTTCATTTGTTACTGCTACAGTGATCATTGAAGACTGTCAAAACATCAATTAGTCTGACATTATTTCATTTGTTACTGCTACAGTGATCATTGAAGACTGTCAAAATATCAATTAGTCTGTCACTAGTTTTTTTTGTTACTGCTAAATTCAATTGTTATTCTGGATGATTGCTGTCAATATAGAGTAATTAAGTTTTTGTTCGTTACCGATTTGAATTTTTAAAAAATGGCATAAACGAGCATGTCTTTCTTACTTGTACGGTTTGTCCTTTGTGACGCAACTGACGACGACGACGGCCCGGCCCCTGTGGCCGACCACCTCTATGGAGGGGAAGGTCTTGCTGTCGGTCGTGCTGTTCACCCCCGGTATCGAGCCCGCCGATCGGCCCTCGCACTCGTACCGGAAGCGCAGCGCCTTGCCGGCGGGCTGCTCCCTGATGCGGACGTAGGGCTGCCTCCGCTCCTGCCCCACGGACGTGGTCGGGTTGCGGTACATGTTTGCGCGGGTCGGCGGCGACTGCTTGAAGTCCGGATCCGTCTCTATCACCTCAACTGCAATGGTCAGGCAAACGTTTAGGCACAGCGAAAAAAGGGAATTCTTTTGTATGAATACATATAACAATTACCAATTTTGGGTGTTTATTCATAGATTTCGTAGACTACGCTGTGACAATGATAAAGCCCGTTCAGAATTCAATATTTTTTCAGGTCTAAATAATCAATACAATTAATAGCAGTAACACTTAAAAGTATGTAGTGAGTCAAGAATAGACCGGGATTTTTAATGTTCACTTAAGATGCTTACTAGAGTAGGTCTACATGGGCCTGCAATCACTTTCTTTACATAGGTTATGTACTTGTGATGATTATACCAGCTGGTGACCTTGATTGGTCACCAAAAATTAGCACCTTCAATTTTTCAAATTAGTTCACATAGTTTCTGCAGTTTCAGTCGACTTGGGGCAATAATGATGTGCAATTGTTTTAAATATTAACAAATGACACGTAAGAAACAATTGTTAAATACTGACAACTGACACATAAGAAACAATTGAATCTACATCTGACATAAAAACAATTGAACCTACAGCTGACATAAAAAAGTCAGCCAGCTCTTTCCAAAGAGCCAGTTTAAATAATGATCATACTTACTGACATCACTTATGTTGATGGTCTCGTCCCGCACTGGGCTCTGTGAATCTGAGCTGTCTGTGGACATAAAACGGGTTCCGATTAGAAAAATCGTCGGATTGCACATGGGGCGAGTTAGTGCAATGGAACTACTCAAACGGATGCATTTTATTTGTACTTTACAAACTACGTGTATATGTGTGTGTGTCCATGAATGGGAGTAGTTTCAAAGATGAGATTTGTTATCTGCCAGATAGACAGATGATGAGATAAGTTATTTGCTAGATAGATAGATGATGAGATAAGTTATCTCATAGATAGACAGATCATGAGATAAGTTATTGATAGATGATGAGATAAGTTATCTGATAGATAGACAGATCATGAGATAAGTTATTGATAGCTGATGAGATGAGTTATCTGATAGATAGACAGATCATGAGATAAGTTATTTGCTAGATAGCTAGATGATGAGATAAGTTATCTGATAGATAAACATATCATGAGATAAATTATCTGCCAGTTACACAGATGACGTGGTAAGTTATCTGCTAGATAGACAGATGATGAGATAAGTTATCTGCCAGATAGACTGAGGTTATGAGTATAGATGTATGTGGTAGGGTTGTGTTTTGTGTGGTACATTAATTCGTATTAATAATTAACTATATAATTATCAATTGTTATAATTATCAATATATTATATATATATATATATATATATATATATATATATATATATATATATATATATATATATATATTATATTATTATTGACAATTATCAAAAACAAGTGCTAGACTGATCAGATAGACCGAACAGATAGACCGACCATGAGATAAATTATCTGCCGGTTAGACAGATGATGTGGTAAAAGTTATCTGCTAGATTTATCATGAGATAAATTATCTGCCGGTTAGACAGGCTATGTGGTAAAAGTTATCTGCTAGATACACAGATGATGAGATAAGTTATCTGCCAGATAGACTGAGGTCATGAGTGTGAATGTGTGTGGTAGGGTTATGTTTTATGTGGTACATTAATTCGTATTAATAATTAACTACCAAGCGAACCAAAAACAACAGTTAAATCTACAACAAATTACAATCTAAAAATAAAAACTTAGTAGCAAACTAATTCAATCCAATTTACAATAATTTTAACATTAACATGCATCTCCTAACATTCACCTAACATCCACCGAAGTCTGTGCTCTAATAATAATAATAATTTATTTAACGGGAACTTCCCTTTTTTTTAAATATACAGAAGTCAAAGATTTTATTATTATATATACCAAAATGTCGATTGTTTCAGTATGAATTTTGAATGTGCTGTCAAAATTTCAATGATTTAATTTTTATATCCTGAAAACTTAATTATTTCTGTTGTAAGTTCAATTATACATAACAAATTTTGCATGTCTATCAACATTTTAATGATTCTTTCAAAATATCAAACCTTCACTGATTTCTATGAGCATATTAATCAGTTTTACAAATATTTCAATTGTTTCTGTAAAATTTCTGAAATGCTACTAAAATTTCAGTGATTTAAGTTTGTATATGACATCATTTCAATTATTTCTATCAAAATTTAATTATTCTTTTAAATTTTCAATGATTTCTGTGAACATTTCAATCAGTTTTACAAACATTTCAATTGTGTCTGTAAAGTTTTTGAAATCTGCCAAAATATCAATGAATGAGTTTGTTTATGCAAAAAATGGCATAATGTCAGGTATTTCAATCAAAATTTTAATTATTCTTAGAAAATTTTGATGATTTCTATGAGCATATTAATCAGTTTTACAAATATTTCAATTTTTGCTGTAAAATTTTTGAAATGCTGCTAAAATTTCAATGAAAGAGTTTGTTTATGCAAGAAATGCCATAATTTCAGGTATTTCAATAAAAATGTTGATTATTCATTGAAAATTTCGATGATTTCTATGAGCATATCAATCAGTTTTACAAATATTTCAATTGTTTTTGTAAAATTTTTGAAATGTTGCCAAAATTTCAATGAATGAGCTTGTTTATGCAAGAAATGCCATAATTTCAGGTATTTCAATAAAAATGTTGATTATTCATTGAAAATTTCGATGATTTCTATGAGCATATCAATCAGTTTTACAAATATTTCAATTGTTTTTGTAAAATTTTTGAAATGTTGCCAAAATTTCAATGAAAGAGTTTGTTTATGCAAAAAATGCCATAATATCAGGTATTTCAATCAATATGTTAATTATTCTTTGAAAATATCGATGATTTTTATGAGCAGGTCCATCAGTCTTACAAATATTTCAATTGTTTCTATAAATTTTTTGAAATTCTGCCAAAATTTCAATGAATGAGTTTGTTTATGCAAAAAATGCCATAATTTCAGGTATTTCTATAAAAATGTAGATTATTCTTTGAAATTTTCGATGATTTCTATGAGCATATTAATTAGTTTTACAAATATTTCAATTGTTTTTGTAAACTTTTTGAAATGCTGCCAAAATTTCAATGAATGAGTTTGTTTATGCAAAAAATGCCATAATTTCAGGTATTTCTATAAAAATGTTGATTATTCTTTTAGAATTTCGATGATTTCTATGAGCATATCAATCAGTTTTACAAATATTTCAATTGTTTCTGTAAAATATTTGAAATGCTGCCAAAATTTCAATGAATGAGTCTGTTTATGCAAAAAATGCCATAATTTCAGGTATATCTGTCAAAATTTTAATTATTCTTTGAAAATTTCGATGATTTCTATGAGCATATTAATCAGTTTTACAAATATTTCTGTAAAATTTTTGATATGCTGCCAAAATTTTAATGAATGAGTTTGTTTATGCAAAAAATGGCATAATTTCAGGTATTTCAATCAAAATATTAATTATTCTTTGAAAATTTCGATGATTTCTATGAGCATATCAATCACTTTTACACATATTTCAATTGTTTCTGTAAAATTTTTGAAATGCTGCAAAAATTTCAATGAATGAGTTTGTTTATACAAAAGATGGTATAATTTCAGGTATTTCTTTAAAAATGCTAATTATTCTTTGAAAATTTCGATGATTTCTGTGAGCACATTAATCTGTTTTACAAAAATTTCAATTGTTGCTGTAAAATTTTTGAAATGCTGCCAAAATTTCAATGAATGAGTTTATTTGTGGAAAAAATGCCATAAATTCAGGTATTTCTATCAACATGTTAATTATTCTTTGAAAATTTCGATGATTTCTATGAGCATATCAATCAGTTTTACAAATATTTCAATTGTTGCTGTAAAATTTTTGAAATGCTGCCAAAATTTCAATGAATGAGTTTGTTTATGCAAAAAAAGCCATAATTTCAGGTATTTCAATCAAAATATTAATAATTTTTTGAAAATTTCGTTGATTTCTATGAGCATATTAATCAGTTTTACAAATATTTCTGTAAAATTTTTGAAATGCTGCAAAAATTACCATGAATGAGTTTGTTTATGCAAAAAATGCCATAATTTCAGGTATTGCAATAAAAATGTTAATTATTCTTTGAAAATTTCGATGATTTCTATGAGCATATTAATCAGTTTTACAAATATTTCAATTGTTTCTGTAAAATTTTTGAAATGCTGCCAAAATTTCAATGAATGAGTTTGTTTATGCAAAAAATGCCATAATTTCAGGTATTTCAATAAAAATGTTAATTATCCTTTGAAAATTTCAATGATTTCTATGAGTATATTAATCAGTTTCACACATATTTCAATTGTTTTTGTAAAATTTTTGAAATGCTGCCAAAATTCCTATGAATGAGCTTGTTTATGCAAAAAATGCCATAATTTCAGGTATTTCTATCAAAATGTTAATTATTTTTTGAAAATTTCGATGATATTAATCAGTTTTACAAATATTTCAATTGTTTCTGTAAAATTTTTGAAAAACTGCAAAAATTTCAATGAAAGAGAATTTGTTTATGCCAAAAATGTCAATTTCAGGTATTTCAATCAAAATGTTAATTATTCTTTGAAAATTTCGATGATTTCTATGAGCATATTAATCAGTTTTACAAATATTTCAATTGTTTCTGTAACATTTTTGAAATACTGCTAAAATTTTAATGAATGAGTTTGTTTATGCAAAAAATGCCATAATATCAGGTATTTCTATCAAAATGTTAATTATTCTTTGAAATTTTCAATGATTTCTATGAGCATATTAATCAGTTTTACAAATATTTCAATTGTTTCTGTTAAATTTTTGAAATGCCACAAAAATTTCAATAAAAGAGTTTGTTTATACAAAAAATGCCATAATTTTAGGTATTTCTTTAAAAATGCTAATTATTCTTTGAAAATTTCGATGATTTCTATGAGCATATTAATCAGTTTTACAAATATTTCAATTGTTTCTGTAAAATTTTTGAAATGCTGCAAAAATTTCAATGAATGAGTTTGTTTATGCAAAAAATGCCATATATTCAGGTATTTCAATCAAAATGTTTATTGTTTGAAAATTTCGATGATTTCTATGAGCATATTAATCAGTTTTACAAATATTTCAATTGTTGCTGTAAAACTTCTGAAATGCTGCTAAAATTTCAATGAATGAGTTTGTTTATGCAAAAAATTACATAATTTCAGGTATTTCAATCAAAATGTTAATTATTCTTTGAAATTTTCGATGATTTCTATGAGCATATTAACCAGTTTTACAAATATTTCTATTGTTTCTGTTAAATTTTTGAAATGCTGCCAAAATTGCAATGAATGGATTTGTTTATGCAAAAAATGCCATAATTTCAGGTGTTTCTTTAAAATTTTTAATTATTTGAAAATTTTGATGATTTCTATGAGCATATTAATCAGTTTTACAAATATTTCAATTGTTTAAGTAAAATTTTTGAAATGCTGCTAAAATTTCAATGAAAGAGTTTGTTTATGCAAAAAATGCCATAATTTCAGGTATTTCAATCAAAATGTTAATTATTCTTTCAAAATTTCGATGATATTTATGAGCATATCAATCAGTTTTACAAGAATTTCTATTGTTATTGTCGCCAAGTGTACTGTGTATTTACATTTGCTAGTGGATGTGACGGTCAAAATTACTAATAGCTAAAAATACTAAAATACAATACATAATATACATAATAATAATAATATATATATATCTCATATATATGTGTATATATATATATATATATATATATATATATATATATATATATATATATATATATATATATATATATAATGTAAGGACTGTAGTTAGGATTTTGTGATAAAAATGATTGTTCCTTTTCCAAATCCAAAATATTATTGTTCTGAACCGTCTAGCAGTATCTGCACATTATGCAACTCGCTGGTACTATTCGAGTGCAGTAAATTTTAATCTATTGTGCTGTACGTACTATATAATTCACTGGCATCGTGGAAATTGCGCTGTGACTCATTCAACTGTTTACCTGCGTCAAGCAAACATCGCATCACACATACTGTGCATAGCTCACATTTTCCCGGATTACATTGCAAATCTCGTAATCACGTAATCGACCCCTTTTCTGGGTCATCAAGGTCGTCTTCGCGAGAGGTCGTCACTGATACGGCGACCTTCACCCAGCAGGACGTTCGAAATCGCGTATTAGGGGTAGGCACGAGCCCCCTGGAACCGAGTGCAGCAATATGTAGGTGCGGAATTCGCGAATTCTGCAGCGAGAGTGCGCATTTTATTAATTATTATCTGCGTTCCGAAGTCGGAGGTTATCAAGGATCGACTTCCGGTTGTAGTAGACGATCGGGGATTTCCATTAACTAATGTTTTGCCTCCGGGTTAGGAATGTCAAGGCGTCCGCAAAGCAAGAAAGAAAATATTGGGAGCGATAAGCCTCCGACGGTTCGCTAGGGTCAACAGCTCGGGTTTCCCAGAGTCGTAATTACGAAATTGCAAACGGTCAACGTGCAATTCATGAATGGCAATTAATTAATTAAAATGTCGCATCTTCTGGTAATAGCCCCCTGATAATCAGATAGTCGTTATGGCAATGGGGTCTTGATAATCAGATAATCAGATAGTTACTATAACAATAGGGGCCTATAGCAATAGGGGCCGTGATAACACATGCTAATTGCGTGCACAATATGGTTATTGTGCACGGGGTGAAGTTGCAGCAGTGCACAATAAGCCTATTGTGCACGGAGTGAAGTTGCAGCTACACTGACATGAAAAATATCATTTACAATATACAACATTTAATAACCAATGAAATGAATTGTCTATAATCGTAATTAAACGAGTTTAATACAATTTTAAATCTGCTTTGTACACGTTACATTTCAACGGAAATCATCGCTGCTAGGTTAGAGCACTTGAAACGTGTATAAAAACGTTCGGACATTGATTAAGCGCCTCACCTTGATCGAGCGTAACTGTAACGTCGACGTTCAATGTTAAATCGTGTTTTTTTTCCTGTTGCGATCATCGCGAGTCCATACTTGGTGTTTTTATTGCTCAACATATTTCGGCAGTGCATTCCTGGAACTGGAATCTGAATGTTACAAGTGTAACCCATTCTAATGTCCGATGAAAATCTTTTGGTAACAACAATGGTAACCTAACCTAACCTAACCTAACTTACAAGTCTCACAAAACAAAGTGCTGAACTTGTTAAAACAAAATGCATAATTTTTAATCATGGTATGTTCATATGTTACTTGGGGCATTCGAAAATCTAGTAGATAGTGTTCTACTTGTCATTGTGCACTAGTTGGCATGGCAACTAGTGCACAATGGGGCTATTGTGCACGGGGTGAAGTTGCAGCTATACTGAATTGAAAATAATATTCTGGAAATTTACTGAAATGAAAAAAATCCTGCCCAGTTCCTTAGGGCATTCGAAAAACCAGTAGATTGTGTAACAATTACCTACAAGTTTCACAAAACAAACTGTTGAACTTGTTAAAACAAAGTGCATAATTTTTAATCATCGTACGTTCATATGTTACTTGGGGCATTCGAAAATTGAGTAGATTGTGTACTACTTTTCATTGTGCCCTAGTTGGCATGGCAACTAGTGCACAATGGGGCTATTGTGCACGGGGTGAAGTTGCAGCTATACTGAATTGAAAGTAATATTCTAGAAATTTACTGAAATGAAAAAAAATCCTGCCCCAGTTACTTGGGGCATTCGAAAAACCAGTAGATTGTGTAACAATTACCTACAAATTTTACAAAACAAAGTGCTGAACTTGTTAAAACAAAGTGTTGAACTTGTTAAAACAAAGTGCATAATTTTTAATCATCGTGCGTTCATATGTTACTTGGGGCATTCGAAAATTGAGTAGATTGTGTACTACTTTTCATTGTGCACTAGTTGGCATGGCAACTAGTGCACAATGGGGCTATTGTGCACGGGATGAAGTTGCAGCTATACTGAATTGAAAATAATATTCTGGAAATTTACTGAAATGAAAAAAAATCCTGCCCCAGTTACTTGGGGCATTCGAAAAACCAGTAGATTGTGTAACAATTACCTATAAGTTTTACAAAACAAAGTGTTGAACTTGTTAAAACACTTTGTTCAAAACAAAGTGTTGAACTTGTTAAAACAAAGTGCATAATATTAAATCATCGTACGTTCATATGTTACTCGGGGCATTCGAAAATTGAGTAGATTGTGTACCACTTTTCATTGTGCACTAGTTGTCATGGCAACTAGTGCACAATGGGGCTATTGTGCACGGGGTGAAGTTGCAGCTATACTGAATTGAAAATAATATTCTGGAAATTTACTGAAATGAATAAAAAAATCTTCATTTTGAGAAAATTGCAACGACTTCAGATTTTTGTTTTTCGAAAATTGCAATAATTTCAGAAAATTCTGTAACAATTTCAGCAGTCGGTGTCAAAATGTCAATGAGTACTATCAAATTTCAAATTATTTCCATGGAAACTATCTGACGAAACAAGTTAAGTGATATTACGATAAAATTTTCAATATTGGCAATCATTGAAAATTACTCTATCAAAATTTGTCAAGTATGTTTAAGTGCTGATGCAAAAAAAAAACAAATTAGGGCCATGTTTTACTGCACACTGCGAAAAAACTGATATTTGCTTTTTTTTAAATTTTATTCACAACTTTTTCAAAATCTGTGTCAAGTATATTTATTAGCACTTAAGAAACCAAGAATTAGCCTTTATTAGCCAAGAAACCCAATTAGAGCGATGTTTAACAGCAAACTGATATTTGCGTTTTTTTAAAATTTTTATTCATAACTCTTTTATTATTGAAGATATCAAGACAATTTTGTTACATTATTAGGATGCCTTTTATCATATTTTTATCATGAAATAGTTTAAATCTAACATACGTATTTATGTCACCAAAGAAGTTTCAAAGATTGATGTCCAAGTTTCAATTATTTCTATAAAAAATTTAGTCTTCAGTCTAAGTTACCAAAATTTTCTTAATTTGAGAAAATTGAAAAAAAAAAAACTCAAAATTGCTACGAAAATACCTCAAAATCCTAGACAATATTGGAAATTGTGTAAAGCACACTAAAATATTGCAGAATCAATAAATGCAGACGCAGTTTTCTCGTACAGGTTTTTACTTTTTCAGTAGTATACTTAAGTATACTTTATTCGCAAATTCTGCTACTGAAATTACTGAAATTCTGGCAGAAATAATTGAAAATTTGACAGCAATCTTTGAAACTTCCTCGTTAACCATTGAAATTTTGAAAGAAATAATTAAAAATTTGAAATTGAACTTTCCACAAAATCTTTCAAACTTTTGGCAGAATTTATCGAAATTTTTACAACAATAATGGAATATTTAACGTTAATACTTCAATAACAATACATAATTTCACCAAAAAAAATCAAACTTTTGGCAAAAATTATTGAAATTTTGATTACAATAATGGAAAATTTAACGTTAATACTTTAATAATAATACATAATAATATAAATACTTTAATAATAATAATAACTTAATACTTTTATAATATATTATAACTAGTTTGTGTATTTAATTCCAGAATAGTAACTATTTTATACTTAATTTAGCAATTTAAATTTTGGTGAAATTTGTAGGTAATATACATTGTGAAACTTCAGCATTTAAAATACTTACAAATTTTGTTTTGTTTTGGCAAAATCTTCAATTTGAGAAATTTTCATAGCCAATTTTATTTTACAAGTTCCGATTTTTATATTAAGAACCTTACTATTTGTTTTGTTTAATCTTTAAGTTGAATTAAAATTCATAAGAATAAATAATTACTTATTCAACATTAACATAATTGATTAATCGCATAAAAAATTAATAACTTCAGAATTAATTCATTATAAACAAAAGTATCGACATATATGACTAACATATTTTAATTTATTTACATATTGTATACAACAAATTTATTTCTGTATACTATACACAGCATTACTCACGCTTTTATCGTAAATATTATTACACATGCTAAACACGTTCCGCTATTACCAAAAAATATTAATAATTCAACCTGACTCATTCACAACTTTCACACGAAATTTATAATTGCTGCAGGTGGAAATTCTGGCGAAAATCTTCAAATATGCACATTCAAATTAACAAGTTTACTTAAAATAATTCATAGCAATGCATGTAAGTTATGCTTGATTTAAGGCACCGATTACTGAGGTCATTGGCATTTCTGAAATTTTTGCAATTTTCTCAAATTAAGAAATTTGGTTACATTTTTGGTAATTTTAGACTGAAGGCTGACATTTTGATAGAAATAATTGAAACTTGGACATTAATGTTTGAAACTTCTTTGGTGACATAAATACGTATGACTTTTGAAATTACCGCTTAATTTTTTATAAATCTGCTAGTGCAATTTGAATTTTATAACTTTCATAGCCAAATTCAAATTATAATGATACTATGTTATTACCTATAAATAACAAGAACAATGAAAATATAACAATAATACTAGATTTTTGTAATTGTTATTAAAGCAATTAATAATGTACAAATGATTAAAACTTGCGTTTTAAATTAATATAGAAAATCAAGCAATTGAGGGCAAATTCAGACACTCTATTATAACCGCAACGTAACAATTCTTTTGACGTTACAATTAAAACACATCAGTCATTTGTTTATAACCTTACATGTAACTTTCGTTTTAAATGGCGTTGCAATTAAAACACAGCACTCATTTTTTTATAACCTTAAATGTAACTTCTGTTATATATGATGCTACAATTAAAACAATCTTCTTACTAGTTATGAAAGCTATTAATGTACTTTAAAATTATATAAACTGTATAATTTCAGTAGTAGCTTACCGATACTTGTCATTGCAGAAAGTTAAGTGTTTGATTTTCTCACTTATTTTATACTGAAACTTTGTCAAATTTTCAGGAGTATTAGGTTCAAGTATAGCAAACAGATATCTGATAATAAATATGCAATAAATAAATTTTCAGAAATTTCAGTAGTAGCTAACCGATACTTGTCATTGCAGAAAGTTAAGTGTTTGATTTTCTCACTTATTTTATACTGAAACTTTGTCAAATTTTCAGGAGTATTAGCTTCAAGTATACTAAACAGATATCTGATAATAAATATGCAATAAATAAATTTTCAGAAATTTCAGTAGTAGCTAACTGATACTTGTCATTGCAGAAAGTTAAGTGTTTGATTTTCTCACTTATTTAATACTGAAACTTTGTCAAATTTTCAGGAGTATTAGGTTCAAGTATACCAAACAGATATCTGATAATAAATATGCAATAAATAAATTTTCAGAAATTTCAGTAGTAGCTAACTGATACTGTCATTGCAGAAAGTTAAGTGTTTGATTTTCTCACTTATTTTATACTGAAACTTTGTCAAATTTTCAGGAGTATTAGCTTCAAGTATACTAAACAGATATCTGATAATAAATATGCAATAAATAAATTTTCAGAAATTTCAGTAGTAGCTAACCGATACTTGTCATTGCAGCAAGTTAAGTGTTGGTTTTCTCACTTATTTAATACTGAAACTTTGTCAAATTTTCAGGAGTATTAGCTTCAAGTATACCAAACAGATATCTGATAATAAATATGCAATAAATAAATTTTCAGAAATTTCAGTAGTAGCTAACCGATACTTGTCATTGCAGCAAGTTAAGTGTTTGATTTTCTCACTTATTTTATACTGAAACTTTGTCAAATTTTCAGGAGTATTAGCTTCAAGTATACTAAACAGATATCTGATAATAAATATGCAATAAATAAATTTTCAGAAATTTCAGTAGTAGCTAACTGATACTTGTCATTGCAGAAAGTTAAGTGTTTGATTTTCTCACTTATTTTATACTGAAACTTTGTCAAATTTTCAGGAGTATTAGCTTCATGTATACCAAATAGATATCTGATAATAAATATGCAATAAATAAATTTTCAGAAATTTCAGTAGTAGCTAACTGATACTTGTCATTGCAGAAAGTTAAGTGTTTGATTTTCTCACTTATTTTATACTGAAACTTTGTCAAATTTTCAGGAGTATTAGCTTCAAGTATACCAAACAGATATCTGATAATAAATATGCAATAAATAAATTTTCAGAAATTTCAGTAGTAGCTAACCGATACTTGTCATTGCAGCAAGTTAAGTGTTTGATTTTCTCACTTATTTTATACTGAAACTTTGTCAAATTTTCAGGAGTATTAGCTTCAAGTATACTAAACAGATATCTGATAATAAATATGCAATAAATAAATTTTCAGAAATTTCAGTAGTAGCTAACTGATACTTGTCATTGCAGAAAGTTAAGTGTTTGATTTTCTCACTTATTTTATACTGAAACTTTGTCAAATTTTCAGGAGTATTAGCTTCATGTATACCAAATAGATATCTGATAATAAATATGCAATAAATAAATTTTCAGAAATTTCAGTAGTAGCTAACTGATACTTGTCATTGCAGAAAGTTAAGTGTTTGATTTTCTCACTTATTTTATACTGAAACTTTGTCAAATTTTCAGGAGTATTAGCTTCAAGTATACTAAACAGATATCTGATAATAAATATGCAATAAATAAATTTTCAGAAATTTCAGTAGTAGCTAACTGATACTTGTCATTGCAAAAAGTTAAGTGTTTGATTTTCTCACTTATTTTATACTGAAACTTTGTCAAATTTTCAGGAGTATTAGCTTCAAGTATACTAAACAGATATCTGATAATAAATATGCAATAAATAAATTTTCAGAAATTTCAGTAGTAGCTAACCGATACTTGTCATTGCAGAAATTTAAGTGTTGATTTTCTCACTTATTTTATACTGAAACTTTGTCAAATTTTCAGGAGTATTAGCTTCAAGTATACTAAACAGATATCTGATAATAAATATGCAATAAATAAATTTTCAGAAATTTCAGTAGTAGCTAACTGATACTTGTCATTGCAGAAATTTAAGTGTTGATTTTCTCACTTATTTTATACTGAAACTTTGTCAAATTTTCAGGAGTATTAGCTTCAAGTATACTAAACAGATAGCTGATAATAAATATGCAATAAATAAATTTTCAGAAATTTCAGTAGTAGCTAACTGATACTGTCATTGCAGAAAGTTAAGTGTTTGATTTTCTCACTTATTTTATACTGAAAATTTGTCAAATTTTCAGGAGTATTAGCTTCAAGTATACTAAACAGATATCTGATAATAAATATGCAATAAATAAATTTTCAGAAATTTCAGTAGTAGCTAACCGATACTTGTCATTGCAGAAATTTAAGTGTTGGTTTTCTCACTTATTTAATACTGAAACTTTGTCAAATTTTCAGGAGTATTAGCTTCAAGTATACCAAACAGATATCTGATAATAAATATGCAATAAATAAATTTTCAGAAATTTCAGTAGTAGCTAACCGATACTTGTCATTGCAGCAAGTTAAGTGTTTTATTTTCTCACTTATTTTATACTGAAACTTTGTCAAATTTTCAGGAGTATTAGCTTCAAGTATACTAAACAGATATCTGATAATAAATATGCAATAAATAAATTTTCAGAAATTTCAGTAGTAGCTAACCGATACTTGTCATTGCAGAAATTTAAGTGTTGGTTTTCTCACTTATTTAATACTGAAACTTTGTCAAATTTTCAGGAGTATTAGCTTCAAGTATACCAAACAGATATCTGATAATAAATATGCAATAAATAAATTTTCAGAAATTTCAGTAGTAGCTAACCGATACTTGTCATTGCAGCAAGTTAAGTGTTTTATTTTCTCACTTATTTTATACTGAAACTTTGTCAAATTTTCAGGAGTATTAGCTTCAAGTATACTAAACAGATATCTGATAATAAATATGCAATAAATAAATTTTCAGAAATTTCAGTAGTAGCTAACCGATACTTGTCATTGCAGAAATTTAAGTGTTGGTTTTCTCACTTATTTAATACTGAAACTTTGTCAAATTTTCAGGAGTATTAGCTTCAAGTATACCAAACAGATATCTGATAATAAATATGCAATAAATAAATTTTCAGAAATTTCAGTAGTAGCTAACCGATACTTGTCATTGCAGCAAGTTAAGTGTTTTATTTTCTCACTTATTTTATACTGAAACTTTGTCAAATTTTCAGGAGTATTAGCTTCAAGTATACTAAACAGATATCTGATAATAAATATGCAATAAATAAATTTTCAGAAATTTCAGTAGTAGCTAACTGATACTTGTCATTGCAGAAATTTAAGTGTTGATTTTCTCACTTATTTTATACTGAAACTTTGTCAAATTTTCAGGAGTATTAGCTTCAAGTATACTAAACAGATAGCTGATAATAAATATGCAATAAATAAATTTTCAGAAATTTCAGTAGTAGCTAACTGATACTGTCATTGCAGAAAGTTAAGTGTTTGATTTTCTCACTTATTTTATACTGAAAATTTGTCAAATTTTCAGGAGTATTAGCTTCAAGTATACTAAACAGATATCTGATAATAAATATGCAATAAATAAATTTTCAGAAATTTCAGTAGTAGCTAACCGATACTTGTCATTGCAGAAATTTAAGTGTTGGTTTTCTCACTTATTTAATACTGAAACTTTGTCAAATTTTCAGGAGTATTAGCTTCAAGTATACCAAACAGATATCTGATAATAAATATGCAATAAATAAATTTTCAGAAATTTCAGTAGTAGCTAACCGATACTTGTCATTGCAGCAAGTTAAGTGTTTTATTTTCTCACTTATTTTATACTGAAACTTTGTCAAATTTTCAGGAGTATTAGCTTCAAGTATACTAAACAGATATCTGATAATAAATATGCAATAAATAAATTTTCAGAAATTTCAGTAGTAGCTAACCGAAACTTGTCATTGCAGCAAGTTAAGTGTTTGATTTTCTCACTTATTTTATACTGAAACTTTGTCAAATTTTCAGGAGTATTAGCTTCAAGTATACTAAACAGATATCTGATAATAAATATGCAATAAATAAATTTTCAGAAATTTCAGTAGTAGCTAACCGATACTTGTCATTGCAGCAAGTTAAGTGTTTTATTTTCTCACTTATTTTATACTGAAACTTTGTCAAATTTTCAGGAGTATTAGCTTCAAGTATACTAAACAGATATCTGATAATAAATATGCAATAAATAAATTTTCAGAAATTTCAGTAGTAGCTAACCGATACTTGTCATTGCAGCAAGTTAAGTGTTTTATTTTCTCACTTATTTTATACTGAAACTTTGTCAAATTTTCAGGAGTATTAGCTTCAAGTATACTAAACAGATATCTGATAATAAATATGCAATAAATAAATTTTCAGAAATTTCAGTAGTAGCTAACCGATACTTGTCATTGCAGCAAGTTAAGCGTTTGATTTTCTCACTTATTTTATACTGAAACTTTGTCAAATTTTCAGGAGTATTAGCTTCAAGTATACTAAACAGATATCTGATAATAAATATGCAATAAATAAATTTTCAGAAATTTCAGTAGTAGCTAACCGATACTTGTCATTGCAGCAAGTTAAGTGTTTGATTTTCTCACTTATTTTATACTGAAACTTTGTCAAATTTTCAGGAGTATTAGCTTCAAGTATACTAAACAGATATCTGATAATAAATATGCAATAAATAAATTTTCAGAAATTTCAGTAGTAGCTAACTGATACTTGTCATTGCAAAAAGTTAAGTGTTTGATTTTCTCACTTATTTTATACTGAAACTTTGTCAAATTTTCAGGAGTATTAGCTTCAAGTATACTAAACAGATATCTGATAATAAATATGCAATAAATAAATTTTCAGAAATTTCAGTAGTAGCTAACCGATACTTGTCATTGCAGCAAGTTAAGTGTTTGATTTTCTCACTTATTTTATACTGAAACTTTGTCAAATTTTCAGGAGTATTAGCTTCAAGTATACTAAACAGATATCTGATAATAAATATGCAATAAATAAATTTTCAGAAATTTCAGTAGTAGCTAACCGATACTTGTCATTGCAGCAAGTTAAGTGTTTGATTTTCTCACTTATTTTATACTGAAACTTTGTCAAATTTTCAGGAGTATTAGCTTCAAGTATACTAAACAGATATCTGATAATAAATATGCAATAAATAAATTTTCAGAAATTTCAGTAGTATCTAACTGATACTTGTCATTGCAGAAAGTTAAGTGTTTGATTTTCTCACTTATTTAATTTTATTGCGTTTTAAATTAATATAGAAAATCATGCAATTGAAGGCAACTTCAGACACTCTATTATAACCGCAATGTAACAATTGTTTTGACGTTACAATTAAAACACATCAGTCATTTGTTTATAACCTTACATGTAACTTTCGTTATAAATGGCGTTACAATTAAAACACAGCACTCATTTTTTTATAATCTTAAATGTAACTTCTGTTATATATGATGCTACAATTAAAACAATTTTCTTACTAGTTATGAAAGCAATTAATGTACTTTAAAATGATGTAAAATGAAAATTTTGACTTTTGAAATTACCGCTTAATTTTCTATAACTTTGCTAGTGCAATTTGAATTTTATAGCTTTCATAGCCAAATTCAAATTGTACTGATATTATGTTATTACCTATAAAAAAATTGGTGATCAAAGCAATATAACTTGTTTACCTGCAGCAATTAAAATGTGTTTGGAAGAAAACTTGTACGTTGTTATTGAGTTGTTATATCTGGAATGTGTGGCGAAAAGTTAGTGCTAGTGTTATGGAAGTGATGATTTTTTTTTGTGTGGAGATCGTCGTGATTCAGCTATAAATAGCGCTGAAAACTTCGTGCACGAGGAAGGTTTTTGTTGTTTCCGCGGCTCCGATCACGCTTCCACACATTTGCACGGAGTGTGTGTGCCGTTCACGACCAATTAAACACCAATAAAAAAAAAAAAAGCATGCGACAACATAGAGGACGGCGAAAATCTGCGCCGAGCGTCCATTCACCGTTAATTATAGACGGGCCCGTATTAGGCCACCCCGAAACCACTAACAGAAACAAATGACTACTAGGACAAAAGCATGCGAAACAAATTAAAAACAAAACACGTTTTACACACCTAAACAATGAACATCGTCCATGGTTACTGCGGACTGTTTTGACGCGTCGTTTGTTTAATGCGCAACCTTCAGAGAGAAAGAGTCGGTTTTAGTGACAAATGAGACAGGCCGAAGGTACAGATAGATATGGGTGATAACGGCCGGAGATAAGAGGATGGGTGGGCGATCCAGGCGGGAGCGGTCCGGCTTACCTCAACTGGCATGGTACGTATCTATCCGCGATGGTGGGACGGAAACGTTGAGATTCACGCAAAAACAGTTGAAAATCGGCGAGGTCGCACTGTCACTGACACTGATAAGAAGTGGGATCACCCAGAACTGGAGTACTCTAGCAGTACTCTGGCAGTGGCACTTGGATGTATTTTAGTTTTTATTGTCGTCGGTCACTTTTCTGCAGCTCGCGGTCTCGCGGTTGGACTTGGACTGGGCCGTGGAGCACCCGGCCGGAGTGTTCGCGGGGCGGTCGGGAGTCCGCGCGGTGTTATTTTAAGAAGTGATACACCGCGAGCGGTGGGTTCTTGGAAACCCGCGGGCCCCCCACCACAGGGCCCCCCTGACGTCACCGAATCGTCGGATCTTGCGCGCCCGGCGAGAGAGCGTCTCCTGGGTCTGCGCCGCTCTCCGGTGCGCTTTCTCCGTCCATCGGGGGGCCCCTGACGTCAAACGGGGCCGGGCGCGTACGCACGGAGCACCCCAATTCCGGAGGACTTTTTCCACCGACCGACGTCGTCGCGAGACTTTCCAAAGCGACCGGGCGACGGCCTCTGATCGGCATCAGAAGTGGGATCTCCGTCTACACTACTGTAATCTTCTCGAGGCGAATTGCCACCTCCGGACTCGAAGCGGAATCCTCTCGAGCTGAACGGGAATCTCCGCCAGCAGAATTGGAATTCCCACCATTACAGTACGAAATGCACACACCCACAGCTGCATAGGTCCTCTGGAGTATGGTCCTCTGAAGTCCACAGCTCCATAGGTCCTCTGGAGTATGGTCCTCTGAAGTCCACAGCTCCATATGTCCTCTGGACTATGGTCCTTTGAAGTTCACAGCTCCATATGTCCTCTGGAGTATGGTCCTTTGAAGTTCACAGCTCCATATGTCCTCTGGAGTATGGTCCTCTGAAGTCCACAGCTCCATAGGTCCTCTGGAGTATGGTCCTCTGAAGTCCACAGCTCCATAGGTCCTCTGGAGTATGGTCCTCTGAAGTCCACAGCTCCATATGTCCTCTGGACTATGGTCCTTTGAAGTTCACAGCTCCATATGTCCTCTGGAGTATGGTCCTTTGAAGTTCACAGCTCCATATGTCCTCTGGAGTATGGTCCTCTGAAGTCCACAGCTCCATAGGTCCTCTGGAGTATGGTCCTCTGAAGTCCACAGCTCCATAGGTCCTCTGGACTATGGTCCTCTGAAGTTCACAGCTCCATATGTCCTCTGGAGTATGGTCCTCTGAAGTCCACAGCTCCATATGTCCTCTGGAGTATGGTCCTCTGAAGTCCACAGCTCCATAGGTCCTCTGGAGTATGGTCCTCTGAAGTCCACAGTTCCATAGGTCCTCTGGAGTATGGTCCTCTGAAGTCCACAGCTCCATATGTCCTCTGGAGTATGGTCCTCTGAAGTCCACAGCTCCATAGGTCCTCTGGAGTATGGTCCTCTGAAGTCCACAGCTCCATAGGTCCTCTGGAGTATGGTACTCTGTAGTCCACAGCTCCATAGATCTTCTGGAGTATGGTCCTCTGAAGTCCACAGCTCCATATGTCCTCTGGACTATGGTCCTCTGAGGTTCACAGCTCCATATGTCCTCTGGAGTATGGTCCTCTGAAGTCCACAGCTACATACGTCCTCTGGAGTATGGTCCTCTGAAGTCCACAGCTCCATAGATCCTCTAGAGTATGGTCCTCTGGAGTCCACAGCTCCATAGGTCCTCTGGAGTATGGTCCTCTGAAGTCCATAGGTCCATAGGTCCTCTGGAGTATGGTCCTCTGAAGTCCATAGGTCCACATGTCCTCTGGAGTATGGTCCTCTGAAGTTCACAGCTCCATAAGTCCTCTGGAGTATGGTCCTCTGAAGTCCACAGCTCCATATGTCCTCTGGACTATGGTCCTTTGAAGTTCACAGCTCCATATGTCCTCTGGAGTATGGTCCTTTGAAGTTCACAGCTCTATATGTCCTCTGGAGTATGGTCCTCTGAAGTCCACAGCTACATACGTCCTCTGCAGTATGGTCCTCTGAAGTCCACAGCTCCATAGATCCTCTAGAGTATGGTCCTCTGGAGTCCACAGCTCCATAGGTCCTCTGGAGTATGGTCCTCTGAAGTCCATAGGTCCTTAAGTCCTCTGGAGTATAGTCCTCTATAGTCCATAGGTCCTGTGGAGTATGGTCCTGTAGAGTCCATAGGTCCTCTGGAGTATGGTCCTCAGGAGTCCATAGGTCCTCTGGAGTAGAGGTCTAGAACCACTCATTAGATATAAATTTAATTATATCAGTACAATACCAATATATCATGGAATATCAGCAATAAATTACATTCATATTGATGCGTTGGTTTTTGAGATATCGTTATTTAAATGCGATCTTAATTGGTGAAGTCTAGAAATTGCAACGAAGTTCACATGGAAATTGTAATATCTCAAGAATCATTCATTGGAAATTAATTTGACTACTCGTACTATATAGTGGTATATCACTTAATACTAGAAATAAATTTAGTTAATATTGATGCGCTGGTTCTAGAGATATCTGTATTTAAGTAACAGAGAGACACTTATATTGGTTACTGAAATAGTAGGTTGGCAGTAAAATTTAAATAACTCTAGAACCACTCATTAGATATAAATTTAATTATATCAGTACAATACCAATATATCATGAAATATCAGCAAAAAATTACATTCATATTGATGCGTTGGTTTTTGAGATATCGTTATTTAAATGCGATCTTAATTGGAGAAAGTCTAGAAATTGCAACGAAGTTCACACGAAAATTGTAATCTCTCAAGAATCGTTCATTGGAAATTAATTTGACTACTCGTACTATATAGTGGTATATCACTCAATACTAGAAATAAATTAAGTTAATATTGATTCGCTGGTTCTAGAGATATCTGTATTTAAGTAACAGAGAGACACTTATATTGGTTACTGAAATAGTATGTTGGCAGTAAAATTTAAATAACTCTAGAACCACTCATTAGATATAAATTTAATTATATCAGTACAATACCAATATATCATGAAATATCAGCAATAAATTACATTCATATTGATGCGTTGGTTTGTGAGATATCGTTACTTAAATCCGATCTTAATTGGGGAAAGTCTAGAAATTGCAACGAAGTTCACATGGAAATTGTAATATCTCAAGAATCGTTCATTGGAAATTAATTTGACTACTCGTACTATATAGTGGTATATCACTTAATGCTAGAAATAAATTTAGTTAATATTGATACGCTGGTTCTAGAGATATCTGTATTTAAGTAACAGAGAGACACTTATATTGGTTACTAAAATAGTATGTTGGCAGTACAATTTAAATAACTCTAGAACCACTCATTAGATATAAATTTAATTATATTAGTACAATACCAATATATCATAGAATATCAGCAATAAATTACATTCATATTGATGCGTTGGTTTTTGAGATATCGTTATTTAAATGCGATCTTAATTGGAGAAAGTCTAGAAATTGCAACGAAGTTCACACGAAAATTGTAATCTCTCAAGAATCGTTCATTGGAAATTAATTTGACTACTCGTACTATATAGTGGTATATCACTCAATACTAGAAATAAATTAAGTTAATATTGATTCGCTGGTTCTAGAGATATCTGTATTTAAGTAACAGAGAGACACTTATATTGGTTACTGAAATAGTATGTTGGCAGTAAAATTTAAATAACTCTAGAACCACTCATTAGATATAAATTTAATTATATCAGTACAACACCAATATATCATGAAATATCAGCAATAAATTCATTCATATTGATGCGTTGGTTTTTGAGATATAGTTATTTAAATACGATCTTAATTGGGGAAAGTCTAGAAATTGCAACGAAGTTCACATGGAAATTGTAATATCTCAAGAATCGTTCATTGGAAATTAATTTGACTACTCGTACTATATAGTGGTATATCACTTAATGCTAGAAATAAATTTAGTTAATATTGATACGCTGGTTCTAGAGATATCTGTATTTAAGTAACAGAGAGACACTTATATTGGTTACTAAAATAGTATGTTGGCAGTACAATTTAAATAACTCTAGAACCACTCATTAGATATAAATTTAATTATATTAGTACAATACCAATATATCATAGAATATCAGCAATAAATTACATTCATATTGATGCGTTGGTTTTTGAGATATCGTTATTTAAATGCGATCTTAATTGGAGAAAGTCTAGAAATTGCAACGAAGTTCACACGAAAATTGTAATCTCTCAAGAATCGTTCATTGGAAATTAATTTGATTACTCGTACTATATAGTGGTATATCACTTAATACTAGAAATAAATTTAGTTAATATTGATTCGCTGGTTCTAGAGATATCTGTATTTAAGTAACAGAGAGACACTTATATTGGTTACTAAAATAGTATGTTGGCAGTAAAATTTAAATAACTCTAGAACCACTCATTAGATATAAATTTAATTATATCAGTACAATACCAATATATCATGAAATATCAGCAAAAAATTACATTCATATTGATGCGTTGGTTTTTGAGATATCGTTACTTAAATGCGATCTTAATTGGTGAAGTCTAGAAATTGCAACGAAGTTCACATGGAAATTGTAATATCTCAAGAATCGTTCATTGGAAATTAATTTGATTACGCGTACTATATAGTGGTATATCACTTAATACTAGAAATAAATTTAGTTAATATTGATTCGCTGGTTCTAGAGATATCTGTATTTAAGTAACAGAGAGACACTTATATTGGTTACTGAAATAGTATGTTGGCAGTAAAATTTAAATAACTCTAGAACCACTCATTAGATATAAATTTAATTATATCAGTACAATACCAATATATCATGAAATATCAGCAAAAAATTACATTCATATTGATGCGTTGGTTTTTGAGATATCGTTACTTAAATGCGATCTTAATTGGTGAAGTCTAGAAATTGCAACGAAGTTCACATGGAAATTGTAATATCTCAAGAATCGTTCATTGGAAATTAATTTGATTACGCGTACTATATAGTGGTATATCACTTAATACTAGAAATAAATTTAATTAATATTGATTCGCTGGTTCTAGAGATATCTGTATTTAAGTAACAGAGAGACACTTATATTGGTTACTGAAATAGTATGTTGGCAGTAAAATTTAAATAACTCTAGAACCACTCATTAGATATAAATTTAATTATATCAGTACAATACCAATATATCATGAAATATCAGCAATAAATTACATTCATATTGATGCGTTGGTTTTTGAGATATCGTTATTTATATAGGGAGTATAGTCCTCTATAGTCCATAGGTCCTCTGGAGTATAGTCCTCTATAGTCTATAGGTCCATAGGTCCTCTGGAGTATAGTCCTCTATAATAACTATACCTGACCTAACCTAACCTAACCTAACCTAACCTCGTTTTCATTTTCTCACGTATTTACTACTGAAAATTTGTCAAATTTTTAAGAGCATTAGCTTCAGATATACTAAAGACAAATCTAATATAAAATATACAAAAATAAATTTTCAAAAATTTCAGTAATAACTATACCTGACCTAACCTAACCTAACCTCGTTTTCATTTTCTCACGTATTTACTACTGAAAATTTGTCAAATTTTTAAGAGCATTAGCTTCAGATATACTAAAGACAAATCTAATATAAAATATACAAAAATAAATTTTCAAAAACTTCGGTAATAACTATACCTGACCTAACCTAACCTAACCTCGTTTTCATTTTCTCACGTATTTACTACTGAAAATTTGTCAAATTTTTAAGAGCATTAGCTTCAGATATACTAAAGACAAATCTAATATAAAATATACAAAAATAAATTTTCAAAAATTTCGGTAATAACTATACCTGACCTAACCTAACCTAACCTCGTTTTCATTTTCTCACGTATTTACTACTGAAAATTTGTCAAATTTTTAAGAGCATTAGCTTCAGATATACTAAAGACAAATCTAATATAAAATATACAAAAATAAATTTTCAAAAATTTCAGTAATAACTATACCTGACCTAACCTAACCTAACCTCGTTTTCATTTTCTCACGTATTTACTACTGAAAATTTGTCAAATTTTTAAGAGCATTAGCTTCAGATATACTAAAGACAAATCTAATATAAAATATACAAAAATAAATTTTCAAAAATTTCAGTAATAACTATACCTGACCTAACCTAACCTAACCTCGTTTTCATTTTCTCACGTATTTACTACTGAAAATTTGTCAAATTTTTAAGAGCATTAGCTTCAGATATACTAAAGACAAATCTAATATAAAATATACAAAAATAAATTTTCAAAAATTTCGGTAATAACTATACCTGACCTAACCTAACCTAACCTCGTTTTCATTTTCTCACGTATTTACTACTGAAAATTTGTCAAATTTTTAAGAGCATTAGCTTCAGATATACTAAAGACAAATCTAATATAAAATATACAAAAATAAATTTTTAAAAATTTCAGTAATAACTATACCTGACCTAACCTAACCTAACCTAACCTAACCTCGTTTTCATTTTCTCACGTATTTACTACTGAAAATTTGTCAAATTTTTACGAGCATTAGCTTCAAATATACTAAAGACAAATCTAATATAAAATATACAAAAATAAAATTTCAAAAATTTCAGTAATAACTATACCTGACCTAACCTAACCTAACCTAACCTCGTTTTCATTTTCTCACGTATTTACTATGGAAAATTTGTCAAATTTTTAAGAGCATTAGCTTCAGATATACTAAAGACAAATCTAATATAAAATATACAAAAATAAATTTTCAAAAATTTCAATAATAACTATACCTGACCTAACCTAACCTAACCTAACCTCGTTTTCATTTTCTCACGTCTTTACTACTGAAAATTTGTCAAATTTTAAGAGCATTAGCTTCAGATATACTAAAGACAAATGTAATATAAAATATACAAAAATAAATTTTCAAAAATTTCAGTAATAACTATACCTGACCTAACCTAACCTAACCCAACCTAACCTCGTTTTGATTTTCTCACTTATTAAGTACTGAAAATTTGTCAAATTTTCAAGAGCATTAGCTTCAGATATACTAAAGACAAATCTAATATAAAATATACAAAAAAAATTTTCAAAAATATTAGTAATAACTATACCTGACCTAACCTAACCTAACCTAACCTCGTTTTCATTTTCTCACGTATTTACTACTGAAAATTTGTCAAATTTTTAAGAGCATTAGCTTCAGATATACTAAAGACAAATCTAATATAAAATATACAAAAATAAATTTTCAAAAATTTCAGTAATAACTATACCTGACCTAACCTAACCTAACCTAACCTCGTTTTCAATCTCTCACATATTTACTACTGAAAATTTGTCAAATTTTTACGAGCAATAGCTTCAGATATACTAAAGACAAATCTAATATAAAATATACAAAAATATATTTTCAAAAATTTAAGTAATAACTATACCTGACCTAACCTAACGTAACCTAACCTCGTTTTCATTTTCTCACGTATTTACTACTGAAAATTTGTCAAATTTTTAAGAGCATTAGCTTCAGATATACTAAAGACAAATCTAATATAAAATATACAAAAATAAATTTTCAAAAATTTCAGTAATAACTATACCTGACCTAACCTAACCTAACCTAACCTCGTTTTCATTTTCTCGCGTATTTACTACTGAAAATTTGTCAAATTTTTAAGAGCATTAGCTTCAGATATACTAAAGACAAATCTAATATAAAGTATACAAAACTAAATTTTCAAAAATTTCAGTAATAACTATACCTGACCTAACCTAACCTAACCTAACCTCGTTTTCATTTTCTCGCGTATTTACTACTGAAAATTTGTCAAATTTTTAAGAGCATTAGCTTCAGATATACTAAAGACAAATCTAATATAAAATATGCGAAAATAAATTTTCAAAAATTTCAGTAATAACTATACCTGACCTAACCTAACCTAACCTAACCTCGTTTTCATTTTCTCACGTATTTACTACTGAAAATTTGTCAAATTTTTAAGAGCATTAGCTTCAGATATACTAAAGAAAAATCTAATATAAAATATACAAAAATAAATTTTCAAAAATTTCAGTAATAACTATACCTGACCTAACCTAACCTAACCTAACCTCGTTTTTATTTTCTCACGTATTTACTACTGAAAATTTGTCAAATTTTTAAGAGCATTAGCTTCAGATATACTAAAGACAAATCTAATATAAAATATACAAAAATAAATTTTCAAAAATTTCAGTAATAACTATACCTGACCTAACCTAACCTAACCTAACCTAACCTAACCTCGTTTTCATTTTCTCACGTATTTACTACTGAAACTTTGTCAAAATTTCAGGAGTATTAGCTTGAAGTATACCAAACACATATCTGATAATAAATATGCAATAAATAAATTTTCAGAAATTTCAGTAGTAGCTAACTGATACTTGTCATTGCAGAAATGTAAGTGTTGATTTTCTCACTTATTTAATACTGAAACTTTGTCAAATTTTCAGGAGTATTAGGTTCAAGTATACCAAACAGATATCTGATAATAAATATGCAATAAATAAATTTTCAGAAATTTCAGTAGTAGCTAACTGATACTTGTAATTGCAGAAATTTAAGTGTTGATTTTCTCACTTATTTAATACTGAAACTTTGTCAGCGTTGCGATCGCGAAACACATGACCGGCGCGGTTAATCGGGTTAACGGTGACCAGTGGCGTGCGAAGAAAACATAACGTTACAGCATTAATCAATGATTTCCTTTGTTTTCAGAAATGGCGGTTGCTGCTACACTTTCAAACCTTCGTTACCTTAAGGCCCAAAATATATCCACCTTTTAGTAAAGTTCCTCTTAGTTATAACGAAATTTTATAGATGCTTAAATTAATACACACTTTTTATGTAAATGCAACTCAAAATCGGCTAATAACTTATTTAGCTAATAAGTAAACCTAATTAAATTTATTTAGCTACCATGTATACTGTACTCGCTTGTTGCAATTTATGTATTAGTTACATAAAATTGATTAGAAGGTAAACAGGCACAAATAAAATTTATTTATTAGCTGAATAATGTTATAAAGAACTCTATTAGGAGGTGGATATCACTGCCCTAAGTCTAAGGTCATCCATATCTTCTTCGAGACATTATAAAATAAGGTAATTTTAATTGCAATAATTCCATATAGAAAAAATGGCTACCAATTTTAATATCCCGCAAATTTGCGTTTACTGTTAAAATTGGTGCATTTACTGTAACTAAATATAGAATTTTATTAAACTGGTGATGATTTTTCAACATAATTCATATCATTGCACAGATCTACTTACTACATGCGGAACTGCGATACCATTATCAACATCTAAGAGACTAAAATTAAAAGAATTTGCTTCATTTAAAGGAATCATATAAGAATCAAATTCAATATTTTCACCCCAATTTTATCTTATCTTAAGCATCTTATCAATTTATTCAAATGGGTGTTCATTTACTTTTGTTTTACTGTTGAATGTAATTCAACGAAGTAATATACCAGAAATTTTCGAAGTAATATACCAGAAATCAACGTTTTAATATTACGTGCAATGTATTTAAATTTTCTCCTCTATGTTTCAGTGCACCCAGAACTTTCCAAGGCGAACCATGTGAAATGGTCTTATCTGTGTGCTTGAACCACTTCAGGGCCAACCTGGGTTTGGTTGAAGTGTGGTATATATGAATTGCGTGTATGAACAACCCATTGGCTTTTGGTGCAATATTGTAGATCAAATATAGAAGTTAAATAATATATGGGGATGATTTTTCAAAGTGAATCATATCATTGCACAGATCTACGTGCAATGGTTGTTAACCCTTTTTGAGCTCAATTCATAATTCTCCGTTGCACCTAAGGTTATTGAGTATTGAGTATATATTGAGGGAAGGCTGATTCATAGATACGCCGCGCAACGCTACGCTGTAGCCATGCTTTCGCTATGGGCATTTTCAACAAAGTAAATACGCTGTTGAAAATGCCCATAGCGATAGCATTGTCACAGCGTAGCGTTGCGTCGCGTAAGATATCTATGAGTCAGCCTAGAGTGCGCGTGTGTGTGAGTTGTATTTACTAAGTTGTAATTTTTCTTCCAGAGAGTCTAAAATTCGCGACAATACTTTGGGATGACTTTCCCGAGTCAAACGTATACTTTTTAACAGTGTTTACAGTGTTCTTGTCTTCAATAAATAAATAGTGCAAGTATCTTGAGTGTCGTTCAGATTACCTTCTGACGTTAAAAGTTTACCTTCATTTAAAGCCAGTAGAGTCAAAAGTTCGGGTATGGTTGATTTGGATGCCTTCTTCTTATCCTCGCCCAGGCAGCTCCGAAGAGGCACAGCAGATTTCTGGATCCTCGCCAATACAACTTTAAACGTAAACTCATAAGGTAGGTCTAGGTTTTTAAGATGACCCCCAAGACGCCTCACAGTGAGTACAATTTTTCAGCACTTATCCGCCTACAGTACTTGCTTGTTGCGAGTACCTACCATGTATACAGTACTCGCTTGTTGAGAGTACCTACCATGTATACAGTACTCGCTTGTTGCGAGTACCTATCATCTATACAGTACTCGCTTGTTGCGAGTACCTACCATGTATACTGTACTCGCTTGTTGCGAGTACAGTATACATGTATACTGTACTCGCTTGTTGCGAGTACAGTATACATGTATACAGTACTCGCTTGTTGCAAGCAACTACCTTGCATACTGTACTCGCTTGTTGCAAGTACATACCATGTATACTGTACTCGCTTGTTGCAAGTATTTATCATGTATACTGTACTCGCTTGTTGCAAGTACCTACCATGTATACAGTACTCGCTTGTTGCGAGTACCCACCATGTATACTGTACTCGCTTGTTGCGAGTACGTATACATGTATACTGTACTCGCTTGTTGCAAGTATTTATCATGTATACTGTACTCGCTTGTTGCAAGTACCTACCATGTATACAGTACTCGCTTGTTGCGAGTACATACCATGTATACATTACTTGTTTGTTGCAAGTACTACGTACTATTACTATATATACAGTACTTGCTGTTGCAAGTACTGCCTACTATCACTTAATATACAGTACTTACTATTAATATGTACAGCCACGGACTCTAAGGATGACGCGTACGTCTCTGTCCGAGCAGTCTTCCATCCTTGTCTACCCTGCCCCTACCATGCGGGACGAGACAAGGACGGCATCCTTCTCGAACGGACGAACTCGTCATTCTTAGAGTCCGTGGCTGCACACACAGTACTTGCTTGTTACAAGTACAACAATAGCATTTTCTCTTTCTTTTGTCTTTACTTACTATATAAACTGCGCCTATTTTGGGTTGCTCTAAACAGGTTTTGAAGGCACCCAAGTTATTTTCACAAATTTTGAAAATTGTTGCAAGTACTACGTACGATTACTATGCGTACAGTACTTGCAAATATTTACTTGTGTATAGAGTACTTGTTTGTTGCAAGTACTATTACTTGTTACACACTACTTGTTTGTTGCAAGTACTATTTCTATATATGCAGTACTTGTTTGTTGCAAGTACTATTTCTATATATGCAGTACTTGTTTGTTGTAAGTACTATGTGGTACACTACTTGTTTTTTGCAAGTACTATTTCTATATATACAGCACTTGTTTGTTGCAAGTACTACGTACGGTTTCTATGTATACAGTACTTGCTGTTGCATGTACTACCTACTATTACTATGTACAGTCATGTTCACATAAATCTAGTACAAACAATTTAACATTGCCATAAAAAATTGCTATTGTAACCTAATTTCTTGTACTAGATTTATGTGAGCATGACTGTACATACGTACAGTACTTGTTTGTTGCAAGTACGACAATAGCAATTTCTCTTTCGGGTACTATATAAACTGTGCCTATTTTGGGTTGCTCTAAACAGGTTTTGAAGGCACCCAAGTCATTTTCACAGATTTTGAAAATTGTTTACAACAAAGCAATAATAATCAAAAAACTATTTCTTGCAAGTACTATTAATTGTTATACATTACTTGTTTATTGCAAGTACTATTTCTATATACGCAGTACTTGTTTGTTGTAAGTACTATGTTATACACTACTTGTTTGTTGCAAGTACTATTTCTATATATACAGTACTTGTTTGTTGCAAGTACTACGTACGATTACTATGTATACAGTACTTGCTGTTGCATGTACTACCTACTATTACTATGTACAGTCATGTTCACATAAATCAAGTACAAACAATTTGACATTGCCATAAAAAATTGCTATTGTAACCAAATTTCTTGTACTAGATTTATGTGAGCATGACTATACATACGTACAGTACTTGTTTGTTGCAAGTACGACAATAGCAATTTATCTTTCGGGTACTATATAAACTGCGCCTATTTTGGGTTGCTCTTAAACAGGTTTTGAAGGCACCCAAGTTATTTTCGCAGATTTTGAAAATTGTTTATAACAAAGCAATAATAATCAAAAAACTATTTCTTGCAAGTACTATTAATTGTTATACATTACTTGTTTATTGCAAGTACTATTTCTATATACGCAGTACTTGTTTGTTGTAAGTACTATGTTATACACTACTTGTTTGTTGCAAGTACTATTTCTATATATACAGTACTTGTTTGTTGCAAGTACTACGTACGATTACTATGTATACAGTACTTGCTGTTGCATGTACTACCTACTATTACTATGTACAGTCATGTTCACATAAATCAAGTACAAACAATTTGACATTGCCATAAAAAATTGCTATTGTAACCAAATTTCTTGTACTAGATTTATGTGAGCATGACTATACATACGTACAGTACTTGTTTGTTGCAAGTACGACAATAGCAATTCCTCTTTCGGGTACTATATAAACTGTGCCTATTTTGGGCTGCTCTAAACAGGTTTTGAAGGCACCCAAGTCATTTTCACAGATTTTGAAAATTGTTTACAACAAAGCAATAATAATCAAAAACTATAATTTAGTAGTTGCCCCTACCATGAGGGACCAGACAAAGATAGCAATCTGCTTGAACGGACGTACTCGTCATTCCTAGAGTGCGTGGCTGAACACACAGTACTTGCTTGTTGCAAGTACGACAATAGGATTTTCTCTTTCTTTTCTCTTCTCTTACTCTATAAACTGCGCCTATTTTGGGTTGCTGTAAACAATCTTTGAAGGTACCTAAGTCATTTTTACGGATTTTGGGTTGCTATAAACAATCTTTGAAGGCACCTAAGTCATTTTTAGGGATTTTGGGTTGCTATAAACAATCTTAGAAGGCACCCAAAAAAAATTTACACGGATTTTGGAAATTGGATGAAACAATTAGAATTTTTTTGAAAATGTTTAGGTAACACAATAAAGCAGTTATAATCAAAATCGATAATTTAGTAGTTGTTCCTCGATTTCTATTGGGCATGGCCCCAATGTTGGAAATTGGATGAAATAATTAGAAAAATTTTGAAAATGTATAATTTAGTAGTTGTTTCTCGATTTTTATTGGGCATAGGGCAATTTGTGTGAAATTCGTAAGTAATTTTAGCAGATTAAGTGTTAAGATAGCGCTTGTTTGTATGGCCTGGCAGTTTTACAAAACAATTTCTTTACGAAGAACTGGCTATTAATCTGCGTCCGGAAAAGCTGAATTGCCAGCAAATTTCAACTCCCAAAATTCCAACACCCACCAAATACCTGCAGATTTGGAGTATTAATCCGAGCATTTTTTCGCCCTCTTGGCCATGGTAAGCTCAACCAAGTCCCGAATTCCTCGTCGGTTTTTTACGACTTCCAGCCCATTCCTGATCAGCAGCCAAGATTTTCGGACAAAAATAAATCGATATGGCCGAGCACTGTCAGCAATTGTTTACTTCAAAAAATCGCATATCAAATTTATACACGCACATATTTTTCGTGAACTGAAGAGGCTATGTCGATGGTGAGCAAGAGCAGCGTGACCGGAGCTGGGGACGGCCTGGTGCCTGCGAAGAAGCGGAGGCCGCCGGTCGCCTCCTGCAGGAGGTTCGCTACACGGGGCGTGGAGGTAGACCCGGCGGTGAGGAGGCGCCTCAGGGAGGCCCTGGAGACGTTCGCGGCGCCTCCGGAGGGTCCACTGGGGAAGAGGTCGCTCAGCGTCGCCGAAATCGGGAAGAAGACGGACCCCACCAGGAAGCACAAGTAACTATCAAGGGGTCAAAGGGGATCTGAAGTCTCTTGTTGATGTGGTGTAGTGACTTTTTGAAATTAAATGCACCATACACGAGTAGTCAATTGTAGTCATAGAAAAGAAGTAGTAAGACGGCGGTAGCTTTGCCGGTACGTCCGAAGTCGGCCCGACCCAGGTGTATAGGTTCACTTCTATTGGGGTTTACTGCTTTTCCTATTCTTCTGGATTTCTTCTGATTCTTCTGATTCTTCTGATTCTTCTGGACACAACTGTACCTAATGGCCAGATCCTATTGCATCTGAAGTGTGGATGTCGAGTGCACGTTGCTTTGTTTCCGTTTCGGCATGTTGGACCGTCCCATACTCTTTGGCCGGCTGCCAGAGGATACAGGCAAAAAAGGGGGCCCGTAATTCACCGGGGGCACCACATGCTCCACACACCAACACGTTCGTGCAAAAAGTCGAGAGTGTCATTACAAAATTGTTGCGGAACGGCATATGAGCAGAAATTATTTTTAGGCGCGCTTTTGGTTTCGCCTGTCTAATATTGGGTCATCGCTAATGCTGCTCTAGACCAGTGGTCCCCAAAGTGCATGTGATACTTACAATTTTATTAAAGGTTATCAAATTTCAACCCCCTAATCTTTCAATTTCGCTTATTGTGAGTATAAGTTGTTAAAAGACACATTTAGTTATACATGTTGTGTGATTCTGAAATCAGTTGATTGACTAATAAGACAAAAATGAACAAAAATGTACTTTTTTTAACATATTATTGATTTCGACTCCCTAATTTTTCACTCTCGCTTATCTTGAGGATAATATATTAAAAGACACATTTAGTTACACTTGCTGTGTGATTCTGAGATTATTTGAACTACTAATAAGTGAAATATCTACATAAGTGTTCTTTATTTACAATTTTATTAAAGGTTATAAAATTTCGACCCCCTAATCTTTCAATTTCGCTTATTCTGAGTATAAGATGTTAAAAGACACATTAAGTTATACATGTTGTGTGATTCTGAAATCAGTTGATTCAATATTAAGAGAAACATGAACAAAAATGTGATTTTTTTAACATATTGATTTCGACCCCCTAATTTTTCAATCTCGCTTATCTTGAGGATAAGATATTAAAAGACACATTTAGTTACACTTGCTGTGTGATTCTGAGATTTTTTGCACAAGTAATAAGTGAAATATCTACATAAGTGTTCGTTGTTTACAATTTTATTAAAGGTTATAAAATTTCGACCCCCTAAACTTTCAATCTCGCTTATTCTGAGTATAAGATGTTAAAAGACACATTAAGTTATACATGTTGTGTGATTCTGAAATCAGTTGATTTAATATTAAGAGAAAGATGAACAAAAATGTGCTTTTTTTAATTTATTATTGATTTCGACCCCCTAATTTTTCACTCTCGCTTATCTTGAGGATAAGATATTAAAAGACGCATTTAGTTACACTTGCTGTGTGATTCTGAGATTTTTTGCACAAGTAATAAGTGAAATATCTACATAAGTGTTCTTTATTTACAATTTTATTAAAGGTTATAAAATTTCGACGCCCTAATTTTTCAATCTCGCTTATTCTGAGTATAAGATGTTAAAAGACACATTAAGTTATACATGTTGTGTGATTCTGAAATCAGTTGATTCAATATTAAGAGAAAGATGAACAAAAATGTATTTTTTTTATATTTCATAGATTTTGACCCCCTAATTTTTCACTGTCGCTTATTCTGAGAATAAGATATTAAAAGATACATTTAGATATACATGCAGTGTGATTTTGAGATTTTTTGAACCAGAAATAAGTGAAAATTTCACATAAGTGTTCTTTATTTACAATTTTATTAGATGTTAATAAATTTCGACCCCCTAATCTTTCAATTTCGCTTATTCTGAGTATAAGATATTAAAAGACACATTAAGTTATACATGTTGTGTGATTCTGAAATCAGTTGATTCAATATTAAGAGAAAGATGAATAAAAATGTGTTTTTTTTAATATATTATTGATTTCGACCCCCTAATTTTTCACTCTCGCTTATCTTGAGGATAAGATATTAAAAGACACATTTAGTTACACTTGCTGTGCGATTCTGAGATTTTTTGCACAAGTAATAAGTGAAATATCTACATAAGTGTTCTTTATTTACAATCTTATTAGAGGTTAATAAATTTCAACCCCCTAATTTTTCAATTTCGCTTATTCTGAGTATAAGATGTTAAAAGACACATTAAGTTATACATGTTGTGTGATTCTGAAATCAGTTGATTCATTATTAAGAGAAAGATGAACAAAAATGTGATTTTTAAACATATTATTGATTTAGACCCCCTAATTTTTCACTCTCGCATATCTTGAGGATAAGATATTAAAAGACACATTTAGTTACACTTGCTGTGTGATTCTGAGATTTATTGCACAAGTAATAAGTGAAATATCTACATAAGTGTTCTTTATTTACAATCTTATTAGAGGTTAATAAATTTCGACCCCCTAATCTTTCAATTTCGCTTATTCTGAGTATAAGATGTTAAAAGACACATTAAGTTATACATGTTGTGTGATTCTGAAATCAGTTGATTCAATATTAAGAGAAAGATGAACAAAAATGTGATTTTTTTAATATATTATTGATTTCGACCCCCTAATTTTTCACTCTCGCTTATCTTAAGGATAAGATATTAAAAGACACATTTAGTTACAGTTGCTGTGTGATTCTGAGATTTTTTGCACACGTAATAAGTGAAATATCTACATAAGTGTTCGTTGTTTATAATTTTATTAGAGGTTATAAAATTTCGACCCCCTAAACTTTCAATTTCGCTTATTCTGAGTATAAGATGTTAAAAGACACATTAAGTTATACATGTTGTGTGATTCTGAAATCAGTTGATTCAATATTAAGAGAAAGATGAACAAAAATGTACATTTTTTAACATATTATTGATTTCGACCCCCTAATTTTTCAATCTCGCTGCTCTTGAGGATAATATATTAAAAGACACATTTAGTTACACTTGCTGTGTGATTCTGTGATTTTTTAAACAAGTAATAAATGAAATATCTACATAAGTGTTCTTTATTTACAATATTATTAGAGGTTATAAAATTTTGACCCCCTAAACTTTCAATCTCGCTTATTCTGAGTATAAGATGTTAAAAGACAGATTAAGTTATACATGTTGTGTGATTCTGAAATCAGTTGATTCAATATTAAGAGAAAGATGAACAAAAATGTACATTTTTTAACATATTATTGATTTCGACCCCCTAATTTTTCAATCTCGCTTATCTTGAGGATAAGATATTAAAAGACACATTTAGTTACACTTGCTGTGTGATTCTGAGATTTATTGTAAAAGTAATACGTGAAGTATCTACATAAGTGTTCTTTATTTACAATCTTATTAGAGGTTATAAAATTTCGACCCCCTAAACTTTAAATTTCGCTTATTCTGAGTATAAGATGTTAAAAGACACATTAAGTTATACATGTTGTGTGATTCTGAAATCAGTTGATTCAATATTAAGAGAAAGATGAACAAAAATGTACATTTTTTAACATATTATTGATTTCGACCCCCTAATTTTTCACTCTCGCTTATCTTGAGGATAAGATATTAAAAGACACATTTAGTTACACTTGTTGTGTGATTCTGAGATTTTTTGCACAAGTAATAAGTGAAATATCTACATAAGTGTTCTTTATTTACAATTTTATTAAAGGTTATAAAATTTCGACCCCCTAATCTTTCAATTTCGCTTATTCTGAGTATAAGATGTTAAAAGACACATTAAGTTATACATGTTGTGTGATTCTGAAAACAGTTGATACAATATTAAGAGAAAGATGAACAAAAATGTGATTTTTTTAATATATTATTGATTTCGACCCCCTAATTTTTCACTCTCGCTTATCTTGAGGATAAGATATTAAAAGACACATTTAGTTACACTTGCTGTGTGATTCTGAGATTTTTTGCTCAACTAATAAGTGAAATATCTACATAAGTGCTCTTTATTTACAATTTTATTAAAAGTTATAAAATTTCGACCCCCTAAACTTTCAATTTCGCTTATTCTGAGTATAAGATGTTAAAAGACACATTAAGTTATACATGTTGTGTGATTCTGAAATCAGTTGATTCAATATTAAGAGAAAGATGAACAAAAATGTGATTTTTTTAATATATTATTGATTTCGACCCCCTAATTTTTCACTCTCACTTATCTTGAGGATAAGATATTAAAAGACGCATTTAGTTACACTTGCTGTGTGATTCTGAGATTTTTTGCACATGTAATAAGTGAAATATCTACATAAGTGTTCTTTGTTTACAATTTTATTAGAGGTTATAAAATTTCGACCCCTTAATCTTTCAATTTCGCTTATTCTGAGTATAAGATGTTAAAAGACACATTAAGTTATACATGTTGTGTGATTCTTTAATCAGTTGATACAATATTAAGAGAAAGATGAACAAAAATGTGATTTTTTTATATATTATTGATTTCGACCCCCTAATTTTTCACTCTCACTTATCTTGAGGATAAGATATTAAAAGACACATTTAGTTACACTTGCTGTATGATTCTGAGACTTTTTGCACATGTAATAAGTGAAATATCTACATAAGTGTTCTTTGTTAACTATTTTATTAAAGGTTATAAAATTTCGACCCCCTAATCTTTCAATTTCGCTTATTCTGAGTATAAGACGTTAAAAGACACATTAAGTTATACATGTTGTGTGATTCTGAAATCAGTTGATTCCATATTAAGAGAAAGATGAACAAAAATGTACATTTTTTAACATATTATTGATTTCGACCCCCTAATTTTTCACTCTCGCTTATCTTGAGGATAAGATATTAAAAGACACATTTAGTTACACTTGCTGTGTGATTCTGAGAGTTTTTGCACAAGTAATAAGTGAAATATCTACATAAGTGTCCTTTATTTACAATTTTATTAAAGGTTATAAAATTTCGCCCCCCTAATCTTTCAATTTCGCTTATTCTGAGTATAAGATGTTAAAAGACACATTAAGTTATACATGTTGTGTGATTCTGAAATCAGTTGATTGACTAATAAGAGAAAAATGAACAAAAATGTACTTTTTTTTAACATATTACTGCTTTCGACTCCCTAATTTTTCACTCTCGCTTATTTTGAGGATAAGATATTAAAAGACACATTTAGTTACACTTGCTGTGTAATTCTGAGATTATTTGCACAAGTAATAAGTGAAATATCTACATAAGTGTTCGTTGTTTACAATTTTATTAAAGGTTATAAAATTTCAACCCCCTAAACTTTCAATTTCGCTTATTCTGAGTATAAGATGTTAAAAGACACATTAAGTTATACATGTTGTGTGATTCTGAAATCAGTTGATTCAATATTAAGAGAAAGATGAACAAAAATGTACATTTTTTAACATATTATTGATTTCGAGCCCCTAATTTTTCACTCTCGCTTATTCTGAGGATAAGATATTAAAAGACACATTTAGTTACACTTGCTGTGTGATTCTGAGATTTCTTGCACAAGTAATAAGTGAAATATCTACATAAGTGTTCTCTATTTACAATTTTATTAAAGGTTATAAAATTTCGACCCCCTAATCTTTCAATTTCGCTTATTCTGAGTATAAGATGTTAAAACACACTTTAAGTTATACATGTTGTGTGATTCTGAAATCGGTTGATTCAATATTAAGAGAAAGATGAACAAAAATGTGATTTTTTTAACATATTATTGATTTCGACCCCCTAATTTTTCACTTTCGCTTATCTTGAGTATAAGATATTAAAAGACACATTTAGTTACACTTGCTGTGTGATTCTAATATTTTTTGCACAAGTAATAAGTGAAATATCTACATAAGTGTTCGTTGTTTACAATTTTATTAAAGGTTATAAAATTTCGACCCCCTAATCTTTCAATTTCGCTTATTCTGAGTATAAGATGTTAAAAGACACTTTAAGTTATACATGTTGTGTGATTCTGAAATCAGTTGATTCAATATTAAGAGAAAGATGAACAAAAATGTGATTTTTTTAATATATTATTGATTTCGACCCCCTAATTTTTCAATCTCGCTTATCTTGAGGATAAGATATTAAAAGACACATTTAGTTACACTTGCTGTATGATTCTGAGATATTTTGCACAAGTAATAAGTGAAATATCTACATAAGTATTCGTTGTTTACAATTTTATTAAAGGTTATAAAATTTCGACCCCCTAATCTTTCAATCTCGCTTATTCTAAGTATAAGATGTTAAAAGACACATTAAGTTATACATGTTGTGTGATTCTGAAATCAGTTGATTCAATATTAAAAGAAAGATGAACAAAAATGTACATTTTTTAACATATTATTGATTTCGACCCCCTAATTTTTCACTCTCGCTTATCTTGAGGATAAGATATTAAAAGACACATTTAGTTACACTTGCTGTGTGATTCTGATATTTTTTGCACAAGTAATAAGTGAAATATCTACATAAGTGTTCTTTATTTACAATCTTATTAGAGGTTATAAAATTTCGACCCCCTAAACTTTAAATTTCGCTTATTCTGAGTATAAGATGTTAAAAGACACATTAAGTTATACATGTTGTGTGATTCTGAAAACAGTTGATACAATATTAAGAGAAAGATGAACAAAAATGTGATTTTTTTAATATATTATTGATTTCGACCCCCTAATTTTTCACTCTCGCTTATCTTGAGGATAAGATATTAAAAGACACATTTAGTTACACTTGCTGTGTGATTCTGAGATTTTTTGCTCAACTAATAAGTGAAATATCTACATAAGTGCTCTTTATTTACAATTTTATTAAAAGTTATAAAATTTCGACCCCCTAAACTTTCAATTTCGCTTATTCTGAGTATAAGATGTTAAAAGACACATTAAGTTATACATGTTGTGTGATTCTGAAATCAGTTGATTCAATATTAAGAGAAAGATGAACAAAAATGTGATTTTTTTAATATATTATTGATTTCGACCCCCTAATTTTTCACTCTCACTTATCTTGAGGATAAGATATTAAAAGACGCATTTAGTTACACTTGCTGTGTGATTCTGAGATTTTTTGCACATGTAATAAGTGAAATATCTACATAAGTGTTCTTTGTTTACAATTTTATTAGAGGTTATAAAATTTCGACCCCTTAATCTTTCAATTTCGCTTATTCTGAGTATAAGATGTTAAAAGACACATTAAGTTATACATGTTGTGTGATTCTTTAATCAGTTGATACAATATTAAGAGAAAGATGAACAAAAATGTGATTTTTTTATATATTATTGATTTCGACCCCCTAATTTTTCACTCTCACTTATCTTGAGGATAAGATATTAAAAGACACATTTAGTTACACTTGCTGTATGATTCTGAGACTTTTTGCACATGTAATAAGTGAAATATCTACATAAGTGTTCTTTGTTAACTATTTTATTAAAGGTTATAAAATTTCGACCCCCTAATCTTTCAATTTCGCTTATTCTGAGTATAAGACGTTAAAAGACACATTAAGTTATACATGTTGTGTGATTCTGAAATCAGTTGATTCCATATTAAGAGAAAGATGAACAAAAATGTACATTTTTTAACATATTATTGATTTCGACCCCCTAATTTTTCACTCTCGCTTATCTTGAGGATAAGATATTAAAAGACACATTTAGTTACACTTGCTGTGTGATTCTGAGAGTTTTTGCACAAGTAATAAGTGAAATATCTACATAAGTGTCCTTTATTTACAATTTTATTAAAGGTTATAAAATTTCGCCCCCCTAATCTTTCAATTTCGCTTATTCTGAGTATAAGATGTTAAAAGACACATTAAGTTATACATGTTGTGTGATTCTGAAATCAGTTGATTGACTAATAAGAGAAAAATGAACAAAAATGTACTTTTTTTTAACATATTACTGCTTTCGACTCCCTAATTTTTCACTCTCGCTTATTTTGAGGATAAGATATTAAAAGACACATTTAGTTACACTTGCTGTGTAATTCTGAGATTATTTGCACAAGTAATAAGTGAAATATCTACATAAGTGTTCGTTGTTTACAATTTTATTAAAGGTTATAAAATTTCAACCCCCTAAACTTTCAATTTCGCTTATTCTGAGTATAAGATGTTAAAAGACACATTAAGTTATACATGTTGTGTGATTCTGAAATCAGTTGATTCAATATTAAGAGAAAGATGAACAAAAATGTACATTTTTTAACATATTATTGATTTCGAGCCCCTAATTTTTCACTCTCGCTTATTCTGAGGATAAGATATTAAAAGACACATTTAGTTACACTTGCTGTGTGATTCTGAGATTTCTTGCACAAGTAATAAGTGAAATATCTACATAAGTGTTCTCTATTTACAATTTTATTAAAGGTTATAAAATTTCGACCCCCTAATCTTTCAATTTCGCTTATTCTGAGTATAAGATGTTAAAACACACTTTAAGTTATACATGTTGTGTGATTCTGAAATCGGTTGATTCAATATTAAGAGAAAGATGAACAAAAATGTGATTTTTTTAACATATTATTGATTTCGACCCCCTAATTTTTCACTTTCGCTTATCTTGAGTATAAGATATTAAAAGACACATTTAGTTACACTTGCTGTGTGATTCTAATATTTTTTGCACAAGTAATAAGTGAAATATCTACATAAGTGTTCGTTGTTTACAATTTTATTAAAGGTTATAAAATTTCGACCCCCTAATCTTTCAATTTCGCTTATTCTGAGTATAAGATGTTAAAAGACACTTTAAGTTATACATGTTGTGTGATTCTGAAATCAGTTGATTCAATATTAAGAGAAAGATGAACAAAAATGTGATTTTTTTAATATATTATTGATTTCGACCCCCTAATTTTTCAATCTCGCTTATCTTGAGGATAAGATATTAAAAGACACATTTAGTTACACTTGCTGTATGATTCTGAGATATTTTGCACAAGTAATAAGTGAAATATCTACATAAGTATTCGTTGTTTACAATTTTATTAAAGGTTATAAAATTTCGACCCCCTAATCTTTCAATCTCGCTTATTCTAAGTATAAGATGTTAAAAGACACATTAAGTTATACATGTTGTGTGATTCTGAAATCAGTTGATTCAATATTAAAAGAAAGATGAACAAAAATGTACATTTTTTAACATATTATTGATTTCGACCCCCTAATTTTTCACTCTCGCTTATCTTGAGGATAAGATATTAAAAGACACATTTAGTTACACTTGCTGTGTGATTCTGATATTTTTTGCACAAGTAATAAGTGAAATATCTACATAAGTGTTCGTTGTTTACAATTTTATTAAAGGTTATAAAATTTCGACCCCCTAATCTTTCAATTTCGCTTATTCTGAATATAAGATGTTAAAAGACACATTAAGTTATGCATGTTGTGTGATTCTGAAATCAGTTGATTCAATATTAAGAGAAAGATGAACAAAAATGTGATTTTTTTAATATATTATTGATTTTGACCCCCTAATTTTTCACTCTTGTTTATTTTGAGGATAAGATATTAAAAGACACATTTAGTTACACTTGCTGTGTGATTCTGAGATATTTTGCACAAGTAATAAGTGAAATATCTACATAAGTGTTCTTTATTTACAATTTTATTAAAGGTTATAAAATTTCGACCCCCTAATCTTTCAATTTCGCTTATTCTGAGTCTAAGATGTTAAAAGACACATTAAGTTATACATGTTGTGTGATTCTGAAATCAGTTGATTCAATATTAAGAGAAAGATGAACAAAAATGTACTTTTTTTAATATATTATTGATTTCGACCCCCTAATTTTTCACTTTCGCTTATCTTGAGGATAAGATATTAAAAGACACATTTAGTTACACTTGCTTTGTGATTCTGAGATTTTTTGAAGCAGGAATAAGTGAAATTTTTGCATATGTGTTGTTTATTTACAATTTTATTAGAGGTTAATACAGTGTGAAGAGGTTTGGAGGATTTGGAGATCAATCTTCAGTGCGTAGGTCAAAATTCTCCTGTGACCTCTATTGGTTCCAAATTTTTCAGCGATTCTCGTGCTGTTTTCGCGATATTAGATTTGTTGATGCTGTGCTAATAAGCCCCATCGTGTAATTGTTATCCTGGCTAGCTTCCAGCGGAGGCTCTCGGGTGGGCGAATCTGTTCTATGTGATTATAATTTGATCCACGGTTAATGGTCCAACGTTTCGTGCAAAAATCTGTGCTGCGAATGTCTGACGCAGATCGCAAACAGGTCCTATGGAAAAATAGCCTCCTTGCCAGTTGCATAACGGAGCGGGCCATAGCCCCCCCTGGGGGCACACATTCTGCCGATTCCAGGTAGCCTGGATGGAGATTTGTATGGGGCACACGCAGACACACCATAAACACCGATCGTCCTTGACTCCCATCGTGGCCAGTGACGACAGCAGAAACCACGGAATGGGAATATATTTGCATGGAGAGCTCGTGACAAGAGTGGGGGCCTAATCGGTGCACTGTAATTTATAATTAAACGGATGTAATTTATGGGCGAGCAGGTGGGAGCCTCTATTTATAGACGCACAAGTGCGTCGATGGATTCTCCAGAATCCGAAGCCTTAAGCCCTAGGCCGTCTCATAAATTTGAAAGGCATGAATCTCGAGTATTATCGTTTACGAATGTAATCCTTACCTGGGACCTCTGGTTCGAGCAGCGAGTGCGTAATCAACGCGTCTGTTTTGCTTCAAATTCATATATTCCAGCACAGGAAGTTTTTTTTGGCAAGTTCGAACATTGTGCAAGTCTGGACATTTGTGTTTATTTGGAGAAGTCTAAACATTCGTCTACATGGGGCAAGTCCGAACATTTGTGTATATTTGGCAAGTCTGAGCATTTGTCTTTATTCGGCAAGTCTGAATATTTGTGTATTTGTGTTTAATGCAAAGTATGAACATATAAGTTTATTGAGAATGTCTCGACATGTGTCTTTATGTGGCAAGTACAAACATTTGTGTATATTCGGCAAGTCTGAGCATTTGTCTTTATTCGGCAAGTCTGAACATTTGTGTATTTGTGTTTAATGCAAAGTCTGAAGATATATGTTTATTGAGAAAGTCTCGACATTTGTCTCTATGGGGCAAATACGAACATTTATGTATATTAGGCAGGTCTGAGCATTTGTCTTTACTGGGCAAGTCTGAATATTTGTGTATTTGTGTTTAATGCAAAGTCTGAACATATATGTTTATTGAGAAAGTCTCGACATTTGTCTTTATGGGGCAAGTACGAACATTTGTGTATATTCGGCAAGTCTGAGCATTTGTCTTTATTCGGAAAGTCTGAATATTTGTGTATTTGTGTTTAATGCAAAGTCTGAACATATAAGTTTATTGAGAAAGTCTTGACATGTGTCTTTATGTGGCAAGTACGAACATTTGTGTATATTCGGCAAGTCTGAGCATTTGTCTTTATTCGGCAAGTCTGAATATTTGTGTATTTGTGTTTAATGCAAAGTCTGAAGATATATGTTTATTGAGAAAGTCTGTACATTTGTCTTTATGGGGCAAGTACGAACATTCGTGTATATTCGGCAAGTCTGGGCATTTGTCTTTTTTCGGAAAGTCTGAATATTTGTGTATTTGTGTTTAATGCAAAGTCTGAAGATATATGTTTATTGGGAAAGTCTCGACATTTGTATTTATGGGGCAAGTACGAACATTCATGTATATTCGGCAAGTCGGAGCATTTGTCTTTATTCGGCAAGTCTGAATATTTGTGTATTTGTGTTTAATGCAAAGTCTGAAGATATATGTTTATTGAGAAAGTCTGTACATTTGTCTTTATGGGGCAAGTACGAACATTTGTGTATATTCGGCAAGTCTGAGCATTTGTCTTTATTTGGCAAATCTGAGAATTTGTGTATTTGTGTTTATTGGAAAGTCTGAACATATATGTTTAGTGAGAAAGTCTGTACATTTGTCTTTATGGGGCAAGCACGAACATTTGTGTATATTTGGCAAGTCTGAGCATTTGGCTTCATTTGGCAAGTCTGAATATCTATGTATTTGTGTTTAATGCAAAGTCTGAAGATATATGTTTTGTGAGAAAGTCTGTACATTTGTCTTTATGGGGCAAGTACGAACATTTGTGTATATTTGGCAAGTCTGAGCATTTGGCAAGTCTGAATATCTATGTATTTGTGTTTAATGCAAAGTCTGAAGATATATGTTTTGTGAGAAAGTCTGTACATTTGTCTTTATGGGGCAAGTACGAACATTTGTGTATATTCGGCAAGTCTGAGCATTTGTCTTTATTCGGCAAATCTGAACATTTGTGAATTTGTGTTTAATTTTACTTATTCTTTTAAAATTTCGACGAATTCTATGAGCGTATCTATCAGTTTTACAAGAATTTCTATTGTTTGTATACGTTTTTTTATATGCTGCCAAAATTTCAATAATAGAGTTTGAATATGCAAAAATGCTATAATTTCGATTATTTCTATCAAAATTTTATTTATTCATTTAAATTTTCAATTATTTCGGTGAGCATATCAATCAATTTTACAAAAATATCAATTGTTGCTGTAATTTTTTTGCAATGCTGCCTTTCCACAACTTTCCACAACGTAAATTCAAATTGTTGGCAAAAATTATTGAAATTTTGATAACAGTAATGGAAAATTTAACGTTAATACTTTAGTAATAATATAAATACTTTAATGATAATAATAATAACTTAATATTTTTATAATATACTGTAACTAGGCTGTCTATTTAATTTCAGAATAGTAACTATTTTATACTTAATTTAGCAATTTAGATTTTTGGTGAAATTTGTAGGTAATACACATTGTGAAACTTCAGCAATTAAAATACACACAAATTTTGTTTTGTTTTGGTAAAATCTTCAATTTGAGAAATTTTCATAGCCAATTTTATTTCACAATTTCCGCTATTTATATTAAGAACCTTAGCACTTAATATTTGTTTTGTTTAATCTTTAAGTTGAATTATAATTCTTTCAAAATTTCGATGATTTCTATGAGCAAATCAATCAGTTTTACAAATATTTCAATTGTTACGGCAAAAGTTTTGAAATTCTGCCTAAATTTGAATGAAGAGTTTGTTTATGCAAAAAATGCCATAATTTCAGGTATTTCTTTCAAAATGTTATTTATTCTTTCAAAATTTCGATGATTTCTATGAGTGTATCAATGAGTTTTACAAGAATTTCTATTGTTTCTATACGTTTTTTTTATATGCTGCCAAGATATCAATAATAGAGTTTGAATATGCAAAAATGCTATAATTTCGATTATTTCCAACAGAATTTTAATTATTCATTAAAATTTTCAATGATTTCGGTGAGCATAGCAATCAATTTTAGAAAACTTTCAATTGTTTGTGTAATTTTTTTGCAATGCTGCGTTTCCACAACTTTTCACAAAGTAAATTCAAACTTTTGGCAAAAATTGTTGAAAACTTGATAACAATAATAGAAAATTTTAACGTTAATACTGTAATAATAATATAAATACTTTAATAATAATAATAACTTAATACTTTTATGATATACTATAACTAGTTTGTCTATTTAATTTCAGAATAGTAACTATTTTATACTTAATTTAACAATTTAGATTTTTGGTGAAATTTGTAGGTAATATACATTGTGAAACTTCTGCAATTAAAATACTCACAAATTTTGTTTTGTTTTGGTAAAATCTTCAATTTGAGAAATTTTTATAGCCAATTTTATTTTACAAGTTCCGCTATTTATATTAAGAACCTTAGCACTTAATATTTGTTTTGTTTAATCTTTAAGTTGAATTATAATTCGTTCAAAATTTCGATGATTTCTTTGAGCATATCAATCAGTTTTACAAATGTTTCAATTGGTTCTGTAAAATTTTTGAAATGCTGCCAAAATTTCAATGAAGAGTTTGTTTATGCAAAAAATGCCATAATTTCAGGTATTTCTATCAAAATGTTATTTATTCTTTCAAAATTTCGATGATTTCTATGAGTGTATCAATGAGTTTTACAAGAATTTCTATTGTTTCTATACGTTTTTTTTATATGCTGCCAAGATATCAATAATAGAGTTTGAATATGCAAAAATACTATAATTTCGATTATTTCCAACAGAATTTCAATTATTCATTAAAATTTTCAATGATTTCGGTGAGCATAGCAATCAATTTTAGAAAACTTTCAATTGTTTGTGTAATTTTTTTGCAATGCTGCGTTTCCACAACTTTTCACAAAGTAAATTCAAACTTTTGGCAAAAATTGTTGAAAACTTGATAACAATAATAGAAAATTTTAACGTTAATACTGTAATAATAATATAAATACTTTAATAATAATAATAACTTAATACTTTTATGATATACTATATCTAGTTTGTCAATTTAATTTCAGAATAGTTAATATTTTATACTTAATTTAGCAATTTAGATTTTTGGTGAAATTTGTAGGTAATACACATTGTGAATCTTCAGCAATTAATATACTCACAAATTTTGTTTTGTTTTGGTAAAATCTTCAATTTGAGAAATTTTCATAGCCAATTTTATTTTACAATTTCCGCTATTTATATTAAGAACCTTAGCACTTAATATTTGTTTTGTTTAATCTTTTAAGTTGAATTTTAATTCTTTCAAAATTTCGATGATTTCTTTGAGCATATCAATTAGTTTTACAAATGTTTCAATTGTTTCTGTAAAATTTTTGAAATGCTGCCAAAATTTCAATGAAGAGTTTGTTTATGCAAAAAATGCCATAATTTCAGGTATTTCTATCAAAATGTTAATATTTTTTCAAAATTTCAATGAATTCTATAAGCGTATCAATCAGTTTTACAAGAATTTGTATTGTTTCTATACGTTTTTTTATATGCTGCCAAAATTTCAATAATAGAGTTTGAATATGCAAAAATGCTATAATTTCGATTATTTCTATCCAAATTTTAATTATTCATTTAAATTTTTAATTATTTCGGTGAGCATATCAAACAATTTTACAAAACTTTCAAATGTTTGTGTAAATTTTTTGCAATGCTGGCTTTCCACAACTTTCTACAAAGTAAATTCAAACTTTTAGCAAAAATTATTGAAAATTTGATAACAATAATGGAAATTTTTAACGTTAATATTGTAATAATAATATTAATACGTTAATAATAATAATAACTTAATACTTTTATAATATACTATAACTAGTTTGTCTATTTAAATTCAGAATAGTAACTATTTTATACTTAATTTAGCAATTTAGATTTTTGGTGAAATTTGTAGGTAATACACATTGTGAAACTTCAGCAATTAAAATACTAACAAATTTTGTTTTGTTTTGGTAAAATTTTCAATTTGAGAAAGTTTCACAGTCAATTTTATTTTACAAGTTCCGCTATTTATATTAAGAACTTTAGCACTTAATATTTGTTTTGTTTAATCTTGTAAGTTGAATTATAATTCTTTCAAAATTTCGATGATTTCTTTGAGCATATCAATCAGTTTAAAAATATTTCAATTGTTTCTGTAAATTTTTTTAAATGCTGCCGAAATTTCAATGAAAGGGTTTGTTTATGCAAAAAATGCCATAAGTTGAGGGATTTCTATCAAAATTTTACTTATTCTTTCAAAATTTCGATGATTTCTATGAGCATATCAATCAGTTTTACAAGAATTTCTTTTGTTTCTATACGTTTTTTTTATATGCTGCTAAAATTTCAATAATAGAGTTTGAATATGCAAAACTGCTATAATTTCGATTATTTCTATAAAATTTTTATTTATTCATTTAAATTTTCAATGACTTCGGTGAGCATATCAATCAATTTTACAAATATTTCAATTGTTTCCGTAATTTTTTTTAAATGCTGCCCTTCACAACTTTCCACAAAGTAAATTCAAACTTTCAGCAAAAAATATTGAAAATTTGATAACAATAATGGAAATTTTTAACGTTAATAATGTAATAATATTATAAATACTTTAATAATAATAATAACATAATACTTTTATAATATACTATAACTAGTTTGTCTATTTAATTTCAGAATAGTAACTATTTTATACTTAATTTAACAATTTCGATTTTTGGTGAAATTTGTAGGTAATATACATTGTGAAACTTCTGCAATTAAAATACTCACAAATTTTGTTTTGTTTTGGTAAAATCTTCAATTTGAGAAATTTTCATAGCCAATTTTATTTTACAAGTTCCGCTATTTATATTAAGAACCTTAGCACTTAATATTTGTTTTGTTTAATCTTTAAGTTGAATTATAATTCGTTCAAAATTTCGAAGATTTCTTTGAGCATATCAATCAGTTTTACAAATGTTTCAATTGGTTCTGTAAAATTTTTGAAATGCTGCCAAAATTTCAATGAATGAGTTTGTTTATGCAAAAAAATGCCATAATTTCAGGTATTTCTATCAAAATTTTAATTATTCTTTCAAAATTTTGATGATATTTATGAGCGTATCAATCAGTTTTACAAGAATTTCTATTGTTTCTATACGGTTTTTTTTATAAGCTGCTAAAATTTCAATAATAGAGTTTGAATATGCAAAAATGCTATAATTTCGATTATTTCTATTAAAATTTTAATTATTCAATGGGGCAAGTACGAACATTTGTGTACATTCGGCAAGTCTGAGCATTTGTCTTTATTCGGCAAGTTTAAACATTTGTGTATTTGTGTTTAATGCAAAGTTTGAAGATATATGTTTATTGAGAAAGTCTCGACATTTGTCTTTATGGGGGAAGTACGAACATTTGTGTATATTCGGCAAGTCTGAGCATTTGTCTTTATTCGGCAAGTTTAAACATTTGTGTATTTGTGTTTAATGCAAAGTTTGAAGATATATGTTTATTGAGAAAGTCTCGACATTTGTCTTTATGGGGCAAGTACGAACATTCGTGTATATTCGGCAAGTCTGAGCATTTGTCTTTATTTGGCAAGTCTGCATATTTTAATGCAAAGTCTGAAGATATATGTTTATTGAGAAAGTCTGGACATTTGAAGATGTTAGATTATTAACATTTCCGTTGGATCTGAAAATCTGCTGTGTTTTTGGTGCGTCTCAATTTCCAGTCGTGTGCCACATCTGGGCCTTTCCTCTGGTCTATTCATAGACCTTCAGGTGCCGGTTCAGCGCCGTTCCTTCGGCTGTGCATGTGTGCCTCCGCGTGCGCTTGTTTCTGCACGCGTGAGCAGCACGTCTATTACCGTCTGCCACTAATCATCCATCCCCTTGATAATGATGGCAGGTCTCTGGAGGTGCATGAGTCGGCGGGGTCCTCCAGGATGGCCGACGCCGGGCGTCGCGTGACCCACCAGCTAGTGTTGAACGCCTGGCGCCGGCGAAGACGCCAGGCGGCGTCGCTCACTGAGTCACGCGATCGACTCCAGACGCAGGTGCGTGTCTAATCACCCCTCGCAGTTTATACTGCAAACAAAAGAAAAAATAGGTGCCCTGGTGTCGGACAATGTTGAGGTAACGAGGTAAATGTGGGGCGCCAACGGGAATACCAGTACTGTTAATCGATGGCCTTTCGCCGAGTCACTGTAATAGGAGATGATACCTAAATTTAACACCTTGACTCAGCGTCTGGAGGCTGTTTTTTGTTTTGACTGGCCAAAGTGGTCAGCCACGTTTACTTCGCCTCCTCAACGAATTGCACACCTCCTGCCCATCCTTCCCAGAAGTAATCAGCTTTGTGCAGGTGGAGCAGCTACAGATGCAGGTGGACGTGCTGCAGAAGCTGCGCGAGGCCGAGGGCAGCCGCAGGACCGAGGCTGTGTGCGAAAACAGAACGTTTCTGGCAGAGATTGGCAGCCTGGAGCAGCAGATTGCGAACCTCCAGGAGGTAACGAGTCGACACACCAGACGAAACACGATACACAAAGTGACATAATAGTAGTTAGGCAACACCGATTCCAACCCACCCCCCGCGAAGATTTCGATTTATTTAATTCGCGGTTTGATTCGCGTTAATCATCATTACATCATTAAAGTGGCGGATTCGCGTTTTAATGGGATAATCGCGACAATTATCCGCGGTACTTGCACCACAATTACTCTAATTACGCCGATTAACGCGAATCAAACCGCGAATTAAATAAATCGAAATCTTCGCGGGGGGTGGGTTGGAATCGGTGTTGCCTAACTACTAAAATCGAATCGAAACTCGACCCCAGACACAATTTGCTCTTCTTAGTGCTGTAATCACCATTTAGTGCGAGGGCTTTGCGATTTCTGTCTCAGAACATGGCCGAAAAGGAGGCGCGCGAGTGCGGCCTGAAGGAAACTGCGGAGAAGCTCGGCGTCGACCTGATGAACGAGAGGAACAACGTGAAGACGATGGCCCACCAGAAGTCGCTCTGCGAGCAGGCCTACAATAGGGAGAGGCAGCACCTGCAGTCGCTCAGGGAGGAGAGAAACCGACTTTTGCATAGGGTATTTCATGTGAACGCATTCGTTTCAATTTGTTTCCAAAACCACTGGCATTTGTGTCTACCAATGGTTTCAACCACGCGATCATATTTAGAAAAATATTGTAAGGATATGCCATGAAATGCAGCCAACATGTCCATTGTTTTTCTTTAAAGTTTGATCACGTGGTTGAAACCACTGGTAGACACAAATGCCAGTTAATTGTTATATTTTTAATTTATACAGAGTGAGCAACATGTTTGAACAAGTTATGATTGTTTATGTGTTGTTGACTAACTGTTTTCCATGTTTTTAATTTATACAGTGTGAACAACATGTTTGAAGAGGTTTATGAAAATGAATTATTGTTTCTCATTCGATAAAAGTAAAAATACTTCAAACATAGTTGTTCACATAGTATAACTTGTATTGTTTGTTAATACATTCCATGCGGAATGTTATTAATATCCTAAATATTTGCAAATATTTATAAAATCTTTGTAAATTTTTGCCAATTATAGTATAACTAGTATTTTTTTGTTAATACATTCCAAGAATAGTATTAATATCCTAAATATTTGCAAATATTTATAAAATGTTTGAAAATTTTTGCCCATTTTAATACACATTGCGTATACATTTTTCAATTCTTATGAAAATTTAGTTATCTTTGAGGTTTCATAAAACTATTAGCATTTTTTGTGAACAACTTAGCAACTTTCCAAATATTTTTAATATTAACAGTTAAACCTTTTATTCAATGTGCCTGCTTTTTTCAAATTAATCACTCATCAAATTAACCGCTTAATTAATAAATCAACCAATTAGAAATTGTTTTTTCTGTTGCTATAGAAATCATTTTCCGTTTCTACAGAAACCGAAGATTTATAAAATTCCAGTGGTTTCGTACAAATTGTTCATTATTAATTGTTGTTTATTAATGTAATTACATAATTATAAAAAATTATATACTTATAAAAATATATTATTATTATTAATTGATGTTGCTATAGAAACCGTTTTTTGTTGCTATAGAAACCAAGGATTTATAAAATTCCACTGGTTTCCTAAAAACTGTTCATTATTGATTACAAACAAATTTTCAAATTACCATTTTTACTGCAGGCAAATTGCTCAGTTTCTATTTGATATGTTGACACTAACAAACACTAATTAAAAGCGAATGAAAACCATCTTTAACAGCTTTTAACAAACAAATTGCCAATTATAACACATTCCACGTTTTTTTGAGGAAAAGGTGGCAGTTCATGTAATTAAACTCTCAATAGTTAAATACTAATTACTTGTGGCTAATAAGTAGTTAGTAATTAATAATAATAGCGTACGCTTCATGAGCCCGCATTAAAGGGATTATAACAGGGGTCTGAATTTTCAAAAAATCATACTTTTTACATCATAACATGCCCATTTTATCTTTAAAGTTTGTTCACGTGGTTGAAACCATTGGTAGACACAAATGCCAGTTTATTGAATATCAAATTAAGAGTTATTTAATTTTGCAACATAATAATTTAGAAACTTAAATACTAATTACTTATGGCTAATAAGTAGTTAGTAATTAATAATAATAGCATACACTTCATAAGCCCACATTAAGGGGATTATAACTGAATTTTCAAAAAATCATGCTTTTTACATCACAACATGCCCATTTTTTTTTTCTTTAAAGTTTGATCACGTGGTTAAAATGGTAGACACAAATGCCAGTTGATTGAAAATCAAATTGAGAGTTATTTAATTCTGCAACATAATAATTTATATACTTAAATACTAATTACTTATGGCTAATAAGTAGTTAGTAATTAATAACAATAGCATACTCTTCATGAGCCCGCATTAAGGGGATTATAACAGAGGTCTGAATTTTCAAAAAATCATGCTTTTTATATCATAGCATGCCCATTTTTTTTTCTTTTTGTTACTCTCGAGTTATAGCCAATTTGTATTTGTTGATAGGCTAGGGAAATAGTTGCTATTACTTTCGACTTATTTACGATGTGCATTCTAGGGATTAGACGTAAGAGAAAGTACGAACCCAATCCAAGTTGTAGTTTTTTGAGACCCTTGCAGGAGCAAGATAACAATAGTAAGTTTGGTTTTTTTTACACATTTATTCTTGCTGGGTTGGATATCGGTGCAATATTGTGGTGGCGGTTAAATATCATCTGTGAATGTAATTATTATCATCATTTAAACTTTATTGTATCATCTGTACTCTTATATTATCTTCAGAGCTTTGTGAAAAGTATTTCCATAATAATCAACCAAATTACGTTTGATCACAACTTTTTTCACATCTTTCAAAGTTTTGAAAAAGGTAAACATAATTTGATTGATTATTATCTGTACTTTTCATTGGTTTATAAAAGCACACAATTTAATTACAAAATTTATTACACCATAAACGGTGATTTTCGGAATACCATTTTGCAGTGAAACTTGCATTTGTATTAAAACAAAAAAACAATTATTTATTGCTATCTTTTTATAGACATAAAAAAAATCTTAAAATATTTATTGGAGCAAGTATGGTTTTACTTTTTTCTATGGTTTCAGATGATTATTTCTGCACTTTCAATTGTCTATTAATGACAACATTTTTTATAGGTTCATTTGTTTTGTTTTCACCGTACCGTTTATTAGTATCGATTGTGTGTTGGTGATTTTTTTATTAGGGTTTAAATCGGAAAACTTAATTTTCATTCATTGCATTTGGAAACCTGCGTTTTCGCAAAGTGTGTAATCTTGGTGCTATCGAGATCTTTGCCGTACTTTTTTTATACTTCGCTGTATGTTTGTTTCCTGTATAAGTTGTTCATCCTAGTCCGTTGTCTAGTCAAGTATTAGATTGTTTTGTACGATAGATATTTTATAGAGAGATTGGTCGACTATATAATGTTGTGTTAAATTTAAAAAAAAAACCCGGAGTGTTATAAACTTTATATATGAATAGATTGTTAGTGTTTTCTCTCCTTTCTATAGCTTTATATACATTTGTAAAAAAAAGAAAAGTGTCAATATATGAATTTTCATGAGTTTTCCGCTTTTCTGTTGCGTCCGAACTCCTCGTTTCTTTTGCCCTTAGTACAAGCCTCAACGGATTACTCAAGGTACTGGATGTTGTGTTGGTTTCCGTTTTTCGCTTATATTTTCTTTATTTTCGTTAATGTTCTAATTTTTGGTTTAACCCCTTTGGTTCGTTTTGCTTGTTTGTTGCCCATTGTTTTTACGTTTCGATGTATAAGATTACATTGTTTTTGTGTGCCATTGATTATTGTACTTTATTGTTTTTCTTTTTAACTTTTGTTTATTTTTGCTTGTTTGTTTCCGAATTTTTTCACCTTTTCGCTGCTTAGCGATATGATTGTTTTTGTATGCCGTTTACTAATTGTTTCCCGTTTTTTTGGTTTATTGTTTGTTTTTGTTTTCATTTTGCTTGTCTGTTCCCAAATTTTGTCACTGTTTCGCTGCATATTGATATGACTGATTTTGTCTGTCGTTTACTAATTGTTTTCCATGTTTTTAATTTATACAGAGTGAGCAACATGTTTGAACAAGTTATGATTGTTTATGTGTTGTTGACTAATTGTTTTCCATGTTTTTAATTTATACAGTGTGAACAACATGTTTGAAGAGGTTTATGAAAATGAATTATTGTTTCTCGTTCGAGAAAAGTAAAAATACTTCAAACATAGTTGTTCACATAGTGTAACTTGTATTATTTGTTAATACATTCCATGCGGAATGTTATTAATATCCTAAATATTTGCAAATATTTATAAAATCTTTGTAAATTTTTGCCAATTATAGTATAACTAGTATTTTTTTTGTTAATACATTCCAAGAATAGTATTAATATCCTAAATATTTGCAAATATTTATAAAATGTTTGTAAATGTTTGCCCATTTTAATACACATTGTGTATACGTTTTTCAATTCTTATGAAAATTTAGTTATCTTTGAGGTTTCATAAAACTATTAGCATTTTTTGTGAACAACTTAACGACTTTCCAAATATTTTTAATATTACCAGTCAAACCTTTTATTCAATGTGCCTGCTGTTTTCAAATTAATTACTCATCGAATTGACCGCTTAATTAATAAATCAACCAATTAGAAATTGTTTTTTCTGTTGCTATAGAAATCATTTTCCGTTTCTACAGAAACCGAAGATTTATAAAATTCCAGTGGTTTCGTACAAATTGTTCATTATTAATTGTTGTTTATTAATATAATTACATAATTATAAAAAATTATATGCTTATAAAAATATAGTATTATTATTAATCGTTGTTGCTATAGAAACCGTTTTTTGTTGCTATAGAAACCAAGGATTTATAAAATTCCACTGGTTTCCTGAAAATTGTTCATTATTGATTACAAACAAATTTTCAAATTACCATTTTTACTGCAAGCAAATTGCTCAGTTTCTATATGATATGTTGAGACTAACGAACGCTAATTAAAAGCGAATGAAAACCATCTTTAACAGCTTTTAACAAACAAATTGCCAATTATAACACATTCCATGTCTTTTTGAGGTAAAGGTGACAGTTCATGTAATTAAACTCTCAATAGTTAAATACATAGTTAAATACAAATTACTTATGGCTAATAAGTAGTTAGTAATTAACAATAATAGCATACGCTTCATGAGCCCTCATTAAGGGGATTATAACAGAGGTCTGAATTTTCAAAAAATCATGCTTTTTACATCATATCATGCCCATTTTTTTCTTTCTTTAAAGTTTGATTATGTGGTTGAAACCATTGGTAGACACAAATGCCAGTTGATTGAAAATCAAATTAATGGTTATTTAATTTTGCATAATAATTTATAAACTTAAATAGTAATTACTTATGGCTAATAAGTAGTTAGTAAATAATAATAATAGCATGCTCTTCGTGAGTATGCATTAAAGTTCGCCTTGACATTGCTCTGGTTAGTCATCGATGTGTACGTTGTGATACACCCCAATTCTTCCCACGTCTTCTTTGGGAACCCATTCAGCTTCGAACGAGCGTTTGAATCAGGCAGAATGCCAATAACCCCCTTAAACTTGTTATAGCGCCCTTCTGGAAGCCTTCCCTCTCTCGCACCCCTCTGGGAAATGAATCTGTTTTCCGGGAAATGCGGGGGCGTCGGGGGGTTGGGGGTGGCTTCTGCGTGTGAGTCACCGCGATCTGCGCCCCGGGAAGTTCGTTTTCCGGGAACTGCCCGGGCCGCTGTTAGTCATCAGAAGTGGGATGTGCGGGGCGGCAGGCGTCTCATGCCTCGCTCCGGTAGCGCCGGCTCGGCTGCGCGCCCCGACGCCGACGCCGATGCCGACGCCAGCACCGGCGTCGGCTGCCAATTTTACACACGCCCGTGTGTTTGAACCTTTTTTTATTTTTATTATTATTCCGTTAGTGAGTGTGCATGCGAGAGTGCAAGCACAAGCACTGGGCCGATCGTTATTTCACAGCAAATTACCTGCTCACGGCGCCGCTTAATTTATTCACGAGGCGCTCATATGTTCGCCTGACCGATAATATCTGCCTGACGATGAATGCAAAGTCGATTTGGCGGGGATTTACAGGTTCTGAGCAAGAACGTGCCCGCCAATTTGAGGGACACGCGAGCGGGGAACCCCGCCAATTCAATTGTTTGCGAGACGCTGGCAGTGGCATTAATCTCTGTAAATCCCCTAGAGGTGTAAAACTGCGCCTCTCTACCTTTTCTTCCCCGTGGTCCTCTTGCACTTAGGAATCCCGTTAAAAACGTTGCGTAAAAGGTATGAGACGTTATGAACAATAAAGCATAGAAACCGAGGTTATAAAAGGGAGTCGAAGGTATGAGACGTCATGAATAATAAAGCATAGAAACCGAGGTTATAAAAGGGAGTCGAAGGTATGAGACGTCATGAACAATAAAGCATAGAAACCGAGGTTATAAAAGGGAGTCAAAGGTATGAGACGTCATAAACAATAAAGCATAGAAACCGAGGTTATAAAAGGGAATCAAAGGTATGAAACGTCATGAACAATGAAACATAGCAACCGAGGTTATAAAAGGGAATCAAAGGTATGAAACGTCATGAACAATAAAGCATAGCAACCGAGGTTATAAAAGGGAGTCAAAGGTATGAGACGTCACGAACAATAAAGCATAGGAACCGAGGTTATAAAAGGGAGTCAAAGGTATGAGACGTCATGAACAATCAGGGGAGGATGGGGAACATACAAGCGGCCCGGGAACAAACTTTTATCGGCCCATTTTGCATTCACATAAAATTGCAATAATACCATATAATCAAAACAATAATCATACTTCAAAATTTGACAAATATGTAAAAATCAAAAATACTTTACAATAAATAATTTAAAATTGAATATATTATTTTTATTTTTAAAATATATTAAAATGTATTATCAGAGACATAACACCTCTGAGGATGGCTAATAAAAGCCGAAACTAGTCGCGTGAAGAACATCAAATAAAAAGATTGCATAACTAAGAGAAAGTACTCCCCATAAAGAAAAAATCAATATAAAATTTAATACCGTAAGTTTTTCATAATACTTATTTATTTATTAATACAGAGGTTCCTAAAGTGTGCGATTACTGTACCGCTTTCAATCATATTAAATAAAATATGAAAATATTAGGTAATTAGAATTCATGCGTTGACTAAGAAAATTTAATTGTAATTATATAATCTTCATTAAAATTACAAAGTTTTATTAGACCCAGCAATTTTTTTTTTAATTATTGGAGTTTTATCCCGAAAGCATGTCCCGCACAAAGTTGTTAAAATGTTATTTGCAGAAAATTTTTGAACACGAGAGAAAAAAATTGATAATTAAAAAAATTTAAACGTAATTTTCAACGTTATTACTTTTACAAATTTTACAGTACAAATTATAATTTAAATTGTAAAATATTAATCAAAACACAAAATCGTCATTTGCATTATACAATTTATATTGAAAATTATAATAATAATAATAATATTTACTAGCGGGAGAACCCGCATAATATACACATAAAAATTAAAAATTAAAACTTACTAAATGAAAATGAACTTGAAACTTGATTTGAATTTTTACATGAAAGTAAAATATGTATATTATAAATTCCAAAACTCAAATGAAATAACAAAGTTATCATGATAAATGATAGAATTTAGTTGGAAATTATAAAATTCTTATAGTAAATACGAAAATATTAATTATAACTTTCAATGTTAAAATAAAATTTGAAATTTTTAGTATAAATTATTAAAAACTTTTTCCTCAAAACATATAACTCACTAAGTTATTAATATTCTGACAGAAATTTGCAAAAATATTAATGCAAAATACAAAATTATGTACAAAATTACAAAGAGAAGCTATGAAGTTTTCATTGCAAATTTTGATATTTTATTACAAATTGCAAGTTCACCAAACCATAAAATTCTCATTGAAACATCTCGCTTGTAAACTGCAATGAATTGGAAATTACAAAATTTTCATTAGAATTGTTTAATATAATTACTAGACTTTTCATAAATTGTAAAGATCAATGGAATCTGCGAGTTTTTTTATTCTAATTTATAACGTCTTTCCCCAGAAATCATATTTCTTGCAAATGTATTAACAACCATTTCATAGAAATTCGCAAAAAATATAACGGATGGTGTAAAATGTTGATTAAAATGTTTTTAAATTCAAAATGTAGAATGTTACGAAATTTTGATGATGGATTTCAGTATTTCAATAGAAAATATGGAGAATTAATTCTAAATTTCAAAAGTTTTAGAATTTGTAAACGTTGAATATAAATTGGAACATTGTAGTGAAAATTGCAATTTTTTTATTATGAATACAATATTTCAATGGAATTAGAAAACAATCATAAAGTATAAATAAGTTTACATTAACACTATAACAAATACAATAATAAATAAGCAAATAAGTAAAGAAAGAAATAAATCAGTTTTATTGGAATTATGTAATTTTCGTTGTGACTTTCATCATTCATCATTCTAAATTACCAAATTGCAATAACTTTATGAAAATTTCATTGTTAATTGATAAATTTTAAAGTATAAATATGTTTAAATTAACACTATAACAAATACAATAATAAAGAAGTAAATAAGTAAATAAAGAAAAAAATCAGTTTTATTGGAATTATGTAATTTTCGTTGTGACTTTCATCATTCATCATTCTAAATTACAAAATTGCAATAACTTTATGAAAATTTTATTGTTAATTGATAAATTTCACTGTAAAATGCAAAATATTCAACATTCGTATTATAAATTACAACATTTCAGCAGCGATTATGAAAATTTTATTGTAAATTGCCGAAATTTCGCTATAAAATGCAAAATGTCATTGGCATTTCCAAAATTTGTATCGATTTGTTAAAATGTTTATAGTTATTTGTAGAAAATTTTATGAAAATAAACTTAGGTGGAAATTACGAATTTTCATTAGAGATTACAAAATGTTTATTAGATATTATGAAATTCTTGTTATAATACTAAAATTTTACTACATATACATTTTCCTTACAAATTAGAAAATTTTATTAAAAATTGTCTGCATATGCTCCCATACCCCCCCCCCCCCCCCCAATTGTCTATTTTACAGTACGAATCGCCTCTCGAAAAGTAATCAACTGCCTATTAAGATGCAGCCTGATCTCAAACATACCACATAACAATTTTTATTCTTCGAATCACGCCAAGGACGGCGCTTACATTCCGGTTCAATGAGAAAAATAACGCCCATGCACTCTGCCCGAGGCGATTACGCCGAAAAGTTTGCTTCCAATAATCGTCTGAAATGCACAACAAAGCGAAAACATGTTTTTATGCTAATGATTATGTGTCGTTTAGTCATTTGCATAATAGATTAGTTCACGTTGCGTTTGGGTTTGAATACGTGACAAGAAATGCAATACAATCACTATTAAAAAAAAAAAAAAAAAAAAAAAAAAGGGAAACACGCATTTTTCTACGTTTTATATCAGTAGTGAAATGTGTGTTTCTATTCCCGATAACATGATCGCTAGGGCAACAAGAGATATGCTCCAAAAAAACTATTTTAAGGGCTTAAAAATATGCTCCAAAAAAACTATTTTAAGTGTTTAAAATATGCTCTTAAAATGGAAAGTGAGCTCTTAAAATGTAAAATATGCTATTAAAAATGGAAAATATGCTCTTAAAAATGGTAAATATGCTCTTAAAAATGGAAAATATGCTCTTAAAAATGATAAATATGCTCCTATAAATAGCAAATATGCTATTAAAAATGGAATATATGCTCTTAATAATGGAAAATATGCTCTTAAAAATGATAAATATGCTCCTATAAATAGCAAATATGCTATTAAAAATGGAAAATATGCTCTTAAAAATGGAAAATATGCTCTTTAAAATGATAAATATGCTCCTATAAATAGCAAATATGCTATTAAAAATGGAAAATATGCTCTTAAAAATGGAAAGTATGCTCTTAAAATGTAAAGTAAACTCTTAAAATGGAAAATATGCTCTTAAAAATGATAAATATGCTCCTATAAATAGCAAATATGCTATTAAAAATGGAAAATATGCTCTTAAAAATGGAAAATATGCTCTTAAAAATGATAAATATGCTCCTATAAATAGTAAATATGCTATTAAAAATGGAAAATATGCTCTTAAAAATGGAAAGTATGCTCTTAAAATGTAAAGTAAACTCTTAAAATGGAAAATATACTCTTAAAAATGGAATACAGCGTGTATGATGTGACAGCATCATATTAGTAGTTAAGCAACAAGAGTTCTGACGCACCCCCCGCAGAGATTTCGATTAAATTAATCCGCGTTCTAATCGAACTTTTGATTCGTGGGGAATCGACGGATTCGCGTCTAATCGGCGAAATAATCGCGCAAATAGCCGCCGTAATTAGAGTAATTGCGGTGTAGGTACCGCGGATAATTGTCGCGATTATCCCATTACCTGCAAATTTCGCCGATTAGACGCGAATCCGTCGATTCCCCGCGAATCAAAAGTTCGATTAGAACGCGGATTAATTTAATCGAAATCTCTGCGGGGGGTGCGTCAGAACTCTTGTTGCTTAACTACTGATATTCCAAGTGTATTGCGTAACAAAAAACGTCAATAGTAACGTGTTTGTTAAGTGACATCTCATTCAAATGACAAATGCAATTATGACGTAATAGTTTTAATTAAAGTGTCTGCAACAGATACATATCCTGGTCACGGCACCATTTATGTGACTGACCATTGCTGATATCCTTGTCATGGCACAATTTATGCTACAGGCAATTTTGATATTCCAAGTGTATTGCGTATCAAAAAACGTTAGTAACGTATTTGTTAAGTGACATCTCATTCAAATGACAGATGCAATTATGACGTAATAGTGTTAATTAAAGTGTCTGCAACAGATGCATATCCTGGTCACGGCATCATTTATGTGACAGGCCATTGCTGATATCCATGTCACTGCACAATTCATGTTACAGACAATTTTGGCATTGATGATGTTTGACAACATCAAATTCAAATGAGAAATGCAATTATGACATAACAGTTTTAATTAAAATGTCTGCGGTAGATAAATATCCTGGTCACGGCACCATTTATGTGACAGACCATTCTAATGAAATGGTAATAATAACATGTTCGTTATGTGATACCACATTTGAATGACAAATGCAATTATGACATAATATTGATAATATACAGATACATATCCTGGTCACGGCACCATTTCTGTGAGGGACCATTGCTGCAGTGTACTATAAAATAAATTGCGATGGTTATAATTAGGGCAACCAAAAATATGCTAAATAAACTATTATAAGCGCTTAAACTATGCTCTTAAAAATGAAATATATGCTCTTAATAATAGAAATTATGCTCTTAAAAATGGAAATTATCTGATAACGTCACATTCAAATGACAAAAGCGATTCTGACGTAATAGTGTTAATTAAAGTGTCTGCAACAGATACATATCCTGGTCACGGCACCATTTATGTGACAGACCATTGCTTATACACAAATTTCATCAGTTCCGATAAAAATATTTTGCAATTGCGAGTAAAATTTTCTGTTCATTATAAAAAATTTATAATTTTAACTGCAATGTCTAATTTTCAATTAAAGTTTTGCATTTTACAATGAATATTGTTAATTTTCAATTACAGTATTGTTAATTTTGGTATCTCATTAAAAAATTCATCAATTCAGGTAAAAAAATTGTAATTACCAATAAAATTCAAAATACTTGATGAGAATATTATAATTTTTTAGTGCTGTGTCTAATTTCCAATCAAAATTTTGCACTTTGCAATGAATATGGTTAATTTTCAATTACAGTTTTGTTAATTTTGGTATCTTTCATTAAATTTTTCATCCATTCTGGTAAAAAATTTGCAATTGCCAGCAAAATTCTAAATACTTGATGAGAATATTATAATTTTTAATGCTGTGTCTAATTTCCAATCAAAATTTTGCACTTTCCAATGAATATTGTTAATTTTCGATAACTTTCATTGAAAATTTATTTCATCAATTGCAATAAAAAATTGCAATTGCCAGCAACATTTTAATTTCTTGCTGAGATTTTATAATTTTCAACACTATGTTTAATTTTTATTTAAAATTTTACACTTTCCAATGGTTATTGCTAATTTTCAATTACATGTTTGTTGATTTTGGTATCTTTCATTAAATATTTCATCAATTCAGGTAAAAAAATTGCAATTTCCAGCAAAATTCTAAAAACTTGCTGAGAATATTATAATTTTTTAGTGCTGTGTCTAATTTCCAATCAAAATTTTGCACTTTCCAATGAATATTGCTAATTTTCGATAACTTTCATTGAATATGTATTTCATCAATTACAATAAAAAATTGCAATTGCCAGCAACATTTTAATTTCTTGCTGAGATTTTATAATTTTCAACACTATGTTTAATTTTTAATCAAAATTTTACACTTTCCAATGGTTATTGCTAATTTTCAATTACATGTTTGTTGATTTTGGTATCTTTCATTAAATATGTCATCAATTCAGGTAAAAAATTTGCAACTTCCAGCAAAATTCTTAAAACTTGCTGAGAATATTATAATTTTTTAGTGCTGTGTTTAATTTCCAATCAAAATTTTGCACTTTCCAGTGAATATTGCTAATTTTCGATAACTTTCATTGAAAATTTATTTCATCAATTACAATAAAAAATTGCAATTGCCAGCAACATATTAATTTCTTGCTGAGATTTTATAATTTTCAACGCTGTTTAATTTCTAATAAAAATTTTATACTTTCCAATAATTATTGCTAATTTTCAATTACATTTACTTAATTTTCGATGAATATTTGATAACTTTCACTGAGAATTTTATCAATTTTCACAAATTTTATCAGTCCCGATAAAAATATTTTGCAATTGCCAGTAAAATTTTCTGTTCATAATAATTTTTTTATAAATTTAACTGCAATGTTTAATTTTCAATTAAAGTTTTGCACTTTGCAATGAATATTGTTAATTTTCAATTACAGTTTTGTTATTTTGGTATCTTTCATTCAGGTAAAAAAAAAAATTGTAATTTCCAGCAAAATTCTAAATCCTTGCTGAGAATATTATAATTTTTTAGTGGTGTGCCTAATTTCCAATCAAAATTTTGCACTTTCCAATGAATATTGCTAATTTGTTGAGGTGGTCCAGTTTTCCAATTTTTTCGCTTCGTGATTTTGGGAATTTCCGCTTCTCCGCATAACCGTTTGCTCTGCAATTATCGCTGGAAACAGGTTTCGTGACACCTTTTTCTCCGCTCAATTTACACCTGGGCAAATTCTTGCGTATTTGCATAGTGAGTGAGTGAGTAGTAAGTAGGAAGCGTGCGCATTCTGGGGAATTCCAGCTGCGGCTCGTTGAATGGGGAATATGGGGGGAGGGGGGCATGGGGATTCCACCAGGCTGGAGGCGACCGGCACCTGGGGAACGCCGAGGATGCCCCCCAGGAGGTGCGTCATCGCGTGACTCACCCAGAGTCCATCGCACTTTCCCCAACCTCATGCGCCGTGACAACAAACTCTCGAGAGGTTTCGGCTTACATAACATCTTCAGGGGCAGCGATCCGGACCCGGATCTGGACTGCACGCGCCAATTGGCCCCCGAAATGTTCAGGTTGAAGTCGCAGGCTTAATTAAAATGGTCGAAGTTGGATGAGTTACGCACGACTGGTTCATTGCTTTGTCGATCGATGGTTTGTTTTTGTTATTGATTACCGTGCCATCCAACTTTGAACGATATTGAGACTTGTGCAGACTTTTTGCCCGAAAGGCGAATTTTATCTGCCCTTAGTTGACAAACGGAAACTTCAATTGTTTCACTTGTCCACCAGCACACAAACGCTGAACAAACCATACTTACATGAGGGAAAATATATGCATTACAAAAGATACAAATAATTACAATAGTTACATAGCTGCAATTAAGATCGTAGATGCAGGCAAATTTATTAATTTGACTTGTGTAAGTCGTATGAAGGCAGGTTTGAAAATATATTCTATTCTATTCTAAACTCAATACTATTGACTGTTTCTCAGAAATTGATATTACGATTTTTTTGTTTTCAATTTATTAATATAAACTTAATACTATTGACTGTAATTTTCTCAGAAATCAATTTTACGATTTTTGTTTCCCAATTTATTAACATTCTCAATTTCCTAAACTTAATACTATTGAAAATATATGCATTACAAAAGGTACAAATAATTACAATAGTTATATGGCTGCAATTAAGATCGTAGATGCAGACAATCATGCCAGATATTTACCATATTTGCAAATATACAATGGGGCGAGATAGCGATATTGGGCGGAGATTAACATAAATTATGATAAATCGACTAAAATCGACAAATGAGGTGACTGCAATTAAGATCGTAGATGCACACCAATCATGCAAGGACTTAATACAGCGGTAATTAATAATTTTTAAATTAATTTAATACCTCATGAATGATAGGATTATAAGACCTTTATTAAAAAACTATATATTTATAGATTTGTGTCTGTAGTTGCGAATAAACATCTCTAAAAAACTAAAATCAAGAGCTGTTAATTGGACGCGATAACATTAATGACAAAAATTACATCATATTGTTAAATCAGTTGACCCCAATTGAACTTGGGAATTTCGCATCGTAAAAGAGTTTACACTAACGAGTTAGATTATTTTTATCAACAATAATAACATTGATAAGACGCGAAGAAAATAAATAATTCTGCACAGATTATTTGCTTACTTATTATTACATTTTGATTTTATTACATTTTTGATTAGCAAGAAGCAACTTTTTATTTAAAAAGTTTGATGATTTTTTTTGCAATTTCTAATAAAATTTCGTAATTTGTAAGGGAAAATGTAGAAATTTCTATGAAAATTTTGTAGTCTGATGGAACTTTTTGCAATTTCTAATGGAATTTCTCAATTTGTATGGGAAATGTAGAAATTTCTATAAAAATGTTATGGTTTGATGAACATTTTGCATTTTGTAATAAAATTTCGTAATTTGTAACGAATATGTAGAAATCTCTATGATAACTTTGAAGTTTGATGAACTTTGTGCAATTTCTAAAAAAAATCACAATTTGTATGGAAAATGTAGAAATTTAAATGAATATTTTGTAGTTTGATGAACCTTTTGTAATTTGTAACAGAAAATGTGGAAATTTTTGTAACATTTATGGTTTAATGAACTTTTTGCAATTCGTAATAATATTTCGTAATTTGCAGGGGAAAACGTTGAAATGTCTCTGAAAACTTTGTAGTTTGATAAACTTTTTACAATTTCTAATAAAATTTCTCAATTTGTAACAGAAAATGTGGAAATTTCTATGATAATTTTGTGGTTTAATGAACTTTTTGCAATTTGTGATAAAAAATTCATAATTTGTAATGGAAAATGTAAACAATTCTATGGGAATTTAAGAGTTTGTGATTTTTTTTTTGCAATTCCTAATAAAATGTCGTAATTTGTAAGAGAAATTGTAGAAATTTCTATGAAAATTTTGTAGTCTGATGAACTTTTTTGCAATTTGTAATAAAATTTCGTAATAACATAATTCTGTACAGATTATTTACTATTTACTTATTATTACATTTTGATTTTATTAAATTTTTTATTAGAAAGAAGCAACTTTTTATATAAATATTGCCCCTTTTCATAATCAAAAAAATTATCAAACTCCTAAGTTTTCATAGAATTGTCTACATTTCCATTATTAATTACGAAATTTTATTAAAACATATAAAAACAATAATACGTTTCATAATGTTGTTGTTGCAGCAATTCTTCAAAAAGCTTAGTTTTCTGAAGTAATACCGTTGCCATTGAAGTTTATAATCAAAATTTTGGTATTTGTAATAAGAATTTCACTTTTTTTTTACATATTATTTATTTTTATTTAATTCTAATATAAAATACAATAATAGTGGATTGTTTGGATTGTTGTTTCTTAATCTTATATCTACAATTTCGAAAAATGTGTAATTTCTAATGACAATTTCGTTAGATCCATTAAATGTTGCTACATTTATTGTAATTTACAATCAAAATCATATAATTTCAATGAAAATTTCGGAGTATTCTGAACTTGTTGCAAATCGTAATAAAATTTCGTAATTGGTAACGGAAAACGTAGAAATGTCCATGAAAATTTTGTAGTTTGATGAACTTTTTGCAATTTCTAATAAAATTTCGTAATTTGTAAGGAAAGTGTAGATATTTAAATGAATATTTTGTAGTTTGATGAACTTTTTGCAATTTGTTATAACATTTTGTAATTTGTAACAGAAAATGTGGAAATTTCTATGATAATTTTGTTGTTTAATGAACTTTTTGCAATTCGTAATAATATTTCCTAATTTATTGGGGAAAACGTAGAAATGTCTCTGAAAACTTTGTAGTTTCATGAACTTTTTACAATATCTAATAAAATTTCTCAATTTGTAACAGAAAATGTGGAAATTTCTATGATAATTTTGTGGTTTAATGAACTTTTTTGCAATTTGTAATAAAATTTCATTATTGCATAATTCTGTACAGATTATTTACTTATTTACTTATTATTACATTTTGATTTTATTAAATTTTTGATTAGAAAGAAGCAACTTTTTATATAAATATTGCCCTTTTTCATAATCAAAAAAATCATCAAATTCCTGAGTTTTCATAGAATTGTCTATATTTCCATTATAAATTACGAAATTTTATTAAAACATATAAAAACAATAATACGTTTCATAATGTTGTTGTTGCAGCAATTCTTCAAAAAGCTTAGTTTTCTGAAGTAATACCGTTGCCATTGAAGTTTATAATCAAAATTTTGGTATTTGTAATAAGAATAAGAATTTTATTTAATTCTAATATAAAATACAATAATAGTGGATTGTTTGGATTGTTGTTTCTTAATCTTATATCTACAATTTCGAAAAATTTGTAATTTCTAATGACAATTTCGTTGGATCCTTTAAATGTTGCTACATTTATTGTAATCTACAATCAAAATGATATAATTTCAATGAACATTTTGGAGTATTCTGAACTTGTTGCAATTCGTAAACAAATTTCGTAATTTGTAAGGGAAAACGTAGAAATGTCCATGAAAATTTTGTAGTTTGATGAACTTTTTGCAATTTCTAATAAAATTTCTCAATTTGTATGGAAAATGTAGAAATTTCTATAAAAATGTTGTGGTTTGATGAGCATTTTGCATTTTGTAATAAAATTTCGTAATTTGTAACGAATATGCAGAAATCTCTATGATAATTTTGAAGTTTGATGAGCGTTTTGCAATTTCTAATAAAATTTCATAATTTGTATGGAAAATGTAATGTGTAAAAAATTGTACGAGAATTTTGGAGGTAGATAAATATTTTGCAATTGCTAATAAAATGTCGTAATTTGTATGGAAAATGGAGATTTCTACGAATATTTTGTAGTTTGATTAACTTTTTGCAAATCGTAATAAAATTTCGAGGAAAATGGGAAGATGGGAAAAGATGGAAAGGGAAAATGTAGAGATATCGATGAAAACTTTATAGTTTCATGAACTTTTAGCAATTTGTAATCTGTAACTAATTTGTAATTTGTAAAATCTCGTAATTTGCAAAGACTTTTTGCAATTTGTAAAAAAATCTCGTAATTTGCAAGGAAAAATTTGCATACAAAAATTGTCATTTGCAATTTCGTAACTTCTATTTAAATTTTTATAATTTTTTTGTATTTTTCCTTAAAGGTTGCCCAAGTTCCTATTAAAATATTAATAATTATCAGTTTTAATTTATCTAAAAATTTCTGGTTTAAATAAATAATTAAATAAATTTAGAATTAAAATTTTAGTGTTTATAATACGAATTTCATAATTTCCAAAAAATTGTAATTTGTAATGAAAATTTCGTAATTTCCAACTAAATTCTGTAATCTATCATGATTTTTGCCAAATTGATAATAATTAATGCCAACTTTGACTGTGATTAGTGTCAAGTTGAAGTTGAAAAGGTATAGAATTGAATAATGAGATGACTGCAATTAAGATCGTAGATGCTGACCAATCAGGCGAGGACGGTAATTAATCATTTTGACGGATTTCTATTTTAATATACTCTCCTGCCATTATTATTATTATTATTTGTATACTTTATAATTATTATTATAAAGTACACTTGGGGAACTACTGCACTAATCTTTCAGCCTGCGTACGTTATGCAAGCTTAAAACTGTTTAGGTGCATCAAAAAGTAATTAGCCATTTAACGAATATGCGTAAACCATAATAAAATTATAAATAGCTGCTTGTGACGTAAAATCAAACATTAATTGTAATTTTATTGTATACGAACCTATTTATATAATCGATGCATAATTAATATAATTTAAATTTACTCGCGATTCATAGTTCTAGAACAGATTCAAAATGATGCACACACAAAACAGGAATTAACACTTTCTGATATGCGTGCAGATAATAAAAGTAATAACCCAATTGTTCTCTAGTTTACGTCGGCGCTATAAATACCGCTGTTATGTAGCTTAAAATAAATAAAAGTGTATTTTTAAACGCGCGACTAATCTTTTCGCGATCGAGATCGTGTAAGCGAATCTCCTCGGTTCAATGGAGACGAGATATTTTTGCAGATATTTATCTGCCGATAAATTAGAAATATTAATAAATTTGGAAACAAAATCGCAAAATCGATTCCTGAGAAAATTAGAGTCAAAAGTATTAAGTTTAGGAAATTGGGAATATTAATAAATTGGGAAACAAAAATCGTAAAATTGATTTCTGAGAATATTACAGTCAATAGTATTAAGTTTATATTAATAAATTGAAAACAAAAAAATCGTAAGATCAATTTCTGAGAAACAGTCAATAGTATAAAGTTTAGAATAGAATATATTTTCATACCTGCCTTCATACGACTTTACAATTTTACAAAGATTTCTAAAGGTTTAGGAAATTGAGAATATTAATAAATTGGGAAACAAGAAATCATAAAATCGATTTCTGAGAGGACATATATGCAGATATTTATCTGGAGATTAATTATCAATATTAATAAATTGAGAAACAAAAAATTGTAAAAAGCATGATTTCTGAGAAAATTCCAGTCAAAGGTATTAAGTTTAGGAAATTGGGAATATTAAAAAATTGGGAAACAAAAAATCTCAGAGAAAATTACAGTTAAGTTTGGGAAATTGGAAATATTAATAAATAAGGAGACAAGAAATCGTAAAATCGATTTCTGAGAGGAGATATTTGCATATATTTATCTGCCAGTTAATTAGGAATATTAATAAATTGGGAAACAGAAAATTGTACAAAAAAAAGAGTTTTCTGAGAAAATTTCAGTCAATGGGTATTACGTTTAGAACATTGGGAATATTAAAATAATTGGAAACAAAAAATCGTAAAATTGAATTCTGGGAAATTCACACTTAATGGTATTAGTTTAGAAAACCAAGTTTTTTGAAGAATTGCTGCAACAACATTATGAAACGTATTACCTTTTTTATATGTTGCGCCTTTAGTGCCCTTTTTATATAAAAAGTTGCTTCTTTCTAATCGAAAATTTAATAAAATCAAAATGTATTAATAAGTAAATAAGTAAATAAACTATACAGAAATATGTAATTACGAAATTTTATTACAAATTGCAAAAACGTTCATCAGACTACAAAATTTTCATAGAAATTTCTACAATTTCCCTTACAAATTACGACATTTTATTAGAAATTGCAAAAAATCACCAAACTCCTAAATTCTAATAGAATTGTCTACATATCCATTATAAATTACGAAATTTTATTACAAATTGCAAACAGTTCATTAAACCACAAATATATCACAGAAATTCCCACATTCTCTGTTACAAATTATAAAATTTTATCACAAATTGCGAAAAGTTCATGAAACTACAAAATATTCATTTAAATTTCTACATTTTCCATACAAATTATGAAATTTTATTAGAAATTGCAAAACGTTCATCAAACTTCAAAATTATAATAGAGATTTCTACATATTCGTTACAAATTACGAAATTTTATTACAAAATGCAAAATGTTCATCAAACCATAACATTTCTATAGAAATTTCTACATTTTCCATACTAATTGAGAAATTTTATTAGGAATTGTAAAAAGTTCATCAAACTACATCAAATTTTCATGGACATTTGTACGTTTTCCCTTACAAATTAGGAAATTTGATAACGAATTGCACAAGTTCAGAATACTCCAAAATTTCATTGAAATTATATGATTTTGATTGTAAATTACAATAAATGTAGCAACATTTAATGGATCCAACGAAATTTTCATTAGAAATTACAAATTTTTCGAAATTGGAGATGTAAGATTAAGAAACAACAATTATCATGGTAGATTACAGAATTTAGTTGGAAATTACGAAATTTTCATTAGAAATTACAATTTTTTCGAAATTATATAATTCGTATTATTATTATTACCAGAAATTTTGAGTAGACATTAAAAAGGATTTATCCACAAAGCATATCCATAGAAAATATCCATAGAAATTTCTATATTTTCCAAACAAATTACGACATTTTATTAGAAATTGCAAAAAGTTTATCAAAGTACAACATATTCACAGAAATTGCTACATTTTCCAAATGTAGAAATTTTGCCCAAATTTTTTTCCAATTTTTACTTACCTTACTTTACCTTTACCTTTACTTACCTTTTTTTTACAAATTGCAAAAATTTCATCAAACCACAACATTTTCATAGATATTTCTACATTTTCCTTACAAATTACGAAATTTTATTACAAATTGCAAAACTTTCATCAAACTACAAAATTTTCATTGAAATTATATCATCTCGATTGTAAATTGATTGGTGGCAAAGTAAAGAATTAAATTGAATTGAATTGAATTACAACGAAATTTTAATTTCTATTGGAACTTACATAATCTTCATTAGACTTTTTTTTAAATCACAAAAATTTCAGTAATTACAAACATTAATGGAACATGCGAATTTTTAGTTGAAAATTATAACGACTTTCCTCGCAAACAATATTTTTTTACAAAATTTTGTAAAAATTTGCAAAAATATATAATGGAAGGGCGACATGGGAAAATCATAGTTGAATATTTGTGACACATCCAATACATTGTATTTTAGCATATGTTTTATGGGAATAAATATATTATTATTATTATTATTAATATTCAAATAAGGCGCCGCGAGTCGAAAAATTTTGGGAACCACGGCTTTAATACATTTGTAATTTTAAAATTGATTGATATAAATTAATTGAGAGTGAATAAATTAATATAATAATAATAAAGAATATTTATTAGCAAAAAACGCTACATAATATACAAAATTTCACAAACAATTGCGTGTAAAATATATTTTACAGTTGATGTTTTTACGCACAGGTGATTATTTTTCGCACTTGCACCAAAAAGTATCACTTTACGAACTGTTCACAAAAACTTTAAGTTTTCGCACTGTCATAGAAAAAAATATATCTATTGAAATACATTTTAAGCAAAATACCTAAATACTTTAATATTTTAATGTTCCTAATGAATATTTTACAGTATTTTTATATAATTTCTATGCTAAGGTATTTTATTATGAAATGAAGTGCGTAGTGCGTAAAAACTTAGTTAACGCCCTGTCGTAGAGCAAATATCGTTTTTAAGTTTATAGCTCTTATTTGCTATCAAATATGAGTCAAGTTGCGTTGTAATTTTTTCGTGCCCGCTTCTTTTGACGATTCCTTTATAATCCCATAGATTTCCCTCTCTTTGTGTTTGCTTTTTGCAAGTGATTCATAAATGCTGACCTCAGTTTACTATTAAATACATATGAACAAAGTCAACTTTACCCATTGTAGTCTCTGTAAATATCGCAGCGATTACACGAAAAGTTCCCCACTTTATCACGTACAATTATGTGCATTGTGTTGCAGTAATGTGCATTATATTACAAAATAAAAATTACCTGAAAATTCCCCGGCAATATCTTAAATTCCACAATCACAATAACAATAACAATAAGTTAGTTAATATACAAGTTCGTAAAGCACTACTTTACGCAAATGTATTGGATTTCTTTTGATTCAAAGACTTTCTCTTCCTTATATTTCCAAAGTTGAGGGTATATTTATCTGCCAGATAGACATACTTACATTAATTCTTTGGCACTACAACTCTTTATGGGTCTTCCAGCGTCTTCCAGGATGTTCTGTCATACCTACAAAAAGGTGAAAACCCGATGCATATCTTATCTCCTTGTGGGCCTATCTTAAACCGTCAGACAACTATCCGCAGCTTTATCAATCGATGGAAAAACTACTATAGTACAAAGAAGCAGTATCAGATTTGTTGATTCAAAGGCTTTTTCGCCCTTATATTTCCAAAGTTGAGGGTATATTTATCTGCCAGATAGACATACCTACAAAAAGGTGAAAACCCAATGCATATCTTATCTCTTTGTGGGCATATCTTAAACCGTCAGATAACTATCCGCAGCTTTATTAATCGATGGAAAAACTACTATAGTACAAAGAAGCAGGATCAGATTTGTTGATTCAAAGGCTTTTTCGTCCTTATATTTCCAAAGTTGAGGGTATATTTATCTGCCAGATAGACATACCTACAAAAATGTGAAAACCCAATGCATTTCTTATCTCCTTGTGGGCCTATCTTAAACCATCGGACAACTATCCGCAGCTTTATCAATCAATGGAAAAACTACTATAGTACAAAGAAACAGGATCAGATTTGTTGATTCAAAGGCTTTTTCGTCCTTATATTTCCAAAGTTGAGGGTATATTTATCTGCCAGATAGACATACCTACAAAACGGTGAAAACCCAATGCATATCTTATCTCCTTGTGGGCCTATCTTAAACCGTCAGACAACTATCCGCAGCTTTATCAATCGATGGAAAAACTACTATAGTACAAAGAAGCAGGATCAGATTTGTTGATTCAAAGGCTTTTTCGTCCGTATATTTCCAAAGTTGAGGGTATATTTATCTGCCAGATAGACATACCTACAAAAATGTGAAAACCCAATGCATATCTTATCTCCTTGTTGGCCCATCTTAAACCGTAGGACAACTATCCGCAGCTTTATCAATCGATGGAAAGACATCCTCTTATTCCACTTACACATCTTTCAGATTGAGCAGTGCGAGCAAGATATTTCCACAGAGCAGAGCAACGCAAAGAGCTTGAAGGACGTCATCAAGATGACCGAGAATAAATATGTAGAATCCAGAAATCAGTACGACGAACTGAAGGAGAATTGTGCGAAGCTTGAAGGGTAAGACGCTATGTAATCGCACGAGGTTAATTTTTTTTACAGGATTGCGAGAGAGAAATAGGCTTTTAAGGATTTTGCTTCTTTTTTTTTTTTGTTGTTTTTGGCGGTTTACTTCTACGGTCTGAAGGTCTACTTCTACGGTCTGGCAGTCTACTTCTACGGTCTGACGGTGTACTTCTATAGTCTGACAGTTTGACGTTATTTTTGTTATTTATTTCTGTTACTATGGCTAATTACCGTCACCAATGAGTGAGTTTTGTAGGATCTGAATCTGAATAGTTTTTTGTGGTTACAGGTTTGTAAAGTAGTGCTTTTTTGTATGAGCTTGAAAATAAAATGCGAGTGCAAAAAAGCACTACTTTACGGACTTGTATCATACAAACTTACTATGGCTAATTACCGTCACCAATGAATGAGTTTTGTAGGATCTAAATCTGAATAGTTATTTATGATACACGTTCTTAAAGTACTGCTTTTTTGTATGAGCGTGAAAATAAAATGCGAGTGCCAAAAAGCCCTACTTTACGGACTTGTATCATACAAAGTTACTATGGCTAATTATCGTCACCAATGAATGAGTTTTGTAGGATCTAAATCTGAATAGTTATTTATGATACAGGTTCGTAAAGTAGTATTTTTTTGTATGAGTGTGAAAATAAAACATGAGTGCAAAAAAGCACTACTTTACGGACTTGTATCATATAAAGTTTTTTTCTACGACAGCTATTATGAAAATCAGCAAAAATTTACTGCAAAATATATACTAATGTATGAAATAAAGTTACGCACTTTTTTTAAATTTTCAAAATTGTTTTTATTGTTTACGACAATTGTTAAAAAAGTGCGTAACTTTTATTTCATACATTAGTAATTATGAATTTTCAACAAATAAAAGCCACATCGATCAATCTATGCAAAATATATTTTTTTAAATTTAATTGCCAAGCCAATGAATTGTTTGTAAAACTTAGTTTACTCTCAGTTGATGTTTTTTTACTTACTTGTGCTCAAAAGTATCGCTTTACACATTGTGAACAGTGAGTAAAAACCTAGTTTACGCACTGTGAACAGTGAGTAAAAACTTAATTTACACACTGTCGTAGAAAAACTTATTTACAACTACATTTCTAAATATTACAATACTAAATAGGAAATTGTTTCTGTTTCTGGGCAAAAACAATAATAATCTCAGGTTGTTAAAAACTCGATTCTGTAACCATTTTAAGCTTGAATGAGCTGTGTAAAGTGGAGAAAAGGGAAGTGGAAGATCTGCTGAGGGGCGCCAAGTCGAAGGGCGACAGGCTGGAGGCGAAGATTCGCGACCTGAAGAAGCAGGTGTGCGGCTGCAAGCAGCAGAAGAAGAAGCTGGTCGAAGAGAACGAGGGGCTGCTGGTGTCCGTCGCGGGCCTCGAGGGGTACATACGCGAGCAGCAGCAGAAGCAGTGGTGGAAGTCCACGGGCGAGTTTGTGTGCAGCTCGCTGCTTAGGACCGCCGAGCTGCTGTTTCCCGCCCTGCCTCGGGCTTCGAAGGCGGATTTCGTAAAGTGCTCCATTAGCCTGGGCACTCTGTAAAGTTGCCTTTACAGAGTATACAAGTAATTGTACAGGTTTATATTTTAATGTTCGTAATGAATATTTTACAGTATTTTTATATCATTTCTACGCTAAGGTATTTTATTGTAGCTTGAAGTTTATTATGAAATGTAGACGAATTAATAAAATATAAAATTAAGTGGTTATTACTACTAGAATACGAAGAAGTTTATTATGAAATGTAGATAAATTAATAAAATATAAAATTAAGTGGTTATTACTACTAGAGTTGAAAGAAGCAGGATCGGATTAGTTTTGATTCAAAGGCTTTTTCGTTTATTCTAATACTCTTATGTACATTTACAAAATAAAAAAAATATTAGAAACTATCGGTAAGAAGAATTAACGCAGTTATTGTTAAGCGATTATCACTTTTCTCTCTACATATATATTTATATATCTACTCTAAATAGATATATTAATGTATATTACGTATTAATACACATAACCTAATTAATGTTAAAAGTAAAATCTAAGATTCGAACTTAACGACGTGCGAAATAAAATTTTAAGACGCCTACTAGTAAGTCACTTATTAACCCGTATACGTTAAAACAACCTCAAACGTAACCGAGAGAAAATATCACAAAATTGGAAAAGATCACAGTGCGCGCGCAACTAACTAAAACATCCGACGGTAAAAGTTTGTAAAACGTTCGGTTTCGATTGTGGCCATTAAATTCTGTAATGAAATCTATTTACTTTATTACAATCTAAATTACGTCAAAGGCTTTTTGTATCTTCAATATTGTCTTATACTCCTATACAAGCAAATAGTTTGTTATTCCAATAAGTTGTATTCCTTGGTATAATCCTAGATGTATATATTTTTGTTTTAAAGTAGCAAAAAACGTGATCTCTGGTCCCTAAACGTCCTACGGAAATGAACGCTAATCGAGTACCGACAACAAGCAATCAAGGTCCGTTTATGAATCTCGCCTGATATGTTCAACAATAAAAAGACTAGCCTCAAACCAGGACAAAACTAGGGTGGAAAACTTAAGTACACAAATCAGTCGAATGCTCGGCAACTAAAATGCCGCGGCCGCTCCATCGGAAACGGACGCACAATCAGACCATCCCGAAGCCCTCGGTGCCCTCGCTGATCGCTATCAGCAGGGACTTCTCGAAGTGCTCGTAGCAGTCGTAGTCCGGCAGGCACAGCTGATTGAAACTGAAATCAGAAACCATTACGATTACTACCGCAGAACAATTGGGCATGCAACAAGATCAATAATGGTTGAAAAATGATGGTAACTTTATCATAACTTTTTCAATAAGGTCGGTAAATTTGGGGGGGCCTTTTTGTACGTACCAAGTGTGTGCCGTGGGCAGGTTGCCGAACGTCGGCGCCGCCGTTATCTGGAACCTGGGGTTGAGCTCCTTGAAGCCGCCCGGCGGCAGCTGCGAGCAGCCCGTCGTGAACTGCAGCAGCCTGGCCATCTCCTCCTGCGTGAAGTTGCTGACGGCCGCCCAGAACCACCCGACAATCCGCCTGAACTCCACCGAGTTGCCGTTCACTACGTGGTGCGCCTTGAAGTCGGCTATCGAGTACTGCCCGGTGCCGCAGAGCAGCAGCTGGAAGGCCCGCACAGACAAATATTATTAATTGGCATTGCCACGGTTGAGCAGGCAAAATTGGGACGATGTACAAAAGCAAAACTTCGTGCATTTTTCAGCAACAGAAAGTCAGAGACAAAAACTTTATGAATTATTAAAATTAAAAAAATAAAACAAACACTTTATGATATAAACAAAAAAGTGTTTGTTACATTTATAATTTCATTTATAATATAATTTCATTTATAATTTCATTTATAATATAATTTCATTTATAATTTCATTTATAATTTCATTTATAATATAATTTCATTTATAATTTCATTTATAATTTCATTTATAATATAATTTCATTTATAATATAATTTCATTTATAATATAATTTCATTTATAATTTCATTTATAATTTCATTTATAATATAATTTCATTTATAAATCATGATGTTTATACCAAAAAGAAAGTGTTTGTTTCATTTATAATTTCATTTATAATTTCATTTATAATATAATTTCATTTATAATTTCATTTATAATTTCATTTTTAATTTCATTTATAATATAATTTCATTTATAAATCATGATGTTTATACCAAAAAGAAAGTGTTTGTTTCATTTATAATTTCATTTATAATTTCATTTATAATTGCATTTATAATATAATTTCATTTATAATTTCATTTATAATTTCATTTTTAATTTCATTTATAATATAATTTCATTTATAATTTCATTTATAATTTCATTTATAATTTCATTTATAATATAATTTCATTTATAATTTCATTTATAATTTCATTTATAATATAATTTCATTTATAAATCATGATGTTTATACCAAAAAGAAAGTGTTTGTTTCATTTATAATTTCATTTATAATTTCATTTATAATATAATTTCATTTATAATTTCATTTATAATTTCATTTTTAATTTCATTTATAATATAATTTCATTTATAAATCATGATGTTTATACCAAAAAGAAAGTGTTTGTTTCATTTATAATTTCATTTATAATATAATTTCATTTATAATTTCATTTATAATTTCATTTTTAATTTCATTTATAAATCATGATGTTTATACCAAAAAGAAAGTGTTTGTTTCATTTATAATTTCATTTATAATTTCATTTATAATTTCATTTATAATATAATTTCATTTATAAATCATGATGTTTATACCAAAAAGAAAGTGTTTGTTTCATTTATAATTTCATTTATAATATAATTTCATTTATAATTTCATTTATAATTTCATTTATAATATAATTTCATTTATAATTTCATTTATAATTTCATTTATAATATAATTTCATTTATAAATCATGATGTTTATACCAAAAAGAAAGTGTTTGTTTCATTTATAATTTCATTTATAATTTCATTTATAATTTCATTTATAATATAATTTCATTTATAAATCATGATGTTTATACCAAAAAGAAAGTGTTTGTTTCATTTATAATTTCATTTATAATTTCATTTATAATTTCATTTATAATTTCATTTATAATATAATTTCCTTTATAATTTCATTTATAATTTCATTTATAAAATAATTTCATTTATAATTTCATTTATAAAATAATTTCATTTATAATTTCATTTATAATTTCATTTATAATATAATTTCATTTATAATTTCATTCATAATTTCATTTATAAATTCATTTATAATTTCATTTATAACATAATTTCATTTATAATTTCATTTATAATATTATTTCATTTATAAATCATGATGTTTATACCAAAAAGAAAGTGTTTGTTTCATTTATAATTTCATTTATAATTTCATTTATAATATAATTTCATTTATAATTTCATTTATAATTTCATTTTTAATTTCATTTATAATATAATTTCATTTATAAATCATGATGTTTATACCAAAAAGAAAGTGTTTGTTTCATTTATAATTTCATTTATAATATAATTTCATTTATAATTTCATTTATAATTTCATTTTTAATTTCATTTATAAATCATGATGTTTATACCAAAAAGAAAGTGTTTGTTTCATTTATAATTTCATTTATAATTTCATTTATAATATAATTTCATTTATAAATCATGATGTTTATACCAAAAAGAAAGTGTTTGTTTCATTTATAATTTCATTTATAATATAATTTCATTTATGATTTCATTTATAATTTCATTTATAATATAATTTCATTTATAATTTCATTTATAATTTCATTTATAATTTCATTTATAATATAATTTCATTTATAAATCATGATGTTTATACCAAAAAGAAAGTGTTTGTTTCATTTATAATTTCATTTATAATATAATTTCATTTATAATTTCATTTATAATTTCATTTATAATATAATTTCATTTATAAATCATGATGTTTATACCAAAAAGAAAGTGTTTGTTTCATTTATAATTTCATTTATAATTTCATTTATAATTTCATTTATAATATAATTTCCTTTATAATTTCATTTATAATTTCATTTATAAAATAATTTCATTTATAATTTCATTTATAAAATAATTTCATTTATAATTTCATTTATAATTTCATTTATAATATAATTTCATTTATAATTTCATTCATAATTTCATTTATAAATTCATTTATAATTTCATTTATAACATAATTTCATTTATAATTTCATTTATAATATTATTTCATTTATAAATCATGATGTTTATACCAAAAAGAAAGTGTTTGTTTTATTAATAATCCATAAAGCTTAATTTGCCCTTGTTTTTGACGATATTATGTTTTTTTTGTTGATGTTTCCTTTGGATATAAAATCAGCTTCAAGAACGGCTCTTTCTTGGCCATGTTATGATGGTGTACTGAAGGATACAATAATAATAATAAATAAATATATATAATAAATAAGCAATAATAAATAAGCTACTGCTGATTCCAAGATTAGTAAAAGTAATTGTACAATAATAACAATAAAATAAGGGTTATTCTTGGTCCTGTATTTCATATATTGGGTTGGATTAGGTTAGGATCTTCTGCATATTTGGCAACATCTACGGCAATTTTCTCAAAATGTCTTGCTACTGAATCATCATTGGACATGGCGATAAAACGACTATAGACTATAGCACAAAATGACTATAGACTATAGCACAAAATGACTATAGACTATAGCACAAAATGACTATAGACTATAACACAAAATGACTATAGACTATAGCACAAAATGACTATAGACTATAGCACAAAATGACTATAGACTATAGCACAAAATGACTATAGACTATAGCACAAAATGACTATAGATTTTAGCACAAAATGACTATAGAGACGAAAGTGCTAAGAAATCTACGCAAAGAACAAAAAAATCAAGAGGTTCCGTACTTACTTCTAATTCGTTCTCGTCGAAGATGCTGAGCAGGTTGTCGGGGATCAGCTCGTTGAGCCCCTTCAGGAAGGCCTCCAGCTCGTCTTTTATGCTGGTCGCCAGCCGGTACTGGGCCAGCGCGTCCAGGTACTGGTGCTTCGTGACGTCCTTGACGCGGATCTTGGAGCCGTTGGGGATCAGCTCGACGGTCTTAGTCAGCTGGCCCGAGTTGTCGTACTGCTCCTCGACGAAGTACAGCTCCGTGTCTATTTGGTCGATGTCGTTGTCCAGTATGTACTTCACCTTGGACAGGTACAGGTCGGGATCGTCTTGCTCAAAATACTGAAATTACAAAACAATAAGATTAAAATCGAGAAAGATCGGAATACAAAATTAAAGAGGCTTCCTAAAGAGTAATTTCATTACTTGCAAATTTGATTTTAGATTCGTGTACAGTACCCTTGAAACTAAATCTCCTGAAATTTTGACAAAGTTTCAATATTAAATAGGGGAGAAAATCAAAACTTAACTTTCTGCATTGACAAGAATTGGTTAGCTATTACTGATTTATTTTGAAAATTCATTACTTGCAAATTTGATATTAGATTCGTGTACAGTACACTTGAAACTAATTCTCCTGAAAATTTGACAAAGTTTCAGTATTAAATAAGGGAGAATTTAAACACTTAACTTTCTGCATTGACAAGTATTGGTTAGCTATTACTGATTTTTTTTGAAAATTCATTACTTGCAAATTTAATATTCGTGTACAGTACACTTGAAACTATTTCTCCTGAAAATTTGACAAAGTTTCAGTATTAAATAAGGGAGAATTTAAACACTTAACTTTCTGCATTGACAAGTATTGGTTAGCTATTACTGATTTTTTTTGAAAATTCATTACTTGCAAATTTGATATTAGATTCGTGTACAGTACACTTGAAACTTATTCTCCTGAAAATTTGACAAAGTTTCAGTATTAAATAAGGGAGAATTTAAACACTTAACTTTCTGCATTGACAAGTATTGGTTAGCTATTACTGATTTTTTTTGAAAATTCATTACTTGCAAATTTGATATTAGATTCGTGTACAGTACACTTGAAACTAATTCTCCTGAAAATTTGACAAACTTTCAGTATTAAATAAGGGAGAATTTAAACACTTAACTTTCTGCATTGACAAGTATTGGTTAGCTATTACTGATTTTTTTGAAAATTCATTACTTGCAAATTTGATATTAGATTCGTGTACAGTACACTTGAAACTTATTCTCCTGAAAATTTGACAAACTTTCAGTATTAAATAACGGAGAAATTTAAACACTTAACTTTCTGCATTGACAAGTATTGGTTAGCTATTACTGATTTTTTTTGAAAATTCATTACTTGCAAATTTGATATTAGATTCGTGTACAGTACACTTGAAACTAATTCTCCTGAAAATTTGACAAAGTTTCAGTATTAAATAAGGGAGAATTTAAACACTTAACTTTCTGCATTGACAAGTATAGGTTAGCTATTACTGATTTTTTTTGAAAATTCATTACTTGCAAATTTGATATTAGATTCGTGTACAGTACACTTGAAACTATTTCTCCTGAAAATTTGACAAAGTTTCAGTATTAAATAAGGGAGAAATTAAACACTTAACTTTCTGCATTGACAAGTATTGGTTAGCTATTACTGATTTTTTTGAAAATTCATTACTTGCAAATTTGATATTATATTCGGGTACAGTACACTTGAAACTATTTCTCCTGAAGATTTGACAAACTTTCAGTAATAAATAAGGGAGAATTTAAACACTTCACTTTCTGCATTGACAAGTATTGATTAGCTATTACTGATTTTTTTGAAAATTCATTACTTGCAAATTTGATATTATATTCTTGTACAGTACACTTGAAACTAATTCTCCTGAAAATTTGACAAAGTTTCCTTCAAAGTTACCTATGAAGTTTTCAATAATTTTTGCACAAGTTACATAAATTTTCTGCAATTTGCATAAGTTTTCTGCATTGTACTTACCTTGTAGTGAACCCTTAGGCCGATGACTTGGGCTAAAAACGAGCGGGTGAACCTGGCTCGGACCAGCTGCCTGTACGAGCCCCCCAGCGCGCTCTCGTACAGGCACTTGCCTACGACCTTCCCAGCGAACTCGTAGTGCCTGAGCTTCAGGTTCGAAGGCCGCTGCGGGTTCGGGTGGACCAGCGACTGCTGGCCCTCGTGGAAGCTCCTGAAGAGGCTGTGCCGGGCGTCGAAGAGCTGCACGCAGATCAGCTCGAACCACTCGCGCCTCAGCCCGCCCCAATCGATTCCTGCGAAATATAATAGTATAAATACAAGTACCTCTACACCCATTTGAGTATATCCGGGGGTTTAGATTATATATATATATAAATATAAGTGCGTATGTACAAATACAAGGAGTTTCACCTTCTTCGCCGGAGAAGGAGATCTCGAAGTTGCGGCACCAGTCGGAGACGGAGAAGTTCTTGGTGGCCTTGATGCTCGACTCGAGCAGCTTCTCGCGGTTCACCTTCATGCCGAGCTTCTCGTGGTAGTGCTTCTGGTGGAACTTGCGCACCTCGTGGTAGAAGAAGTCCTGCTTGTCCTTGAACGTCTCCGAGCCGCCCATGTTCTTCAGCAGGAACTGGGCGAAGGTGGCGGCTATCACGTTGCGCTCCTTCGAGAGCAGCTCCAGCTTCGGCTGGCAGCCGTCCTCGATCGTGAACATCCCGGTGAACATCTCCTGCTGCTTGAGGGCGAACTCCGGTATTTGAAAGTTGAACTTGAAAGAACGGAAACGAACAATAACTTCTTGGCATTTAATGCGGAACTACACTGTGGTGTGCTCATATAATAAGGTCTGAGTGATGTTTTGCAACACGTATATTTTCGAACCGTCTGGCTAATTTTAAGGTTATGTGCAGACCTACAGGTATACCTGAAGATATAGGAGCAATACATAGTGATGCTCAACATATCTGCAGGTATACCTGTAGGTCTGCACAAATAAGTTGGGCATGACTGTAGCTTCAGTGTTATAACCTTACTTTTGTCGAGGGACATAACCGGAAAGTGTACAGCCTCTTGGGTATGAACTTCAGTATCAGCTCCTTCACGATCAGCTGCTTTGGGGAGACGTAGCAGAGGACGCGCTTCGGCTTGAATGACCTGTCCTCGTTGACGCCGATCAGCTTGGCCTCGTAGCACACGTTGTGGTTCTTCGAGGCGACGTTCTTGTGCACCAGCGTGGAGTCGATGCTGTTCAGGACGATGATGTCGAAGTCTCCGTTGTGCAGCTCGGTGCCGTTGTACTTGATGGTCGCGTGGAAGCAGCCCTCGTAGATGAACTTGAGCTGGACGCTGATTTTCTTATTCAGCCAGTCGTAGTCGAGCGAGACCGAGTAGGCCTCCTCCATAATATCTAAGTTGCAGTCTTGCGATTTATTGCCTAATTGTGTCAAAGTGACGGTATAACCCTGCAAAAACGAAATTCGCAATTTTTGTGCAACGCAAATTTTCCGGCTTACCTGTGTGGGGTCATCTGATGGCCCGTAGCTGCAGACGTTGTTGTACTCGTCCCTGGGCTCGATGTAGAGGACGTGCGCTACGCTGGCGGTGCACACCACCGTGCTGCAGTGCCTGAGGACGATGGTCCTCTGGGCGTCTGCCGGGCCTGCGGTGAAGCCCCTGGTGAAGGGTGAGCCCGCCACGTGCTGGTTGCCGATCATGACGGTGATCCGGTAGTGGCCTGCATGCCGCACGGTGAACTTCACCCTCGCCTGGTTGGCACTGTTGGGGTCCGTCGATGAGCCCAACTCGGTTATAATGGCCATCTGTGTGCATAAATCGGGGATCAGTTAAATGTAGAGACATGACGGTCTTCTGAGCCTGGTTTGTACCGTTGTGTCCAACCGTAATAAACCCTCATTGCAACCCACCACACACCCCGTAATACGGTATAAAATAGTGTCGGAATACCTTTCGAGAGCCTTCGGAGACATCCACGACTAGTTGATCGGTATCACAGATAGGGTACGGCTGTCCGTTGCGTTGATAAAAATGGACAGTGAAGCACACGGTGTGCCCCACTGTGTGAGGGTCGGACCAGTTAAAGACTACTTTACAATTGGAGGGTAGCAGGTACTTTCCCGTCACGTACTGGAGCAGCGAGTGCTTGGCCTCGGGGGCCAAAGACGGCTGGGTGATGGCCGCCAAGGTCACCAGGCCCGCCATCGAGACGGACACCACCAACATGCCACCTGCAAAAGAGATACAGTTATCATACGATATCAGTGCAGGCAGTTTAAAATGCAAACTTTCAAATAAGACCTGCAAGAAATTGGTGGTAGGATATTAACACCAAGTTTGAAAAGACCCCGTCTACAATTCGAAATTGGGGGTTGATTGGGGTCAATTGATGACCTTCGTATACTGATGGTCAGAAGTTGGAAGGATGATGCCAAGTACAGAGTGTCCTGGAAAAGTCAAGGCTTTTTCAATCATATTATATTCCATATAAAGTCTTGAAAGAGTTGAAATTTGTGGTGGTATATTAACCCCCGTAAGCGATGACCTTTGCATAATGAAGGTCAAAAGTTGGAAGGACGGTGCAAAGGACAGTGTGTCCTGGAAAAGTCCAAGACCCACAAAGGGTTGTAGTGCCACAGGATGGATGGATGGATGGATGGATGGATGGATGGATGGATGGATGGATGGATGGATGGATGGATGGATGGATGGATGGATGGATGGATGGATGGATGGATGGATGGATGAATGAATGAATGAAGACTTACCCCAAGTCCAGGCATCCTGGTGGCTGCTGGACTTGACCACCTCGGACCACAGGTCGGCCTTCATGGACTCGAGCCGCTGCTTGGAGATGGGCAGCGCCTGCCTGGCGGCTGACCACTGCGGGAAGTCCTTCTGGAGGGCCTGCCTGGCCTTGGAGTCCTCGAACCAATAAACGTCCTCCAGGCTGGCGACTTCCAAACTTAGTAATCTGCAAAACGAAATTTAGGGGTGTGTGATTTGGGTGGCTTACGGGAGCTGCACGTCCCTTACCTAGGGTAATGATGCTGTAGATTGTATTTGGTCAGCCATTGTCTAAGCACCAGACGCTGCTGCAAGAGCGCTGCAGCTTTCTGCAGGCGTTGCTCGTCTGGCGCTGGTAGTTCGGGCAGATCTCCTAACTGACCGCATTGGGTCAGCTGAGAAATACCTGCAAAAAATTAAAAGAGTCAAAATTATGCTGTTTTCGGCAGCACTTTGGGATTACACACAAATGCTTCATTAGTTCATTAGATATTAAAATATCTGCAGTACATACATATCCTGGTCACGGCACCATTTATGTGACAGGCCATTGCTGCAGTGTTTTATGAAATAAATTGCGATGGTTATAATTACAGAAACCAAAAATATGCTACAAAAAAGTTATTATAAACGTTTAAGATATGCTCGTAAAAATGGAAAATATGCTCTTAAAAATGGAAAATATACCCTTAAAAATGAAAAATATGCTCTTAAATATGGAAAATATGCTAAAAAAATGTAGAATATGCACTTAATCCTCTGAGGACAGCATAACACAATGAAATGAAATAAACCAAACAAATTTTAATAGAATTTGTATTCCTACCAACTTTCACTTTAAAACACCTACACTTAATTGATTAGTATTATAAAAATCCTAGATAGTTAATTCATATCTAGTTATACCAAGTTATAACTAGTTACTTACTAGCTGAAAATAATGCTGAAATATGCAGAAATATGGTTTTTCGCCTTTTTCAGTTTCATAATGAAACTTTCTTTTTGAAGATTCTGATATTTTTTATAGATATATCGAAATTATGCACTATTTCGTTCTTTTGATATTTTAATTGCAAATGAATTTCTACCTACTTATTTTATAAGATTCAATGAAAATTTCGTCGAATTTCCACTAAAAATTTCACAATTGCCAGGAATTGTTGTACTTTATGATGACAATTTTATAACTTGCACTGCAATGTTTAATTTACAAACAGAAATTTTGCAATTTATAATGAAAATTTTAAATTTTCAAACGAAATTTCATAATTTTCATAGAAAGTTGTATAAGTGCTAATGGAAATTTCATCATTAAGAATAAAAAATTTGCAACTTACAAATAAATTTTAAATAAATGCTTAAATTTGATAATTTTTACTGCAATGTTTAATGTATAGTCAAATTTTCGCAAGTTTCTATCAAAATTTGTAAATTTCAAGTAAAATTCCAAGTATTTATTTATTTATATGAATATTTCTTTGTATCCAGTAAATATTTTGCAGTTTTCAGTAAATGTTTTGCAGATTCCAAAAACATATTAAATTTGTGTTGAGAATTTTATAATTTTCAGTGCTGTCTTTGATTTGCAATCAAAATTTTGCCGTTTGCATTGAATGCTAATTTTCATGAGTTTCCATGAAAATTTCTTCGTTTCTAGTAAATATTTTGCAGTTATCACTAAAAATTTTGCAGTTTCCAACAACATACTAAATTTATGCTGAGATTTTGATAAATTTTAGTGCTGTCTTTAATTTCCAATCAAAATTTTGCTGTTTCCAATGAATATTCAAAATTTTCAATTACAATAACATAACTTTCGATAAGCACTTTAAGAGTGTCCATGAAAATTTCACTATTTCCAGCAAAACTTTGTTATTGCCACTAAAATTTGAAATTCATGCTGAAAATGTTAATATTTTCACCGCAATGTTAAATTTACTATACAAATTTTGCAATTTTCTATGAGAATTTGTAATTTTCAAGTGCGATTTTGTGTTTTTCTTTGTTTTTATGAAAAAATCTGCGTTTCCAGTAAATATTTTGCAGTTTTCAGTAAAAATTTGCAGTTTTCAGTAAAATTTTTACAGTTTCCAACAACATACTAAATTTATGCTGAGAATTTTATAAATTTCAATACTGTCTTTAATTTCCAATCAAAATTTTGTCGTTTCCAATGAATATTCATAATTTTCCATTACAATAACATAACTTTCGATAATCACTTTAAGAGTTTTCATGAAAATTTCACCATTTCCAGTAAAACTTTGTTATTGCCACTAATATTTGAAATTCACGCAGAAAATGTTAATATTTTCACCGCAATGTTTAATTTACAATACAAATTTTGCAATTTTCTATGAGAATTTGTAATTTACAAGTGCGATTTCAGGTTTTTCTTTGGTTTTACGAAAATTTCTTCGTTTCCAGTAAATGTTTTGCAGTTTTCAGTAAAAATTTTACAGTTTCCAACAACATTAAATTTATGCTAAGAATTTTATAAATTTCAATGCTGTCTTTAATTTCCAATCAAAATTTTGCTGTTTCCAACGAATATTGCTAATTTTCAATTACAATAACATAACTTTCGATAAGCACTTTTAAGAGTTTCCATGAAAATTTCACTATTTCCAATAAAACTTTGTTATTGCCACTAAAATTTGAAATTCATGCTGAAAATGTTAACATTTTCACCGCAATGTTTAATTTACAATACAAATTTTGCAATTTTCTATCAGAATTTGCAATTTTTAAGTGAGATTTCAGGTTTTTCTTTGTTTTTATGAAAATTTCTTCGTTTCCAGTAAATATTTTGCAGTTTTCAGTAATTTTTTTGCAGTTTTCAGTAAAAATTTTGTAGTTTCCAACAACATATCAAATTTATATTGAGAATTTTATGATTTCAGTGCTGTCTTTAATTTCTAATCCAAATTTTGCCGTTTCCAATGAATATTGCCAATTTTCAATTACAATAACATAACTTTCGGTAAGCACTTTAAGAGTTTCCATGAAAATTTGACTATTTCCAGTAAAACTTTGTTATTGTCACTAAAATTTGAAATTCATGCTGAAAATGTTAAAATTTTCATCGCAATGTTTAATTTCCAATACAAATTTTGCAATTTTCTATCAGAATTTGTAATTTTCAAGGGCGATTGCAGGTTTTCTTTGGTTTTATGAAAATTTCTTCGTTTCCAGTAAATATTTTGCAGTTTTCAGTAAAAAATTTGCAGTTTCCAACAACATATTGAATTTATGCTAAGAACTTTATAATTTTCAGTGCTGTCTTTAATTTTCAATCAAAATTTTGCCGTTTCCAACGAATATTCATAATTTTCAATTACAATAACATAACTTCAATAAGCACTTCAAGAGTTTCCATGAAAATTTCACTATTTCCAGTAAAACTTTGTTATTGCCACTAAAATTTGAAATTCATGCTGAAAATGTTAAAATTTTCAGCATAATGTTTAATTTACAACACAAATTTTACAATTTTCTATGAGAATTTGTAATTTTCAAGTGCGATTTCCAGTTTTTCTTTGTTTGTATGAAAATTTCTGCGTTTCCAGTAAATATTTTGCAGTTTTCAGTAATATATTTGCAGTTTTCAGCAATATATTAAATTTATGTTAAGAATTTTATAATATTTAGTGCTGTCTTTAATATGCAATCAAAATTTTGCTGTATCCAACGAATATTCATAATTTTCAATTACAATAAAATAACTTTTGATAAGCACTTTAAGAGTTTCCATGAAAATTTTACCATTTCCAGTAAAATCTTTGTTATTTCCACTAAAATTTGAAATTCATGCTGAAAATGTTAAAATTTTCAACGCAATGTTTAATTTACAATACAAATTTTGCAATTTTCTATCAGAATTTGTAATTTTCAAGTGCGATTTCAGGTTTTTCTTTGGTATTATGAAAATTTCTTCGTTTCCAGTAAATATTTTGCAGTTTTCAGTAAAAATGTTTCAGTTGTTAAGCACTTTAAGAGTTTCCATGAATATTTCACTATTTCCAGTAAAACTTTGTTATTGCCACTAAAATTTGAAATTCATGCTGAAAATGTTAAAATTTTCAACGCAATATTTAATTTACAATTCAAATTTTGCAATTTTCTATCAGAATTTGTAATTTTCAAGGGCGATTGCAGGTTTTCTTTGGTTTTATGAAAATTTCTTCGTTTCCAGTAAATATTTTGCAGTTTTCAGTAAAAATGTTTCAGTTTTTAAGCACTTTAAGAGTTTCCATGAATATTTCACTATTTCCAGCAAAACTTTGTTATTGCCACTAAAATTTGAAATTCGTGCTGAAAATGTTAATATTTTCAACGCAATGTTTAATTTACAGTACAAATTTTGCAATTTTCTATCAGAATTTGTAATTTTCAAGTGCGATTGCAGGTTTTCTTTGGTTTTATGAAAATTTCTTCGTTTGCAGTAAATATTTTGCAGTTTTCAGTAAAAAATTTGCAGTTTTCATAACATACTAAATTTATGCTGAGAATTTTATAATTTTCAGTGCTGTCTTTAATTTCCAATCATAATTTTGCATTTCCCAAGGAATATTAATAATTTGCAATTTTCATTTGGGGGATTACATTTTCATCATTTTCATACTCTCTCTGGCCCTCTCATATGAGTTGATGTAGATTAGCAAGTTCTACGTCAACTCCTTCTAGGTGGTACATTTTTTTTGAAACGCAGTATAGATTACTAGACGTGTTGTGTTCTTTGTAGTTCCAAATGGAGTTTCTGCTTCTCGAGGAATCGAGGAATCTCGTTTCGAGAATTGACCAGGACATTTCATCAAGGGCATTAGCCTGTTCAAGGTCTCAAATTGAACGTCCCTGTTACGTTCATACATAAGGGATTTTATGGTATTCTGAAGAATGTTGCATCTGGCATTGATATGTTCGTGTTCGAACTTTGGCAATCAATACTTATTAAATGCGAGTGATTTCTTTAACGTCTTGGCATTCTCAAAGCGCAAAGAACGTAAATTCCACGACACGAAACGTGAAGTTATAACTAATTCGATGAATTCCGCGGGAAGACGCAGAATTCGCGTGACATTTCCAATCCGAGGCGCGCGAATTTATGGCTGCACGTAATCCCCTAAATCACCCCCAATTGAAAGTGCGCCGCTTTATCCACCCCCGCGAGCACGAGCCGCATGTCCCGGGGCGGCCCAAACGGCCCCCCGAAGGCCCCAAGTTTAAAACCCACGCAGCAGCTGCCCACACGATGGAAAGGGGGCGCAGATTAAATATGAGCCGCAGTCAGATGTTTGGCGCACAATGCGGGCAGGTACTTCGCATAAAAGTTCCACCCCATTGTGCCTTGCGGCGCAGATCCACCCCACGGATAATAACAATCGATATTCGCCCCCTTTGTGTTTTCCAGGTCGAAACGATTTCGGCCTGCATAATGCAGGAGGACGCTTAATCCGCACCAGCAGTTGCTCGAGGTATATAAATTACACCCTTCTGAGCGGCAACCTCCCCCTGGGTTGGGGGAGGTTCGGCCGGGTCGATGCAGCATTTGCATTTATTATTGTTATTATAATCCAGGTTTTTCGGGGATAACGCGCTTATAATGACGGGATAGGGCATAATTTAATTAATAAATGCGTGGCGCAGCAATACATCAGGGGATGATTAATTGCGCCCCGAAAAACGGCCCGTAATTGAATGCAGCTTTACGCCATTACTTCCAGAGAAATCCTTCAAGCAGAAAAAGAAAAACGAGCTCTGGCATATTACTATGTATATACCATGACTTATCTTCATCACGTCTGCGAGAGATGATCTTAATGTATTCTCATATTTTCATCTCATCACATGAGATATGTAACATGAACATTATAACCATCACAGTTTATTTTATAATACATTGCAGCAATGTATAGAAAGGAATTTTATAATATTCTCCTGCCAGTATGAACATATTATCAGGACAAGGTATAAAATGCAGTAAAGTTCGATCCACTACGCAGTAATCGGCGAGAGGAACCTGTATTTCTACCTTGATGAATTTTGTTGCAATTGCAAGCGCTGCAATGTCACTATATAGGTAATAATAAATAATATATATTAGCAGCATTATTATGTTACATTATTATGAATAATTGACTTAAGAATGAAATTGTAAACATTATTATGAATAATTGACTTAAGAATTAAATTGTAAGTCTCGGTGGTTACCTCTTGGGGTTTACTTTAGAATTGTTAATGTGGTGTACATTTGATTTATTTGCGTATATAATTACCCTAGAAATTAATCAACTCGGCAGTCATTCGATTACTGGGTCAATGCTACTCATTTGGCAATAAAACGAAGATTTCAATGGTAGAATTACAATACACTATTAGTCTAAGTAAACATAATAAGTATACTGTAATGTCTCATAAAGCACAAAAGTACTACAGAGGCCAAAGTGCTGAGGGGCTTTAGGGTACCTACCCAGGAGAAAAAAAAAGTCTCATATTAATAGATATATTAATATGAGACTTATTGAGATTTTTATGACTTCAATATGACTTATTGAGAGATAATATGAGATTTATTAGAGATATATCTTCTATGTAAATATTAATATATACAGGGCGTTCCACGCTGGTGGACCATTAAAATTTTATGGCGTTCCCGATAAAAAAAAAATTTGATCGATGAATCTTTCGGTTTCTGTATTTTTGATATATTAATTGAAATTATGCATTCTTTTGTCCGTTTGATATTTTAACCACAAATAAATTTCTACCTACTTACTTCACAGTTTCAAAGAAAATTTCGTCGTATTTCCAGTAAAAAAAATTGCAATTGCCGATAATTGTTGTACTTTGTGCTGACAATTGCATAACTTTCATTACAATGTTTAATTTACATACAGAAATTTCGCAATTTACAATGAAAATTTTAAATTTTCTAATGCAGTTTCATAATGTTCGAAGAAAGTACCAATGGAAATTTCATCATTTCCAGTAAAAAAATGGCAACTGCCAGATAAATTTTAAATGAATGCTTAAATTTGATAATTTGTATTGCAATATTTAACTTACAATAAAATTTTCCCAGTTTTCTATCATAATTTGTCGTTTTCATGTGCGATTTCAGGTTTTTCTTTGTTTTTGCGAAAATTTCTTCGTTTCCAGTAAATATTTTGCAGTTTTCAGTAAAAATTTTGCAGTTTCCAACAACATATTAAATTTATGCTGAGAATTTTATGATTTTTAGTGGTTATTTGGTAATAAAGCGAAGATTGCAATGGTAGCATTACAATACACAATTATTCTAAGTAAACATAATAAGTATATTGTAATGTCTCGTATGTAAATATTAATATATACAGGGCGTTCCACGCTCATGGACCACTAAAAGTTTATGGTGTTCCCGATAAAAAAAAAAAAATCTTGATTGAGTGATTCTTGAATATATGAATCTTTCGGTTTCTGTATTTAGAAATATCAATTTTTATAATATAAACAATTATATACACCAACATAACCAAAAATAACTAATCTTTCAAATACATCCTTTAACAAAGAAGAATTAAAACTATTAAACACAAATATGCATTAACCCCAAAAAATATCAATTTTTCTCTTCTTTCAATAGAATTAGATATTGCAAGAAAACACCACCCACAAGAACAACATATAAAAATAAAATGCATGAAAATAATCAAAATAGCAGAACAAAAAAAAAAAACACTTACACAAAAACTAATGAAAAAGAAAAATCAATTCTTAATAATATAAAAAAGAAAATTAATAACAACAACTAAACAATTGCAGATAAAAATGCAGGTCTAGTAATTTTAAATAAAACAACATATATAAATAAAACAGAAAATATCATAAATAGCAACAATTTCACACTACTAACAAAAAAACTCAATCATGTCTTTTACAAACAATACAAAAACTATTATAATAGAGACAAATACTACTTTAGAAAAATATACAAATAATTTAAAGAACGTACTAGCATAAACAACACAAAATTACCAACAAAATTCACACTACTAACCAAAAACCCAATCATCTCTTTTACAAACAAAACAAAAACTATTATAAAAAAACACAAAAACTATTTTAGAAATGAAATTTCAAACCAATGAATCCGATTACACCTAAATTTTACGGTTAACCTAAATTACATAAAATAAACAACCCAATTAGACTAATTATATCCTCGATCAACTCTCCAACACATAAATTAGCTATAATTTTATATAATATAATTAAAAACATTATAAATTACAAATCAAATCACACAATAAAAAACAGAAACGAACTTATTCAACAAAATTATCAGAGGTAATATAACAAGTGGTGTTCTCATTATCGATAATGATTTTATAAATACAACGAATTTCAACCCCAACGACGAAAAAGCATTTTCCAAAGTTTGGTGTTGAAATAAGTTGTATTTTTAAAATCATTATCGATTTGTGAGAACACCACGAATTATATTTAGGAAGGGAATATAATAAATTGATTGAGTCATCTAGTAAAGCAGAATAAACAAGAAGCTAAATACACTTTAAATACCTATATTTATTTAGATCACTTCATCTTTCATCTTTGTACTTCCTTAAACTTACGTACACTTAAACTTTTTATATTTTGCCATAACATGTTAGGCATGACAGGTTAGGTTAGGTTTGGCGGGGAACGTAAAAAAATATCGGATGTTTGCGGGGCGACTTGCACGCTTTTATGGCGATTGTTTTCGCCCCATGTTTTCCGGGACAAGTTGTCTACTCGCCTGCGAATCTGCGGGACAAACAAACACGAAAAAAGACTTGGGGAAAAGCCGCGAGACGACGTTAATTTCACAGACTCGACGGCTTGTCAGTGCTCTTGGGGGTGGCAAGGAAAACTGAGACACGCGAAGTGATTGAAGTGGCCTTTCAAGGGGCGGCATAAAACAAAGCGTAAAAGAGTAGAAGCCCCCAATTGATATTTATGCCCCAATGTACACGTTGCTACGACAGTTTTGAGAAGGGGAGTTAGAAATGGGCGAATTAAGGAGATTTCTGATGAAAATTGATTATCAATTGATTGATAAAATCTCTCAAGGAGATTGAGATTCCGATCAATACGGAATTGATCTGTATTTCTAAATACGGAAACCAAAAGATTCATAATTGTCGTATATTAGGTATACATATACCGAGTGATTATTCAAGTTTTACATCAATTCCATGGATATTTTCGCAGCAATTGGAACACGATTTATAAAAGTAGTAATGCAGGTTCCTATCGCCGATCACTGCGTAGTGGATCGATTTTATACTTTGTTCAGACAATATTTTCATACTGACAGGAAAATATTGTAAAATTCCTTCATATCCTTCGTCGCAGAATATTTGATAATCAGCCATGAGCGTGGGACATCCTGTATAATAAATTTTAATAATTTTAATTTATTTTAAAAAAACGTTATACGAATATTTTAAAGTTATTCGAAATTGGATTCTATGGGTGGCTCCCTGGCGAGAGATCACACCAGATAGTGTTGCCCCCAGGAAAATTGGGTCGCTGAAATTTTAATTCGCATCCCATGCAGACCCGCAGGATTTCCATAAGCACTCGGAGGATCCAGAATTTCGGATTCATTAGGAACCTCCGGGCGTGCCGATTGCCGCGAGCAGGCGGTAAATAATTAAACCGCCCCCGCAGCAGGAATTCGACGGGCTGCTCTGCTGCTGCACTGCGGAGATGTGATAAACATAAATAAAGCAGGGGGTGGAGAAAAGAGGCGCGGATCATATTTTTCTCCGGAGGCCGCAGACAGGGGCGCGATTGAAAAGCGCCCGGCGGCGGCGATTAATTAAACACCCCCTTGGGGGTGGTTGGGAACTTCTTGGTGACACGCCACATGCGTCGGCGGCGGAGACCCATGTGCGGTCATAACGATCGCCCCATTCGAGGCCACCCCCAATCGATGGCATTATCGAGAAAGCGTGTGGCGCGATGAATTTTTGATCAGCGTCGAAAACACACATTCCCATACGAAGACGTACAACATTTGGAGTACAAAGTTACTTATGTAACTACAAAAATAAGTTCATGAAAAAAAAGTTTCAGAACTTATTCAAAACTTTGCGTCTGCAAAAGTGAATAATCTTGTTAACAAAGGGAGGAGGCGCGCATTGATTTTTTTTTGTGCCCCTGGCTTGGCGACGAGTCAAAAGCTCTAAAATTTTCTCTCGGACTCGCACAAGCAGGCCATTCGTAACCGAGCCCTGAAATAAATGGGCGCATTAAAAGCGAGGAGCTCCGATACAAGAGATAACAGACGTGCGAGACAAGCAGAAAGAGTTTCGGCGCGAAATTCCAAGCAGAGCCCATTACTTTAACAGCCAAACTCCAACTAATGGCCCCACTGATGGGCGTCACAAGTCCCGTAAAACCACGTCCAATGTGTACCTAAATGATTGTAATTACGTAACCATGTAACACATTTTTGTTCCGCTCCAGTAAAAATAGTTATATTTTTGATATAAGCATATTTGTGGCTTCCAAGCACATAAAAAATATATGAAAAATTACTTAAGGGCCCAAGAGTTTAAATGTACATTATTTACATAACTTTACTTTTAAAGACGAGGGCATTCTTTTACACTCATAGACATGAAATGGCAATAAAAGTTATCTTCATGCTATTCTAAATTTTATTGTGGAATTTCTTATTTAACTGCTCAAATACGAAATTATTATTAGTTTCAGCAATATTTATGACTTCCAAGCACATGAAAAGACAACAATGAAGAATTATTTAGTGACATTTCACTTCATTACTCATGAAGGTGGCATTAAAAGCTATCTTCATGCAATTCAAATCTCAATTGTGTCAGTCGATATTTCATTACTCAAATACTAAATTATTATTAGTTTCAGCAATATTTGTGGCTTCCAAGCACATGAAAAGAGACATGAAGAATTACTTCAGGGCCCACGAGTTTAAATGTACATTATTTACATAACCTTAATTTTAAAGTCGAGGGCATTCTTAAATTGTGTGTACATAAAAATCATTGGAGTAACTCAGGTTATTGTTCATAGTAATTGATATCTGTCCAGCAATATTATTTTCACTATAACATAACATTTATCAAACTCATGACAAGGGTACATGTTCAACTTATTTTTATTATTTCTGAGGTAGATTCTGGTACACACGTAAACTAAATGGATGATACATTTACAGTTTTCATAGTTTTAAAACACGAAATGAAATGAAATTATTGGTAGACACAAATGCTAATAATATCACGCGATTATGATATACATTAAAGTACCTTCTCTGCACAATTTGAAGTATTTTGCTGTGTGAATCATTAATGTGATACGTTCCTATCCACAAAGTGGCGTCGAAATACATTGGTAGACACAAATGCTAATGAATTTCTACGTAGTGATGACATGTATTAAAGGACCTTCTCTGCACACTTTGAAGATAGCACAGTATGTAAAACACAGATACAAGGTGTACCCAAATGATTGTAAATACGAAACCATGTAAAATATTTTTATTCCGCTCTAGTAAACATTGTTCTATTTTTTTTTATAGGCAACTTCATTTACACTCATTAAACAATTTTATTGTGGAATTTCATATCCTAAAATAATTTATCTTTTTGGGAACTTGTCATTTTCGGCCAGGACAATAAACTTGAATCACCCGGTATAATTGTAATCGTCCTGCAATCGAAATTTTATCACACCCAGCAGCAGCATGCTTAAAATACTCACAAGTTTTTTAACGGACGGAAAGAGCGGCCGTTAAAAGTAAACCAGCCATTAATCCTCGGAACAGATTTGTGCGGCTTATTACTGCCGGCAACTCGAAATTGCGGATCGATCTGGCAATTTGCGCGAGTTCGGTACGAATAGGGGGGGGGGGTGGGGGCGAAAAAAAATGACGTCCCGGATACCTAATCGCCTTTTAACGACTCATCTGGGGTAATTTACGGCGGTAAACAATCTGCTAGGGATAATGTTCCCTGGGGATCAGATAACGCATTCACGTTAAAAACTCTATTACAAGCAGTCAAACGGCCAAAGTAAACCTTGAAAACAGAATTATGGAGAGTTGGTTAATTTTTGAGGTAATTTTTAAGTCTATGTTACAATAAATAGGGGGAGGGGGGAGTAAAGTAAGTTAATTTTTGAGGTTATTTTTTAGTTTATGTTACAGTAAATAGGGGGAGAGGGGAGTAAATTTGGTTAATTTTTGAGGTTAATTCTAAGTCTATGTTACAGTAAATAGGGGTGGGGGAGTAAATAAGGTACATCTGGTCGTTAATGACTGAAAATTCCGAATTAAGCTTGGGTCGTTGCACATTATTATACTGGGTGATTCAAGTTTTATTACCAAGGGTTTTTTGGGCATTTGGAGTTGCCCAAAAAATGTGAAAACTAATACTAATGTACGGAAAGGTAGTTTGACTTTTTCGATATAATTATATAGACGGTTATAAAACTAAAAAAAAACTCTTTTCGGACAAAATTCTCCATCGTTATATTTGCCCTAAACTGTTTTATTTTATTCATAGAACCCATTTATGAAATCAAATATTAACGAAAATGATAAGGTTTTAAATTAAAGCATTATTTACATTACTGGCCAACTTTCCTTGGTATGATTTATGATTTTGTAAGTCAAGAGCCCTACAAAGCATTGACCGCGCCGGTGCGGTTGGAACGTTTTATGATTTTATTATTAAGCCCCGTCCCTGAAAAAAAAATCCTTGCGTCGGTATCCACCCAGCACGCTGAGGGATTGGGTACGGCCCTATCACAAACCCATAAAATCCATTATAGAGATTATTACAGGAAGCAGCCGTCATATTTTACTATTTAGTAATAAATCTTACTGTTGCAATATCAAAATTCATTTAAATCAATAATTGATGCAATTTTTTTGACTTGGATTACACTGGAATGTTTGGAATAGCATTAAAGTATGTTCTGGCAAAAACCATATAAATAAAATTACGAATTCTTTGTGAAATAACGTATAAACTACCGGATGGTTAATTTTTTTAATCGTCAGATTGGTATTCATCAATATCTAAACATGTGTACTTATTTTGGATTTTTATTGCAATTAGAAGTCGCCATTTTTGGCCTGGCAATAAAACTTGAATCACCCGGTATATATTTATATAAGTCTATGTTACAGTAAATATGTTCAGTAAATAAGGTCTGTCTGGTCGTTAATGATTGAAAATTCCGGAATTATCTTGACTTTTTGCACAAATGAAATGCATACATACACTCCATTCACGATGTTTTTGCGTCAGGGGAGTCTATGATTATCTAGTAATTTTGTTGGTAGTGTTTCGGAAACAACTGAATTCCCCAATGGAACTTGTCAAATTTGTTTAGGTTAAGTTGTTTTCTATTTGAGGTTATATTTTTTAAATAACACTGTTGCCAGATGTAAAATTTAAATTATTAGATAAAAATGGAACGATAGGAAACAAAATGAAAAATAATTATTTAAAAAGCGCCAATTAATTCAATCGAAAAAACAAATAAACAATGATATCTTTAAAAGCTACTGGTTAAAAAATCGAGCGGCTATTTTTATCCCGAAATATGCACGAGCACTTGGGGGCAGCTTAATTGAACCGTCGGCGACGATGCCTGGACCATGAGGGTCTACGGGGTCCATGGTGGAGGCGCAGGGTGTATATGGTGGAGGTGCCGGGCTTATATGGCGGAGGCGCCGGGTGTATATGGTGGAGGCGCCGGGTGTATATGGTGGAGGCGCCGGGTTTACATGGTGGAGGCGCCGGGTTTACATGGTGGAGGCGCCGGGTGTAAATGGTGGAGGCGCCGGGTGTAAATGGTGGAGGCGCCGGCGGAGGCGCCGACGGAGGCGCCGGGTTTGTATGGTGGAGGCGCTGGGCGCAGAAATATACCTACACAAAAATTCTGTATACGAACGTAAGTTAAACTAATCAACTCTTCACAATTAATATAAAGTGAGGACGTGAATTCTTTCGCAATAATAAGTTACTTTTCATCATTTGTACAAATCTATGAAAAGTACAAATTTATGACTTACATTATTCACTGATCTCGTAACGCTTCATGTCAGTGGCATGATATGTGTATTTTCCTATGTATATATCTTGATCTTACTTTTACTTCGTTTTTTTAAATATTTCAATTATTGTAACAACATTTCAATTATATGCCCCAATTTCAATTATTACTGGCTAAATTACAGTAGTGTTTTTAATTGTTATATCAAAATTTCAATTATTATATCAGAATTGCAATTATTACTGTCAAAATGATAATAATTGATGTATAACTGTTCATAATTTTTCCAAAATTTGATTAACTATTATCAAAATTTCAAGTTTCCTTTCAATTTTTCAATTATTTCAATAATTGTACCGACATTTTATTTATATGCCTCATTTTCAATGATTACTTGCAAAACACCTGTAATTTTTTTTTTCATTATTCTGTCAAAATTTCAATTATTATACCAAAATTTTAATTATTATGCCGAATTTTCAAAAAATAATAAATAAATTCATCATTTATCTATACATTTATTGGTGTTCAGTAACTGTACAGTTTTACACAAGTCAAAAGAAGAATATACAATTAGAGTCTGAACAGCACTTAATACTAACATAAAAACAATAATAATAATACGTAACGTAAGTGTATATATAAATATCACTGCCAATATTTGAATGATTACTGTAAATATTTTATCAAAATTCAATTATTATGCCGAATTTTCAAAAATTAATAAATAAATTCATCATTTATCTATACATTTATTGGTGTTCAGTAACTAAGTATTCAGTGATCAGTTTTACACAAGTCAAAAGAAGAATATACAATTAGAGTCAGAACAGCACTTAATACTAACATAAAAACAATAATAATAATAATACGTAAAGTAAGTGTACATATAAATATAACAGCCAATATTTGCATGATTACTCTAAATATTTTATCAAAATTCAATTATTATTCCAAAATTTTAATAATTACTGTCAAAATTTTAATGTTTAATGAATAATTATGAATTATTTTGTCAAAATCATATATCGCTATCAAAATTTCAATTATTTCTTGACTTTTTTTTTAATATTTCAATTATTGTACTGACATTTCAATTATATTCCTCATTTTCAATTATTACTGGCAACATTTCAGTATTTTTTTTTTATTATTCTATAAAAATTTCAATTATTATGTAAAAGTTTCAGTTATTACTGTAAATTTTTTAATAATTAATGTATACCTGTCGGTAACTTTGCAAAATTTTATTAATCATTATCAAAATATAAAAGTTTCTTGTCAATTTCTCAATTATTTCAATTAGTTCACCAACATTTTAATTATATGTCCCATTTTCGATGATTACTGGCATAATTACAGTATTTTTTTGAATTATTCTATAAAAAAATTCAATTCTTACTGTCAAAATTTTAATGATTGATGTCCCATTTTCGATGATTAATGGTAAAACTACAGTATTTTGTTAATTTATTCTGTCAAAATTTCAATAATTACAGTCAAAATATTGATGTTTAAAAAATAATTATTAATCATTTTTTTCAAAATCTTAATTTAATATCAAAATTTCAAATATTTATGTCAGTTTTTTTAAAAAATATTTCCATGATTGTACCAACATTTCAATTATATGCGAGAATTTCAATTATTACTGGTAAATTTACAGCAATTTATTTAAACATATTGTCAAAATTTTAATTATTATGTTAGAATTTCAATTATTACAGTCAAAATGTTAATGATTGTTGTGTGGCTATTAGTAAATTTGCTAAATTTTATTAATCACTATCAAAATTTCAAAGTTTTCTGTTAAATTCTCAATTATTTCAATAATTGTACCAACATTTCAATTATATGCTTCATTTTCAATGATTACTGGAAAAATTACAATATTTTGTTAATTTATTCCGTCAAAATTTCAATAATTACAGTCAAAATATTAATGTTTAATGAATAATAATTAAACATTTTTTCAAAATCGTAATTTAATATCAAAATTTTAATTATTTTTGTCAGTTTTTTTAAAATATTTTCATTATTGTACCAACATTTCAATTATATGCGTCAATTTCAGTTATTACTGGCAAAATTATAGTATTTTTTTTTAACATATTGTCAAAATTTCAATTATTATGTCAGAATTTCAATTATTACAGTCAAAATGTTAATGATTGTTATGTGGCTGTTGGTAATTTTGCTAAATTTTATTAATCATTATCAATATTTTAATAATTAATGTATTACTGTCGGTAAATTTGCAAAATTTGATTAATCATTATCAAAATTTCAGCGTTTCTTGTCAATTTCTCAATTATTGCACCAACATTTTAATTATATGTCCCATTTTCAATTATTACTGGCAAAATTACAGTATTTTTTTGAATTATTCTATAAAAACATTCAATTGTTACTGCCAAAATTTTAAAGATTGATGTCAATATCCCATGTATCTACATCAATATTTCTATGATTACTGTAAATATTTTATCAAAATTTCAATTATTATGTATAAATTTCAAAGTTTCTTGTCCATTTCTCAATTATTGCACCAATATTTTAATGATATGCCATTTTCGATGATTACTGGCAAAATTACAGTAGTTTTTGAATTATTCTATAAAAAAATTCACTTATTACTGTCAAAATTTTAATGATTGATGTCAAAATTTCATGTATCTATATCAATATTTTTATGATTACTGTAAATATTTTATGAAAATTTCAATTGTGTATAAATTTCAAGGTTTTTATCAATTTCTCAATTATTTCAATTATTGTACATACATTTTAATTATATGCTTCATTTTCAATGATTACTGGTAAAATTACAGTATTTTGTTAATTTATTTTGTCAAAATTTCAATAATTACAGTCAAAATATTAATGTTTAATGAATAATAATTAAAAAAAAATTCAAAATTGTAATTTAATATCAAAATTTCAATTATTTTTGTCAGGTTTTTTTTAAATATTTTTAAGCAAGTTGTTTTTGGGTTTTTTGAATTACATATACTATTTTGTAGTCGACTAGAGCATTATTATAGATATCTGATAAATAATTGTTCAAAACTAATCGGCGTATGAAATACTGACAAGATCTGGCCTGTGCAGACGTAGTTTTTCTATGATGATCCGATGATACGGTTACTAAGCTGCTGTTTATGGTAACCTTTTTTCTCAAATTCTGCCAAAAAATGAATAGTTGTGACGAAGATTTAACATGTGATGAAAATTTGAAAAAGCTGCAGAAGCTGATTCCTTGTTTTTTTTTTGTAAACATATTTGTGGTGTTCTTCACATACGGAATGCGAAACCAGGACTTGATTTTTTCCATGTCGTTCGGCGGCATTTCCAGGCTGCACGGCGGAATATAAAATGTGTAAGAGAATATGCCAGTTATTGATCGTTAAGGCGGAAACTGCCGGGGCCGTAGTGTAACGCCAAATTTTTACGTCCGAAGCCCCCGGGGACCAGCAGCATTGCGGAGAACTGAGCGTAACCGATGGTGGTGGAAGTGCAAAAACCGGAGAGAGGAGCAAAAACAACTTTACGAGATTACAAGACGCGTTATGATGCTGCGAAGATAATGCGGGGCGCGCTTATTTTTTTTATTTTATTGTTGCCTGGGGGTCTTTGGGGGCGATTTAATTATTTTTGAAAGCCCTAGTCGCCCTTTCACGGCCCGGGCATTACGTGATTTGCCCCAGGACGTTTTATTTTTCGTTCGTTCAGCGTAAAATTTATGGCCAGCAGACGTTATCTTAACCCACTCGAAGAAACCTCAAGACGATTGAAATCTGGAGTACGAAAATCTTCACGGTAACTGTAGCACCCCCATACTGGCGTGAAGTGCTGCCGGTAGTACTCGAGGGTGTAATCCGTAAGGAAAACCCGCGAGGAACCGGCCTAAAGATAGGGTGGATCGGCCACTTTAGACCTTAGGTAAGGCTTAGCGTTCTTTGTTTAACGCGTGGCGTTAAACGTTAATAAGGCGGCCGAGTATATCGGCCGCCGTAGACCTTAGGTAAGGCTTAGCCTTCTTTGTTTAACGCGTGGTGTTAAGCGTTAATAAGGCGGCCGAGTAAACCGGCCGTCCTAGACCTTAGGTAAGGCTTAGCCTTTTTTTGTTTAACGCGTGGAGTTAAGCGCTAATAAGGCGGCCGAGTAAACCGGCCGCCCTAGACCTTAGGTAAGGCGTAGCTTTTTTTTGTTTAACGCGTGGTGTTAGGCGTTGAACAAAGAAGACTAAGCCTTACCTAAGGTCTAGGGTGGCCGATATGTGTCTTAATCCACGTCGTTTTTTTTTATCGAATCTTTGACTGATAATGGCAGGGCCACACAATTATAAGAGGGCCACCCAAACCTTATTGCTGTTAAACGTTTAACTTTAAACTCGATGTATTAGTCAGTTTCTCTCCTTTGTTCGACGCTTTCGTCTGCATAATTGAAGGTATCGCGGGGTGCGCCCTCGTACAGCGTCACGTTTTGCGATCCTGGGGAATGGGGGAGCGATAGAAAGAGCAGATCGGCACGCGAACCCCATGTCTGGGTGATAAAAACCACCATAAATCCCTATCACCGACGGCAATTCCGTTTTCCGCGGGGTTTATGGAGGCAGAGTTAATCTAATTAACGGCGCCAAGTAGGGCGAGCTCACGTGCAGCTCGAGGGCTGAGAATAAACTTCGGAGCACAGAAGTGCACGAAGTTCATTTTTTAAGATTAATTGATTTGATACAATTAAGTAAGAAAGCCTCGAGCTAAATATGAAAAATTTTGCCGTTATAAAATGTAAGGACGATTGCAATCGCTTACTTGCCCGCTACCTCTTTTGTTTGTGCCAGCACGCACCCAACCTAAGCGCCTAGCAAGAAAGCTAGCAAGAAACCTCCACACCTATACTAAAAGAACCCATTACCTTGCTCGTTTAGGCACCCAGCCTAAGCTCTCTCACAAATAAAACTTCCACACAGAAATTTGTGTGGCGCCCATATTTATCATTACCATCCGTACCCCACTGTCTCCACTGAGTAAACGGCTAGCTGCCCCCACCAGTAGAGCATTTGAAGGGTTATCAAGCCAAGGGTTATCTAAGCACCAGACGAGCTCTCACAAATAAACCTTCCACAGAGATTTATGTGGCGCCCGTATCTATCATAACCATCCGAACCCCACCGTCTCCACTGAGTAAACGGCTAGCGGCCTGCACCAGTTGAGCATTTGAAGGGTCATCGAAGCTGAGTGCATCTGCAAAGTGTCCCAACCTCATGGGGGATTAATAGTTAAATTATTAGGAAAAATTTATATAAGGTTAATTTTATAATTATTAAAAAACTAAAAAACTATAAAAAAATTATGGGGTTCCCGTATGGGTATGCATGGTGCTACCGTAGGCAACCACGCAATTTCCGCTGTACGCTCAAAATATAACGTTACATATTCTAAGTCGCAAGGCACCGATTTAAAATACTGCCTTCTATAGTCGTGAATGGGGGCCCTACAGAGCAATATATTTCTTCCAGAAATTCTATTAAAAGTTGCCACATTACAGTAATAGTAATAATAATTTATTGGCGTTGATACAATTGTTTACACAAGTCATAATACATTAGTTTTGATAGTAACCATGAATAATTTTACGCAATCAAACGAAATTTTGACAAAAATAATATGATACTTTTAAATAACATTTCAGTAGTATCTAATAATTGGAAATTTTACATTCATCTTTGAAATTTTGACTATGATGACTTCTTGAATGACACACATTAACCCCTTTTCTCAAAAAAAAAAAATCATTTATTAATTTACTAAACATTTTCGGACAATTGAAAATTGCGTCATTTCTGTTTGTAAATTAAACATTGCAGTGCAAGTTATAAAATTGTCAGCATAAATTAAAACAATTACCGGCAATTGAATTTTTTTTACTGGAAATGCGACGAAATTTTCATTGATAAGTAAATAGGTAGAAATTTATTTTCCATTAAAATATCAAGCGGGCGAATAATTCAAGCGGATTCATAATTTCAATTAAACTATAAAAAATATCATAAATTTCAAATAAAAAGTTTCACTAAGAGAAAACTGAAAAAAAAACATTTCAGATTTTTTTTTCAGCTAGTAAGTAACTAGGTATATCTAGATATAAATTAAGTATCTAGGCTCTTATAAGACTTATTATAAAACTATAACTATAAAAAATACTGTTGAAACTATAAAAAATATCATAAATTTCAAATAAAAAGTTTCACTAAGAGAAAACTGAAAAAAAACATATTTCAGATTTTTTTTCAGCTAGTAAGTAACTAGGTATAACTAGATATAAATTAAGTATCTAGGCTTTTATAAGACTTATTAATTAAATTAAATGTGCGATTAACTTACAATCCAAAACATTTTTTAAACACCGATTTCATAATTGGGTCCTATGAATTAAAAGGTTCATTTTGGGTTATACAGGGTGGTCACTTATACGACGCCCATCATTAGGATCTATTAAACGGAAGTATATACAGAGTTGGTCAAATGGGATAAAAGTTTCTCATTTTTGTGCCATTTTGACATTTCTTCATAAAAAGAAAATAATTTCCCGAGTAAAGTTATTGTGTATAAAGTGCAAAAAAGGATTAGTAAAAATGGCAAGATATTATCTTCAACATGAATGCAATTGATATGTACAATTTCTATAACGTAATATATTACAGAGCCCTGGCCGAGATTGCAAATCATAAATCATATTGTATTCAATAATTAATTATAATAATAATAAAGAATATGTATTAGCAAATAACGCTACATAATATACAAAATTTCAACAAAAAACAACAAAAGAAAACACACAAATTAATTGATTAATCTGATCAAATACCATTCTTGAATTAAAATTTAGGAATTGCCATTTTTACTCGAATATCAAAGATATTATTTCTTTTTTTACACTTTATACACAATAAAATTACTCGAAGTATTTTTTTTTTTGTTTTTGTTAGAAGAAATATCAAACTTGTAACTTGTTTTTCCATGGCAGCTTGATTTTTAGAGCAGTTTGATTTTTGCCACAAATTTTTAAACTATCGATTTTTGGTGGTAAATAATGTCAGATTACCCATGTGTTATACATGGTTGAAATCGGAATTTTTCGCTCTTTTGAATGCTGTTAAAATCCAATATTGCGGTCATAAGAAAATCAAAGGTTGACTATGAAAATTTGGGCATCTAGTTGGCGTAGAAAATATTTGGCACTGTGATCAGAACACTGACATTGAAAAATGCAAGAGCCAAGTTTCGTAAAATTTCTTTCAAATGTAAAAAAGATATAAAAGTATAAGGAAAGTGCACTTTTACATTTTTTCAGCTTTATTTCAGGAACTGTGAAATACATCCCGGATTTCGTTTCAGTACATTGAAAGGCACAAAAATGAGAAACTTTTATCCAATTTGACCAACTCTGTATATATTTCCGATCCACAACTTTACACAGTTTTCAATTGCCAGTAAAATTTTAGCTTCATCCTATTTTTTTTTAATTTTCACTGCAATGTTTAATTTTCAATAAAAAATGTGGATTCATTTCAAATTTTCATGTGGGTTCATTTCCACATGAATGTGCAATTCATGTGGAATTGCACATTCCAATGAATATTGATAATAGATAGTAATGGTGGGCGTCGTAAAAGTGACCACCCTGTATATGAATATAACTGGATATGAATTAAGTATCTAGGCTTGTTATAAGACCTGTCAATTAAGTGTGGGTGTTTTGAAATGATAGTAGGTAGGTTTACAAATTCAATTCAAATTTGTTTGGTTTATTTCGTTAAATTTTTGGCTAAAAATTGAAATTCTCTGTTAACATTGATTGTTACAGTGACGAAAAATAGGCATATTTCGCAAACTTTCATGCATGTGTAAATAGCATAGGCGAAATTACATGATGTAGAAATTCGAATTTTCGAAATATTTCAAAACCCACTTATTTTGGGGATATGGTTGTATAATACTTTTTGTAAGAAATTGTCATGCCAATTTTTCTTTGAGATAAAAATTATGTTTTTTCTTTAAAAAAAACGCTTACTTTAAGTGGGATCAGTGGCAATATCTAAGAGGTATCTTTCAGGTACAATTTTAGATAAATTTTCCGTTTTCGCCTTATTTGTAAGAGAAATTGGGAGCCATTTTTCATGTCTTTTTGAGGTCAACATCTTGAAATTTAAAATTTTAGATATGTCCTTTTGTGAAAAATAATTTACACAACTTCAATAAATCATTTTATAGAATTATTGCAAAAGCTGAAAAAAAATTCAGCTGCAATATATATCAGTTAAAGAGATATTTTTCAGGTTCAATTTGAGATAAATTTTCGGTTTTTATCTTATTTGTCAGATAAATAAGTAAAGCCATTTTTCATGTCTTGTTGAGGTTAAAATCTTGAAATTTAATTTTGAGGCATTTTCGAGGGTAGAATTATGCGAGAATAGCTGTCACTTGAAATAGTTTGCAAACCGAGTCAACCGGCAAAAGCAAAGCCACGAATTATCATCCATGCGTTGTATACACATACGGAAGACTCTTTCCACCGCTCGTGCATACATTTCCTAAACACGCCCGAACTTCCATGTATACCATTACAACGTGTCAGCCCTTGTGAGGATTCATTATTTACCCCCTTATCCGCGGGCGCAATTAATTAATCTCGACGACTACTGGCGGCAGTAGCAGCGGCGCCCTTGTAATTGTTAATTAAATTGCAACTTTTCGGGCGATTAATTAGCGGGGGTTGCTCACCCCCCTGTCCCAGACTATCAAAACGATCGGCAGCGGAATTGCATTACGCCGTAGGGTTGTAATCTAAATATTAATACTGGGGGTGATGGGGGGAGGCAAAACACGGTCGTAACTCAACTCTCAAGGCCGTCATTGGGGGTGGCGAAGGGGTAGGTATCGGGGCAAATCGAAGAACCGTGTTAATGCGGATTAAAAGCGTTCGGGAAAACCACGTCAGATATCGATTCGGGGGTTGAATAATTGAGGCGCAATCCACGGAAACCGTCCGATGCTCGCACACGCACATTCCGTGGGGGTGGATTGGTTTGGTGGTGGATCGGTTTGAGGGTTAAGGCCGTCAACGCACGCCTGGCTTGCGTAACGGCACATCATGCCGGAAAATCCGGTGGGGGCAGCGTATAACTTTTCACACCACCGCTAACAAATTACTTGAGTGGCGATACACATTAGGGATAATATTAATTTTAGTGGCAATTTTCTCAGAAATCAATAACTGTAATGTAAGTTACACGACAGTTGTTAATTATGATATTATCTATTATAATTCTTAACACAAGACGTCTGCTAATCCATATCAACTCATAAGACACGGCCAGAGAGAGTCTCGGTCACGCATTGGATATTAATACAATTCATTAAATTAGATTATAATATATCACTGAATATCATTGATAAATTGCATTGACATTGGTACGCTAGTTTTTGAGATATAGTTAATTAAGTCATATCAATATTTTAAAATATCAATGGAAAACACATTAAAATCAAATATATCAAGAATCACACATTCGATATTAATCCAATTTATAACAATATATTCCAACATATCACTAAATATCATTGATAAATTGCATTCATATTGGTACGCTAGTTTTTGAGATATAGCTAATAAAATCATATCAATATTTGAAAATATCAATGGAAAGCACATGCTCGCAATAAAAAACAAATATCTCAAGTATCACACATTGGATATTAATCAAATTTATTGTAATATATTCCAACATATCATTGAATATCATTGATAAATTGCATTGATATTGGTACGCTAGTTTTGGAGATATAGCTAATCAAATCATATCAATATTTGAAAATATCAATGGAAAGCACATGCTCGCAATAAAAAACAAATATCTCAAGTATCACACATTGGATATTAATCAAATTTATTGTAATATATTCCAACATATCATTGAATATCATTGATAAATTGCATTGATATTGGTACGCTAGTTTTGGAGATATCGGTAATCAAGTCATATCAATATTTCAAAATATCAATGGAAAACACATGCTCGCAATAAAAAGCAAATATCTCAAGAATCACACATTGGATATTAATCCAATTTATTACAATATATTCCAACATATCACTGAATATCATTGATAAATTGCATTGATATTGGTACGCTAGTTTTTGTGATATCGCTAATGAAGTATCAATATTGGGAAATATCAATAGGAAGTACATGACCACACTAAAACGCAAATATCTTAAGTGATAATATTAATTTTAGCGGCAAAATTTGATATTTGTGCGGGTGCGCAAATTCGACTGTAATCGCCGGATTAACGGGCGTAATCATTCAATTATGACAGGCGGGCATCCATCGGAACGCCGAGCGCCCAGGGCGCATCAATCGCGGCGAAAACACGCTCAGCGATCGCGGAAAGAGACGGATGATGATGATTAATGACCGTGAATCTGGGCGCACTACGGCGTCAAAAACGAGGACGGAGATAATCCACGGGCACGTGCCGAAACGATTTACCTCCAGGAACTTTATCCGTAAAAAAAAAAAATTACACCGGAATTCGCTTTATTCATATGTACTACTCCCCAACAAAGTCCGCAACTCCAATGGAGGCCATTAGTGTGCTTAATTTTTATGTAGGGGGTGTTAAACAAAACACTGTGTATCTTTTTACTCCACAATCTACAATTAAAAAGCAAAAATAGATTACAGAAATACACACCGGCCCAATTTATGGTGTAAAGCAGATGGGAAATGTACTTCCCATGGAGAACATTCGTGGGGGGACTTTTCCAGAAGCCCTTTGTGTGATGGAATAAAACCTGTGATTGAATTAGCGCCGAAACAAGCGGCATTTTCTCTGTAATTGGGAAGTTTGTGTATCGATTTTTCGTCTGCTAATTGTGTTGCATATCGACACATTCGTTAGCGCTATTAAAATCAACTAACATGCTTCAGTTCCTCTCTAAATGAAAAGTATATTCTTGTTTGAGCAAAGAAATTGCTTAAAGTGTTTTGGAGCTTCAGTTTCTTTCTAAATGAAAAGCCTTTTGATATTTGAGCAATGAATTGCTCAAAATGTTTGCTTTTTGATGTTTGGAGTTTCAGTTGCTCTCTAAATGAAAAGCCGTTTCATATTTGAGCATTAAAATTGTTAAATATGTTTGCATATTCATATTTTGAGCTTGAGTTCCTCTCTAAATGAAAAGCATATTCTTGATTAAGCATCGAAATTGCTCAAAGTAAAGTGTTTTGGAGCTTCAGTTTCTTTCTAAATGGAAAGCTTTGTCAAATTTTCAGAAGGGGTAGTTTAAAGTATACTGAACACATATCTAGCGATAAATATTCAATTAATAAATTTCCTGAAATTTCAGTAATAGCCATCTCATACATGTCATTGCAAAAAGGTATTCTTTTGATTTTCTCACTTATTTAATACTGAAACTTTGTCAAATTTTCAGGAGGGGTAGTTTCAGGTATACTGAACATATATCTAATATTAAATATTCAATAAATAACTTTTCAGAAATTTCAGTAACAGCTATCTCGTACATGTCAATGCAGAAAGTTATATTTTTGATTTTCTTACTTATTTAATACTGAAACTTTGTAAAATTTTCAGGAGGGGCCGTTTCAGGTATACTGAACATATATCTAATATTAAATATTCAATAAATAACTCTTCAGAAATTTCAGTAACAGCTATCCCATACTTGGCAAAAGAGAAAGTTGTGCTTTCGATTTTTTCACATATTTAACACAGAAACTTTGTTAAATATTCAGGAGGGGCAGTTTCAGGTATACTGAAGACATATTTAGTATTAAATATTCAATTAATAACTATTCAGAAATTTCAGTAATAGCTATCCCGTACTTTGCAAAAGAGACAGTTATGCTTTCGATTTTCTCACATATTTAACACTGAAACTTTGTCAAATTTTCAGGAGGGGTAGTTTCAGGTATACTGAACACATATCTAGTATCAAATATTTAGATAATAAATTTTCAAAAATTTCAGTAACAGTTATCCCATACTTGGTAATAAAGAAAGTTATGCTTTCGATTTTCTCACATTTTTAGCACTGAAACTTTGTCAAATTTTCAGGAGGGGTAGTTTCAAGTATACTGAACACATATCTAGTATCAAATATTTAATTAATACATTTTCAGAAATCTCGGTAATAGCTATCCCATACTTGGCATTAAAGAAAGTTATGCTTTCGATTTTATCACATATTTAATACTGAAACTCTGTCAAATTTTCAGGAGGGGTAGTTTCAAGTGTACTGTACACGAATATAATATCAAATTTGCAAGTAATGAATTTTCAAAAAATTCAGTAATGGCTAACCAATACTTGTCAATGCAGAAAGTTAAGTGTTTAAATTCTCCCTTATTTAATACTGAAACTTTGTCAAATTTTCAGGAGAATTAGTTTCAAGTGTACTGTACACGAATATAATATCAAATTTGCAAGTAATGAATTTTCAAAAAAAATCAGTAATAGCTAACCAATACTTGTCAATGCAGAAAGTTAAGTGTTTAAATTCTCCCTTATTTAATACTGAAACTTTGTCAAATTTTTAGGAGAAATAGTTTCAAGTGTACTGTACACGAATCTAATATCAAATTTGCAAGTAATGAATTTTCAAAAAATTCAGTAATGGCTAACCAATACTTGTCAATGCAGAAAATTAAGTGTTTAAATTCTCCCTTATTTAATACTGAAACTTTGTCAAATTTTCAGGAGAATTAGTTTCAAGTGTACTGTACACGAATATAATATCAAATTTGCAAGTAATGAATTTTCAAAAAAAATCAGTAATAGCTAACCAATACTTGTCAATGCAGAAAGTTAAGTGTTTAAATTCTCCCTTATTTAATACTGAAACTTTGTCAAAATTTCAGGAGAATTAGTTTCAAGTGTACTGTACACGAATCTAATATCAAATTTGCAAGTAATGAATTTTCAAAAAAAATCAGTAATAACTAACCAATACTTGTCAATGCAGAAAGTTAAGTGTTTAAATTCTCCCTTATTTAATTCTGAAACTTTGTCAAATTTTCAGGAGAAATAGTTTCAAGTGTACTGTACACGAATCTAATATCAAATTTGCAAGTAATGAATTTTCAAAAAATTCAGTAATAGCTAACCAATACTTGTCAATGCAGAAAGTTAAGTGTTTAAATTCTCCCTTATTTAATACTGAAACTTTGTCAAATTTTTAGGAGAAATAGTTTCAAGTGTACTGTACACGAATCTAATATCAAATTTGCAAGTAATGAATTTTCAAAAAATTCAGTAATGGCTAACCAATACTTGTCAATGCAGAAAGTTAAGTGTTTAAATTCTCCCTTATTTAATACTGAAACTTTGTCAAATTTTCAGGAGAATTAGTTTCAAGTGTACTGTACACGAATATAATATCAAATTTGCAAGTAATGAATTTTCAAAAAAAATCAGTAATAGCTAACCAATACTTGTCAATGCAGAAAGTTAAGTGTTTAAATTCTCCCTTATTTAATACTGAAACTTTGTCAAAATTTCAGGAGAATTAGTTTCAAGTGTACTGTACACGAATATAATATCAAATTTGCAAGTGATGAATTTTCAAAAAATTCAGTAATAGCTAACCAATACTTGTCAATGCAGAAAGTTAAGTGTTTAAATTCTCCCTTATTTAATACTGAAACTTTGTCAAATTTTTAGGAGAAATAGTTTCAAGTGTACTGTACACGAATCTAATATCAAATTTGCAAGTAATGAATTTTCAAAAAATTCAGTAATGGCTAACCAATACTTGTCAATGCAGAAAGTTAAGTGTTTAAATTCTCCCTTATTTAATACTGAAACTTTGTCAAATTTTCAGGAGAATTAGTTTCAAGTGTACTGTACACGAATATAATATCAAATTTGCAAGTAATGAATTTTCAAAAAAAATCAGTAATAGCTAACCAATACTTGTCAATGCAGAAAGTTAAGTGTTTAAATTCTCCCTTATTTAATACTGAAACTTTGTCAAAATTTCAGGAGAATTAGTTTCAAGTGTACTGTACACGAATCTAATATCAAATTTGCAAGTAATGAATTTTCAAAAAAAATCAGTAATAACTAACCAATACTTGTCAATGCAGAAAGTTAAGTGTTTAAATTCTCCCTTATTTAATTCTGAAACTTTGTCAAATTTTCAGGAGAAATAGTTTCAAGTGTACTGTACACGAATCTAATATCAAATTTGCAAGTAATGAATTTTCAAAAAATTCAGTAATAGCTAACCAATACTTGTCAATGCAGAAAGTTAAGTGTTTAAATTCTCCCTTATTTAATACTGAAACTTTGTCAAATTTTCAGGAGAATTAGTTTCAAGTGTACTGTACACGAATATAATATCAAATTTGCAAGTAATGAATTTTCAAAAAAAATCAGTAATAGCTAACCAATACTTGTCAATGCAGAAAGTTAAGTGTTTAAATTCTCCCTTATTTAATACTGAAACTTTGTCAAATTTTCAGGAGAATTAGTTTCAAGTGTACTGTACACGAATATAATATCAAATTTGCAAGTAATGAATTTTCAAAAAATTCAGTAATGGCTAACCAATACTTGTCAATGCAGAAAGTTAAGTGTTTAAATTCTCCCTTATTTAATACTGAAACTTTGTCAAATTTTCAGGAGAATTAGTTTCAAGTGTACTGTACACGAATATAATATCAAATTTGCAAGTAATGAATTTTCAAAAAAAATCAGTAATAGCTAACCAATACTTGTCAATGCAGAAAGTTAAGTGTTTAAATTCTCCCTTATTTAATACTGAAACTTTGTCAAAATTTCAGGAGAATTAGTTTCAAGTGTACTGTACACGAATCTAATATCAAATTTGCAAGTAATGAATTTTCAAAAAAAATCAGTAATAACTAACCAATACTTGTCAATGCAGAAAGTTAAGTGTTTAAATTCTCCCTTATTTAATTCTGAAACTTTGTCAAATTTTCAGGAGAAATAGTTTCAAGTGTACTGTACACGAATCTAATATCAAATTTGCAAGTAATGAATTTTCAAAAAATTCAGTAATAGCTAACCAATACTTGTCAATGCAGAAAGTTAAGTGTTTAAATTCTCCCTTATTTAATACTGAAACTTTGTCAAATTTTTAGGAGAAATAGTTTCAAGTGTACTGTACACGAATCTAATATCAAATTTGCAAGTAATGAATTTTCAAAAAATTCAGTAATGGCTAACCAATACTTGTCAATGCAGAAAGTTAAGTGTTTAAATTCTCCCTTATTTAATACTGAAACTTTGTCAAATTTTCAGGAGAATTAGTTTTAAGTGTACTGTACACGAATATAATATCAAATTTGCAAGTAATGAATTTTCAAAAAAAATCAGTAATAGCTAATCAATACTTGTCAATGCAGAAAGTTATATTTTTGATTTTCTTACTTATTCCATGCTGAAAGTTTGTCAAATTTTCAGGAGGGGTAGTTTCAGGTATACTGAATACATTTCTAGCAATAAATATTCAATTAATAAACGTTCAGAAATTTCAATAATAGCTAAACCATATTTGGAATTACAGATACGTTGCATACGTCCATGTTTAAGCATTGAAATTGCTCAAAGTGAATGCATGTTTGGAGGTTTGGTTCCTCTCTAAATGCTAAGCCTTTTCATGTTTGAGCATTAAAATTGCACAAAGTGTATGTATGTTGATGTTTGGAGCTTCAGTTCGTTTCTAAATGAACAGCATTTTCAAGTTTGACCATTGATATTTTTCAAAGTGTTTGCATTTTCATGTTTGGAGCTACAGTTAATTTGCAAATGAAAAGCCTTTCTACGTTTGAGCATTGAAATTGCTTAAAATGTGTGCATTTTGATGTTGGAGGCTTCAATTCATCTCTGGATGAATATCATTTTCATGTTGGCGCATTGAAATTGCTTAAAGTGATTGCATGTTTGGAGGTTCAGTTCCTCTCTAAATGCTAAACCTTTTCATGTTTGAGCATTGAAATTGCACAAAGTGTATAGATTTTGATGTTTGGAGCGTCAGTTCTTTTCTAAATGAATACCCTTTTTAAGTTTGATGATAGATATTTTTCAAAGTGTTTTGATTTTGATGTTTGGAGCTTTAGTTCATTTCTAAATGAAGAGCATTTTCAAGTTTGAACATTGATATTTTTCAAAGTGTTTGGAGCTTCAGTTCCTTTCTAAATGAACAGCATTTTCACGTTTGAACATTGATATTTCTTAAAGTGTTTGGAGCTTCAGTTCATTTCTGGATGAACAGCATTTTCATGTTTGAGCATTGAAAATGCTTAAAGTGGATTGCATGTTTGGAGGTTCAGTTCCTCTCTAAATTTTTCACGTTTGAGCATTGAAATTGCCCAAAATGTTTGCATTTTAATGTTTGGAGCTTCAGTTCATCTCTGGATGAAAAGCCTTTTCATGTTTAAGCATTGAAATTGCTCGAAGTGATTGCATGTTTGGAGGTTCAGTTCCTCTCTAAATGCTAAGCCTTTCCATGTTTGAGCATTGAAATTGCACAAAGTGTATAGATTTTGATGTTTGGAGCGTCAGTTCTTTTCTAAATGAATACCCTTTTTAAGTTTGATGATAGATATTTTTCAAAGTGTTTTGATTTTGATGTTTGGAGCTTTAGTTCATTTCTAAATGAACAGCATTTTTAAGTTTGAACATTGATATTTTTCAAAGTGTTTGGAGCTTCAGTTCATTTCTAAATGGACAGCATATTCAAGTTTGAACATTGATATTTCTCAAAGTGTTTGGGTTTTGATGTTTGGAGCTTTAGTTGATTTCTGGATGAACAGCATTTTCACGTTTGAACATTGATATTTCTCAAAGTGTTTGGGTTTTGGCGTTTGGAGCTTCAGTTAATTTATAAATGAACAGCATTTTCAAGTGTGAGCTTTGAAATTTCTCTTAAGTGTTTTGCGGGAATTAAGTGATGACTTTTTAATTTCGTTTTGATCAAACTTTGCGTTTGCGAAAATTGTTTGCGAAACTAACGGGCGGATTAAATTTTCTTCTGATTGTTTTGTCAACATTTGATGATGGTTTTGGGTGCGGGTTGGCCTTTTGCGGCTTTGTGCGCGCAAAAGCTATTATGTTGGAAATTGCATTTCAATCATGTAGCGAGCGAAATCCGCTTTGACCCGCGAACTGGTTGCAACCGGCACGTCCTGTCCGTGTCATCGCTCCTCGTCGTCCCAAATCGCTGTAATTTATGAACGGCGGGACAGACAATTTTTTTTTAATTAAAAGCGCTGCTATTTCAATTAAATCTGGTCGTGCCAGAGTTGGTGCAGGGGGTTTTAGACCCCGTAAATCCATGGGGATTTGGGGGGATTATTAGGTGTACCTGGCGCTGTTGAGGGGATTGCCCGTCTTCTTAAGCGGACGGACCGTCGTAAAACCGAATGCAATTAAGGGCGCCGAAGAGAAAGGGCCTTACCTGAAGAGGCACTATTGGACGGCTGTATAGTCATGCCAATTGAGCAAATTTCCGTATCGTCTCCCCAGCTGTTCGGTGTGGATGGAGATTCCATGTCTACGGGGCGCAGTTGACACAAACTCGCACAAAAAAAAGAGGCAACAGAAAGGGCGGTCACGTGAGGTGTTGGTGAGAGAAACGAGAGTCAGGTCTTCGCGGGGAGACGGGCGCACGGCCGGCACGGTCGCAGCGGACGGCGGACCTCCATAACCCTCCTCCGGGTGGTGGTGGACCCTCTGGGAGCGGCGCCACGGCGACGAGGGCTCGGTCTCTGCCTACGAGGGGGCTGCTGCACCCATCGCCGGTGCGAGCACACACAAAGAGGGGGCGAGAGATAGTGTTGTGCGGGGGAGGACACGGGCGGGCCGGGATGGAGAGAAAGAGATGTTGAGGTGCGATCGGAGGACGGTATCGGGCACGACTGCGGCATTCAGTGCGTTACCCCGGGCGACAGGACCAAACAGAAGGTGCGCAGAAAGGCCTGCGCCATGGCTATCCTCCTCCTCCACCCCCGCTTCTTCGGCCTGCCTTCATCCCCCGTCCGCGACCTATACACCTACACACTCATTCGGCGGCTCTGACCCTAAATCCCTAAATAAATGATTGCTCTGGAGGTATGTAGGGGTCCGACGACTCCCACGCTGATGAATTTTTTACCACCCCCGTCAGCGCGGTCGCAATCGCCCTAATCATACGGCAGCCCTTCTGGTCACCCTTAACCGAGCACCGGAGAGCCTCGCAAGTCCCTTCCGCCGGCTCGCTGCACCCCTCATTACAGTAAACTTGCAGGGGGCTAAAAATTACCCCTTTTAATCCGAGAGCAAATTTTAATCATAAATACGGCACGGGGATGCTTCGTCTCGGCACTTTGTCATCCCCGAGTTCATACCCTTAATAAGATGTTTCAGGCATAATTGATGGCAGCATTAACTCCGCGAACGGCTTGCCTCATTAATTAACACTCGACTAACACTACAACTCATCAAGGGCAGTAGTTAGGCAACAAGAGTTCCAGACCACCCCCCGCGAAGTTTTCGACTAATTTAATCCGCGGTTTAATCGAACTTTTGATTCGCGTAAGTAGAGCAATTTGGGGGTAATTAGAGCATTAAATTAATCGAAATCTTCGCGGGGGGTGGTCTGGAACTCTTGTTGCCTAACTACTAAGAGCATATCTTGAACACATATTTAAGGGTATCAAGAAATTATAGTTCTATTAATTAACACTCGACTAACACTACAACTCATCAAGGGCATATCTTGAACACACGTTTAAGGGTATCAAGAAATTATAGTTCTAACGGTTTCAACCCAGGTACAAATTCTCGTAATTTGTAATATTTGTTTGGCTCGTGATTTACAAATTCTCATAATTTTTATTATTTGTTTGGTGATTTAGTGGTAGTAATTTACGTAATGTCTGATTTTGAAAACGTTATCATGACAACTCAATTTGGTTCGTTTTATGAGTAATGTGTCTGTTAGTAATGTTTGTTAGTAAGTGTGCAAGACTTCGATCTCCCCAAAATTTAATAATTTAAACGTAATAATAATTTGACGTCAAAGCGTCAAATAGTCAAAGCGTCAAACCGTAAAACCGTCAAATCGAATCAAAAAATCAAAAAATCAGTAATAGCCAACAAACACTTGTCACTGTAGAAAGTTATGTTTGATTTTCTCCGTTATTTAATACTGAAACTTTGTCATATTTTCAGGAGGGGTAGTTTCAAGTATACTGAATACATATCTAGCATTAAATATGCAATTAATAAACGTTCAGAAATTTCAGTTATAGCTAAACCATACTTGGCTCTGCAGAAAGTTAAACTTTCGATATTCTGACTTATTTCATACTGAAACTTTGTCAAATTTTCAGGAAGGGTAGTTTCAGGTATACTGAAGACATATCTAGTATTAAATATTCAAGTAATAAATTTTCAGAAATTTCAGTAATAGCTAATCAATGCTTGTCAATGCAGAAAGTTAAGTGTTTAAATTCTCCCTTATTTAATACTGAAACTTTGTCAAATTTTCAGGAGAATTAGTTTCAAGTGTACTGTACACGAATATAATATCAAATTTGCAAGTAATGAATTTTCAAAAAAATCAGTAATAGCTAACCAATACTTGTCAATGCAGAAAGTTAAGTGTTTAAATTCTCCCTTATTTAATACTGAAACTTTGTCAAAATTTCAGGAGAATTAGTTTCAAGTGTACTGTACACGAATATAATATCAAATTTGCAAGTAATGAATTTTCAAAAAAATCAGTAATAGCTAACCAATACTTGTCAATGCAGAAAGTTAAGTGTTTCATTTTCTCCCTTATTTAATACTGAAACTTTGTCAAATTTTCAGGAGAATTAGTTTCAAGTGTACTGTACACGAATATAATATCAAATTTGCAAGTAATGAATTTTCAAAAAATTCAGTAATAGCTAACCAATACTTGTCAATGCAGAAAGTTAAGTGTTTAATTTTCTCCCTTATTTAATACTGAAACTTTGTCAAATTTTCAGGAGAATTCGTTTCAAGTGTACTGTACACGAATATAATATCAAATTTGCAAGTAATGAATTTTCAAAAAATTCAGTAATAGCTAACCAATACTTGTCAATGCAGAAAGTTAAGTGTTTAATTTTCTCCCTTATTTAATACTGAAACTTTGTCAAATTTTCAGGAGAATTAGTTTCAAGTGTACTGTACACGAATATAATATCAAATTTGCAAGTAATGAATTTTCAAAAAAATCAGTAATAGCTAACCAATACTTGTCAATGCAGAAAGTTAAGTGTTTAAATTCTCCCTTATTTAATACTGAAACTTTGTCAAAATTTCAGGAGAATTAGTTTCAAGTGTACTGTACACGAATATAATATCAAATTTGCAAGTAATGAATTTTCAAAAAAATCAGTAATAGCTAACCAATACTTGTCAATGCAGAAAGTTAAGTGTTTCATTTTCTCCCTTATTTAATACTGAAACTTTGTCAAATTTTCAGGAGAATTAGTTTCAAGTGTACTGTACACGAATATAATATCAAATTTGCAAGTAATGAATTTTCAAAAAATTCAGTAATAGCTAACCAATACTTGTCAATGCAGAAAGTTAAGTGTTTAATTTTCTCCCTTATTTAATACTGAAACTTTGTCAAATTTTCAGGAGAATTCGTTTCAAGTGTACTGTACACGAATATAATATCAAATTTGCAAGTAATGAATTTTCAAAAAATTCAGTAATAGCTAACCAATACTTGTCAATGCAGAAAGTTAAGTGTTTAATTTTCTCCCTTATTTAATACTGAAACTTTGTCAAATTTTCAGTAGAATTAGTTTCAGGTGTACTGTACACGAATATAATATCAAATTTGCAAGTAATGAATTTTCAAAAAATTCAGTAATAGCTAACCAATACTTGTCAATGCAGAAAGTTAAGTGTTTAATTTTCTCCCTTATTTAATACTGAAACTTTGTCAAATTTTCAGGAGAATTAGTTTCAAGTGTACTGTACACGAATATAATATCAAATTTGCAAGTAATGAATTTTCAAAAAATTCAGTAATAGCTAACCAATACTTGTCAATGCAGAAAGTTAAGTGTTTAAATTCTCCCTTATTTAATACTGAAACTTTGTCAAATTTTCAGGAGAAATAGTTTCAAGTGTACTGTACACGAATATAATATCAAATTTGCAAGTAATGAATTTTCAAAAAAAAATCAGTAATAGCTAACCAATACTTGTCAATGCAGAAAGTTAAGTGTTTAATTTTCTCCCTTATTTAATACTGAAACTTTGTCAAATTTTCAGGAGAAATAGTTTCAAGTGTACTGTACACGAATATAATATCAAATTTGCAAGTAATGAATTTTCAAAAAAATCAGTAATAGCTGACCAATACTTGTCAATGCAGAAAGTTAAGTGTTTAAATTCTCCCTTATTTAATACTGAAACTTTGTCAAATTTTCAGGAGAATTAGTTTCAAGTGTACTGTACACGAATATAATATCAAATTTGCAAGTAATGAATTTTCAAAAAAATCAGTAATAGCTGACCAATACTTGTCAATGCAGAAAGTTAAGTGTTTAAATTCTCCCTTATTTAATACTGAAACTTTGTCAAATTTTCAGGAGAATTAGTTTCAAGTGTACTGTACACGAATATAATATCAAATTTGCAAGTAATGAATTTTCAAAAAAATCAGTAATAGCTGACCAATACTTGTCAATGCAGAAAGTTAAGTGTTTAAATTCTCCCTTATTTAATACTGAAACTTTGTCAAATTTTCAGGAGAATTCGTTTCAAGTGTACTGTACACGAATATAATATCAAATTTGCAAGTAATGAATTTTCAAAAAATTCAGTAATAGCTAACCAATACTTGTCAATGCAGAAAGTTAAGTGTTTAATTTTCTCCCTTATTTAATACTGAAACTTTGTCAAATTTTCAGGAGAATTCGTTTCAAGTGTACTGTACACGAATATAATATCAAATTTGCAAGTAATGAATTTTCAAAAAATTCAGTAATAGCTAACCAATACTTGTCAATGCAGAAAGTTAAGTGTTTAATTTTCTCCCTTATTTAATACTGAAACTTTGTCAAATTTTCAGGAGAATTAGTTTCAAGTGTACTGTACACGAATATAATATCAAATTTGCAAGTAATGAATTTTCAAAAAATTCAGTAATAGCTAACCAATACTTGTCAATGCAGAAAGTTAAGTGTTTAAATTCTCCCTTATTTAATACTGAAACTTTGTCAAATTTTCAGGAGAAATAGTTTCAAGTGTACTGTACACGAATATAATATCAAATTTGCAAGTAATGAATTTTCAAAAAAAATCAGTAATAGCTAACCAATACTTGTCAATGCAGAAAGTTAAGTGTTTAATTTTCTCCCTTATTTAATACTGAAACTTTGTCAAATTTTCAGGAGAAATAGTTTCAAGTGTACTGTACACGAATATAATATCAAATTTGCAAGTAATGAATTTTCAAAAAAATCAGTAATAGCTGACCAATACTTGTCAATGCAGAAAGTTAAGTGTTTAAATTCTCCCTTATTTAATACTGAAACTTTGTCAAATTTTCAGGAGAATTAGTTTCAAGTGTACTGTACACGAATATAATATCAAATTTGCAAGTAATGAATTTTCAAAAAAATCAGTAATAGCTGACCAATACTTGTCAATGCAGAAAGTTAAGTGTTTAAATTCTCCCTTATTTAATACTGAAACTTTGTCAAATTTTCAGGAGAATTAGTTTCAAGTGTACTGTACACGAATATAATATCAAATTTGCAAGTAATGAATTTTCAAAAAAATCAGTAATAGCTGACCAATACTTGTCAATGCAGAAAGTTAAGTGTTTAAATTCTCCCTTATTTAATACTGAAACTTTGTCAAATTTTCAGGAGAATTCGTTTCAAGTGTACTGTACACGAATATAATATCAAATTTGCAAGTAATGAATTTTCAAAAAATTCAGTAATAGCTAACCAATACTTGTCAATGCAGAAAGTTAAGTGTTTAATTTTCTCTCTTATTTAATACTGAAACTTTGTCAAATTTTCAGGAGAATTCGTTTCAAGTGTACTGTACACGAATATAATATCAAATTTGCAAGTAATGAATTTTCAAAAAATTCAGTAATAGCTAACCAATACTTGTCAATTCAGAAAGTTAAGTGTTTCATTTTCTCTCTTATTTAATACTGAAACTTTGTCAAATTTTCAGGAGAATTAGTTTCAAGTGTACTGTACACGAATATAATATCAAATTTGCAAGTAATGAATTTTCAAAAAATTCAGTAATAGCTAACCAATACTTGTCAATGCAGAAAGTTAAGTGTTTAATTTTCTCCCTTATTTAATACTGAAACTTTGTCAAATTTTCAGGAGAATTCGTTTCAAGTGTACTGTACACGAATATAATATCAAATTTGCAAGTAATGAATTTTCAAAAAATTCAGTAATAGCTAACCAATACTTGTCAATGCAGAAAGTTAAGTGTTTAATTTTCTCCCTTATTTAATACTGAAACTTTGTCAAATTTTCAGGAGAATTAGTTTCAAGTGTACTGTACACGAATATAATATCAAATTTGCAAGTCATGAATTTTCAAAAAATTCAGTAATAGCTAACCAATACTTGTCAATGCAGAAAGTTAAGTGTTTAAATTCTCCCTTATTTAATACTGAAACTTTGTCAAATTTTCAGGAGAAATAGTTTCAAGTGTACTGTACACGAATATAATATCAAATTTGCAAGTAATGAATTTTCAAAAAAATCAGTAATAGCTGACCAATACTTGTCAATGCAGAAAGTTAAGTGTTTAAATTCTCCCTTATTTAATACTGAAACTTTGTCAAATTTTCAGGAGAATTAGTTTCAAGTGTACTGTACACGAATATAATATCAAATTTGCAAGTAATGAATTTTCAAAAAAATCAGTAATAGCTGACCAATACTTGTCAATGCAGAAAGTTAAGTGTTTAAATTCTCCCTTATTTAATACTGAAACTTTGTCAAATTTTCAGGAGAATTAGTTTCAAGTGTACTGTACACGAATATAATATCAAATTTGCAAGTAATGAATTTTCAAAAAAATCAGTAATAGCTGACCAATACTTGTCAATGCAGAAAGTTAAGTGTTTAAATTCTCCCTTATTTAATACTGAAACTTTGTCAAATTTTCAGGAGAATTAGTTTCAAGTGTACTGTACACGAATATAATATCAAATTTGCAAGTAATGAATTTTCAAAAAAATCAGTAATAGCTGACCAATACTTGTCAATGCAGAAAGTTAAGTGTTTAAATTCTCCCTTATTTAATACTGAAACTTTGTCAAATTTTCAGGAGAATTAGTTTCAAGTGTACTGTACACGAATATAATATCAAATTTGCAAGTAATGAATTTTCAAAAAAATCAGTAATAGCTGACCAATACTTGTCAATGCAGAAAGTTAAGTGTTTAAATTCTCCCTTATTTAATACTGAAACTTTGTCAAATTTTCAGGAGAATTAGTTTCAAGTGTACTGTACACGAATATAATATCAAATTTGCAAGTAATGAATTTTCAAAAAATTCAGTAATAGCTAACCAATACTTGTCAATTCAGAAAGTTAAGTGTTTCATTTTCTCTCTTATTTAATACTGAAACTTTGTCAAATTTTCAGGAGAATTAGTTTCAAGTGTACTGTACACGAATATAATATCAAATTTGCAAGTAATGAATTTTCAAAAAAATCAGTAATAGCTGACCAATACTTGTCAATGCAGAAAGTTAAGTGTTTAAATTCTCCCTTATTTAATACTGAAACTTTGTCAAATTTTCAGGAGAATTAGTTTCAAGTGTACTGTACACGAATATAATATCAAATTTGCAAGTAATGAATTTTCAAAAAAATCAGTAATAGCTGACCAATACTTGTCAATGCAGAAAGTTAAGTGTTTAAATTCTCCCTTATTTAATACTGAAACTTTGTCAAATTTTCAGGAGAAATAGTTTCAAGTGTACTGTACACGAATATAATATCAAATTTGCAAGTAATGAATTTTCAAAAAAAATCAGTAATAGCTAACCAATACTTGTCAATGCAGAAAGTTAAGTGTTTAAATTCTCCGTTATTTAATACTGAAACTTTGCCAAATTTTCAGGAGAAATAGTTTCAAGTGTACTGTACACGAATATAATATCAAATTTGCAAGTAATGAATTTTCAAAAAATTCAGTAATAGCTAACCAATACTTGTCAATGCAGAAAGTTAAGTGTTTAAATTCTCCCTTATTTAATACTGAAACTTTGTCAAATTTTCAGGAGAATTAGTTTCAAGTGTACTGTACACGAATCTGATATCAAATTTGCAAGTAATGAATTTTCAAAAAAATCAGCAATAGCTAACCAATACTTGTCAATGCAGAAAGTTAAGTGTTTAATTTTCTCCCTTATTTAATACTGAAACTTTGTCAAATTTTCAGGAGAATTAGTTTCAAGTGTACTGTACACGAATATAATATCAAATTTGCAAGTAATGAATTTTCAAAAAAATCAGTAAGAGCCAACCAATACTTGTCAATGCAGAAAGTTAAGTGTTTAATTTTCTCCCTTATTTAATACTGAAACTTTGTCAAATTTTCAGTAGAATTAGTTTCAGGTGTACTGCACACGAATATAATATCAAATTTGCAAGTAATGAATTTTCAAAAAAATCAGTAATAGCTAACCAATACTTGTCAATGCAGAAAGTTAAGTGTTTAATTTTCTCCCTTATTTAATACTGAAACTTTGTCAAATTTTCAGGAGAATTAGTTTCAAGTGTACTGTACACGAATATAATATCAAATTTGCAAGTAATGAATTTTCAAAAAAATCAGTAATAGCCAACCAATACTTGTCAATGCAGAAAGTTAAGTGTTTAATTTTCTCCCTTATTTAATACTGAAACTTTGTCAAATTTTCAGTAGAATTAGTTTCAGGTGTACTGCACACGAATATAATATCAAATTTGCAAGTAATGAATTTTCAAAAAATTCAGTAATAGCTAACCAATACTTGTCAATGCAGAAAGTTAAGTGTTTAATTTTCTCCCTTATTTAATACTGAAACTTTGTCAAATTTTCAGTAGAATTAGTTTCAGGTGTACTGCACACGAATATAATATCAAATTTGCAAGTAATGAATTTTCAAAAAAATCAGTAATAGCTAACCAATACTTGTCAATTCTGAAAGTTAAGTGTTTAATTTTCTCCCTTATTTAATACTGAAACTTTGTCAAATTTTCAGGAGAATTAGTTTCAAGTGTACTGTACACGAATATAATATCAAATTTGCAAGTAATGAATTTTCAAAAAAATCAGTAATAGCCAACCAATACTTGTCAATGCAGAAAGTTAAGTGTTTAATTTTCTCCCTTATTTAATACTGAAACTTTGTCAAATTTTCAGTAGAATTAGTTTCAGGTGTACTGCACACGAATATAATATCAAATTTGCAAGTAATGAATTTTCAAAAAAATCAGTAATAGCCAACCAATACTTGTCAATGCAGAAAGTTAAGTGTTTAATTTTCTCCCTTATTTAATACTGAAACTTTGTCAAATTTTCAGTAGAATTAGTTTCAGGTGTACTGCACACGAATATAATATCAAATTTGCAAGTAATGAATTTTCAAAAAATTCAGTAATAGCTAACCAATACTTGTCAATGCAGAAAGTTAAGTGTTTAATTTTCTCCCTTATTTAATACTGAAACTTTGTCAAATTTTCAGTAGAATTAGTTTCAGGTGTACTGCACACGAATATAATATCAAATTTGCAAGTAATGAATTTTCAAAAAAATCAGTAATAGCTAACCAATACTTGTCAATTCTGAAAGTTAAGTGTTTAATTTTCTCCCATATTTAACACTGAAACTTTGTCAAATTTTCAGGAGCGGTAGTTTTAAGTATCCTGAACACATATCTAGCGATAAATATTCAATTAGTAAATTTCCTGAAATCTCAGTAGTAGCTATCTCATACATGTGATTGCAAACAGGTATTCTTTTGATTTTCTCACTTATTTAATACTGAAACTTTGTCAAATTTTTAGGAAGGGTAGTTTCAGCTATACTGAAGACATATCTAGTATTAATTATTCAATTAATAAACTTTCAGAAATTTCAGTTACTAAGTTGCTTTCAGTTGCTAAACCATACTTGGCTCTGCAGAAAGTTAAACTTTCAATATTCTGACTTATTTAATACAGAAACTTTGTTAAATTTTCAGGAGGGGTAGTTTCAAGTATACTGAAAACATATCTAGTATTAAATATTCAATTAACTAATTTTCAGAAATTTCAATAATAGCTATCCCATACATGTCAATGCAGAAAGTTATATTTTTGATTTTCTTAATTATTTCATACTGAAACTTTGTCAAATTTTCAGGAGGGGTAGTTTCAGGTATACTGAAGACATATCTAGTATTATATATTCAAATAATAAATTTTCAGAAATATCAGTAAGAGCTATCTCATACTTATCATTGAACATTATCGTGACAACTCAATTTAATTCGTTTTATGAGTAATATGTCTGTTAGTAATTTTTGTTAGGAAGTGTGTAAGACTTCGGTCTCCCCAATATTTAATAATTCAAACGTAATAATAATTTCAGTCACCAAGTGATCACCTTCGAAGTTTTGAGATATGAGCCCTGTCCTATACGTTGGCTAGTTGTGGATTGAACTCATTATGGTGTCGATTATACATTTCGGTCACCAAGTGATCACCTTCGAAATTTTGAGATTTGAACCCTGTCCTATACATTGGCTAGATGAGGATTATACTTGTTATGGTGTCGATTGTACATGTCGGTCACCAAGTGATCACCTTCAAATTTTTGAGATTTGAGGCCTGTCCTATACGTTGGCCGTCCTATATTTGTGGATTTACATCTTTATGGTGTGTTGGCTTGCAAATTATGTACGAGCTTCATCGAACCCCATATAATTTGCGGCACAATCTGTGAAATGTGTCGAGCTTAATATACGTGCTCATTGGCGCGGTTACGTAGACTGCCTACTGATTAGCCATCAACCGGCTGTTTGGGTAAATAATCGGGAAATCGACACCTGTGATAATGTGATAATCCGAGGAACGTGTGCATAGGGAAGGCGCGATAATGCGAACTGGGACGTTTACATGTGCACATATGCACGCTTACATAGCTACATCTAGCACTACACAGCTAATTAAGCTCGCTACGGTTGCTAATACTAAGGTACATGACGTACAGAGTGTTCGCAGTTTGATTGAAATTGCATTTTCGCAACTTTGCCACGTTCCTATCCAATAACACGTACAATTCCGTTACACTCGTTTCATCATTACTAATTACCTTAGTAGACATGATTAAGGAATCACTTCAAAAATTACCAAAAACAAATACCCCGTAATTTATTTATAATTTGCTTTACCAAAATCATATTCCTTCTCAATATCTGTGATGGGTGGAAAAAACAGTATAAGTCAAGAATTAGCATTTTAAGGAAGCGTCGACTTATACCTTTTTTCCCTCCAATAATCGTAGCATTTAAAGTTGTACTAAAACTGCCAACCTATTTAAAAGCCTTAACTGAATAATGTGACATATACTATTTCAAACACAATGTATAGCATCACTTTCTGAAATATAATTTGACTTATACTCATTTTCCCAAATTTTCGACTTACACTGTTTTTCCCACCCATCACAGATATATACCTAGGCATACGTTTTTAATTCTTAGAGACGAGGCTTCCTCGGTGGTCTTCTCCAAGGGATTAATAATGGTGGGTTGACCGAAGACTCGCTTTTAACGTGGGCACAGTTAGATCGTCATTACGGTAATCACGTGTGAGCCCTTGGAGGTTTAATTGAGCTAGAGCTCTGGGCGCCTTCCTTTGTGCCGGAATTAAAGCGGCCCTTTTTTTAATCGTCTCGGTGTGCAAATAACGACGGGATCGCATGCCGAATTAATGAATACAAATTTCCGCGTTGTTCCGCGCAATTTCTTTCGCCCCCTCCCCCGGCCCTCTCAGGGCCGTGGACCCCCCCCCCCCTCCTACCCGATCCGGCCATTAGGGCTAATGGCCGGATTTTTTTTTAATTACCTCGAGCGCAATTGTATAGGTGCGACCGTCTTCGCACGAATGCGCTCTCATCAGCAAGAGTTCACGAAGCGAAGCTAAATGCACGCCTGGATTAATTAATGTGGATGGCTACACCACTGCCAGAAAAACTCATACACTACACTTTAATAAGCAATTATGCAGGCTGGTAGTATGACTGATTAGCTGCATCAGTGCTTCCCAAACTTTCATTGATCATTAGTTCAATTCACTTCTCAAGTTTTTTTTTTTATTTTTTAGGTATGAAATATAATATTTTCCTTTGTGTGTACACATTTTTGTTGTACGGCATTTTTGTAGCGTACGTGTTCTTCGCGCCATTGTAAAAGAGGTATTTCCGTAAGCAGTTTGCATTACGCGATTCGTGTCTGCGGAATTTGGCCAAGTTCGGTGGACACGGTGCAATTACTTTCAGTGAGGAGGTATTTTCTTCCAGATGCCAGCATATACACCTTGTATATGTTTGTACATATTCACGACCCAACCCAACCCCTAACAGTTTCTCCCAACCAACCCCTAATAGTTTAATTATTCCATTGTCTGGTTCGCATGCGAACATTCGAAGTATTTGCAATATACGTCCGAGCGACTCGTCGTGCCGAGCATTGGGGCCCTCTAATTACTTATCCTTTTGTTGGGGGATGCACAAAGGGCTCCCCACGACTTGTTTCGCGAGCCTCCGCGCCTTGATGTGGGCCATCCGTCTTGGTGGCAAGGCGGAGGAGGCACGAGGTAACGAAGGTCGTAAATCGCCAAGAGAAGACGCCCGATCAACCCTTTCAGATCCGCACCCCTTGGGGGAGTTGTTCGGTATAGAAACGCTATAGAAACAATTGATAGATACAAACGACAATTATAGAGGTGGCCGATCTTCCGATATCTCTGTTTTAGATTTTTATTCATGGGGAATGCTAAAAGATAGAGTGTATCAAACATCGTACGTCACAGTAGATAACCTCAGAGAAGATGTACTTACAAGTTACAAGTTTTTGCTAATATTGATGGACGCTCCGTTAGAAAAGCAACAAATTCTGTTTTAAAATGGTATGCATTAATCATAATGGTGAACCTTTTGAACGTCTTAAATACTTTCCTAACTTTAATTACGTTGTTTTGGTACTACTTTAGTTACGTTCTAATATGCTTGTATTGTTTCCCAATTTATCCTCTGTCATTCCCTGTTTAGTAGTTTTGTACTTATGTAATTTTGTTTTATCAGAAATAACTTTTATATAAAATTGTAACTCCAACGAAATAAACATTTTACACCAAAATGATAATGTTTATAATTTCGAAATGAAAACAAAAATTTTAATAACTAACTTGAAATTTATTATTTAACGCGTTGCGCATCTATCAATTGTTTCCATAGCCTACTTCTTGAATAGTTCGAATATAACAAGTAAAAAATAACGATAATTTAATTATTTATAAAAATAACTATATCAAGCTGATGGCCAATTGAAGCACCCCCGAAGCCTTACCATCATACACTTGTAATAAAACAATATTTTTGTATAAAAATGCTTCAATAAATTATATATATATATATACTACTATACTAACTATATCAAGTGGTATATCATTAGAATAGTTGATAAAGCGCCTGTTTTATAAAGTTATGGCCAACTATGGTTTCCATTAGAAAACAAACTCAACTTTGTCTCATAACTCAAAAATTATAGCTTTAATAAAATAATCGGTTAGATTGTATTATTAAGCACATAATTACGTACAACTTTTTCCTCTACACATATTTTCTAAAGTCAATAATAACAGATCCATGGGCACCGAACCAAACAACAAAAAATATATTTTTGCGAGATATCTAGTTAGGCATGCAATTTTCTCAAAAAAACAAAAAGCTCATGAAATTTAACTCCTAAAACTGCAATTCTTTCCCCATTTAATCGTTCCTCTATCTCCGCTAGTTTCCGATATCCCCCCATACTAAACATCCGAAAAAACTCACCCTGTATAAACAATCACAGATGAGGCTATAGGCCAGGCTGATGACTAATCATAACAGTTTGGTAATTTTGTATAAGTAGCCTTGTGCCTAATGCACAATGCCTAATGTTCCGGTGATCTCACATGTGCCCTATAGATGTGAGATCACCGGAACATTTGTTCGACGAAACTTGCACTACCTTTTGTTCGAAATATTGTTGTTTTGTTTCGAATTATTGTTGTTTTGTTTCGAATTATTTTGTTTACATCTGTGTTTTCTCAGTTTTCGTTTCAATTCGCACTTTGTGCTCTCGCTGTCCGGCCCTTAAGAATCTCTTAATTAGATCGATTTGGGGCAGGAAACTTGATTATCATACAGTAGGGGGGGGGGGGGCTACTTGACTATGGCGCGCTTCCCTTTACGATGCCTTCCGCATTAAAATTAATTCCTCTTAATTAATACCGATTCCATTAGGGCCATGCGATCGCCGTGAATTTTGCATGCCCGTCCCTGCGTCTGACCCAATTATCCTCGCCTGCTGGCGTCACCCTCCTGCCGCAGAATCCGGACGAATATCCCATGAAGTACACAGATATTTTACATATTGTCATAATGTATTAATATTATTACCATAATTATTATCATAATGTATTAATGCCGACACAAGACTAAGTAATTATATCAAACAATCACAGAAGAGGCCGGAGCAGGCTGATTACTAATCATAACAGTTTGGTAATTTTGTATCAGTAACCTTGCTATAGGGCACATGTGAGATATGTGCCTATAGTCAGTAACCTTGGTATAGGACACATGTGAGATATGTGCCCTATAGTCAGTAACCTTGCTATAGGGCACATGTGAGATATGTGCCCTATAGTCAGTAACCTTGCTATAGGGCACATGTGAGATCACCGGAATGCGAATTATTGTTAAGGGTAATCCCACAGAATCGCAGAGTGAGCGAAATTTTAATATAAATAGCATCGTTTTGCGTACGAAAAGTTTAGTTAGTTCCAGATTCGCGAGGCGACAGGCCGTTATTATGTTCACCAATAGTATACGCGAATATCATTATAAAGAGTATTATTCGGGAATCTTCATGAATCTTCATAAATCTTCACGAATCTTCGTGAGAACATGTGAGATCACCGGAATGAGAATTAATGTTAAGGGGAATCCTGTAACATTTTTTTTTTTAATTTGTGGGTTATTGCAAAACTTTTGTGCTAAGTTAGTTTGATCAGATTTGCGGTAAACTTCGGAAAAACAATGACTGTGATTTTACTTCCCTTTTTAATATAAATAGCATCGTTTTGCATACGAAAAGTTTAGTTAGTTCCAGATTCGCGAGGCGACAGGCCGTTATTATCTACGCCAATAGTACACGCGAATATCATAAAGAGTATTATCCGGGAATCTTCATGAATCTTCATGAATCTTCATAAATCTTCGTAAGAACATGTGAGGTCACCGGAATGAGTATTAATGTTAAGGGGAATCCTGTAACATTTTTTTTAAATTGGTGGGTTATTGCAAAACTTTTGTGCTAAGTTAGTTTGATCAGATTTGCAGTACACTTCGGAAGAACAACGAATGTGATTTTACTTCCCTTTTTAATATAAATAGCATCGTTTTGCATACGAAAAGTTTAGTTAGTTCCAGATTCGCGAGGCGACAGGCCGTTATTATGTTCACCAATAGTATACGCGAATATCATTATAAAGAGTATTATCCGAGAATCTTCATGAATCTTCATAAATCTTCATGAATCTTCGTAAGAACATGTGAGGTCACCGGAATGAGTATTAATGTTAAGGGGAATCCTGTAACATTTTTTTTAAATTGGTGGGTTATTGCAAAACTTTTGTGCTAAGTTAGTTTGATCAGATTTGCAGTACACTTCGGAAGAACAACGAATGTGATTTTACTTCCCTTTTTAATATAAATAGCATCGTTTTGCATACGAAAAGTTTAGTTAGTTCCAGATTCGCGAGGCGACAGGCCGTTATTATGTTCACCAATAGTACACGCGAATATCATTATAAAGAGTATTATCCGGGAATCTTCATGAATCTTCATAAATCTTCGTGTATCTTCGTAAGAACATGTGAGGTCACCGGAATGAGAATTAATGTTAAGGGAAATCCTGTAACATTTTTTTTTAATTGGTGGGTTATTGCAAAACTTTTGTGCTAAGTTAGTTTGATCAGATTTGCGGTACACTTCGGAAGAACAACGAATGTGATTTTACTTCCCTTTTTAATATAAATAGCATCGTTTTGCATACGAAAAGTTTAGTTAGTTCCAGATTCGCGAGGCGACAGGCCGTTATTATCTACGCCAATAGTACACGCGAATATCATTATAAAGAGTATTATCCGGGAATCTTCATGAATCTTCATAAATCTTCATGAATCTTCGTAAGAACATGTGAGGTCACCGGAATGAGAATTAATGATAAGGGGAATCCTGTAACATTTTTTTTTAAATTTGTGGGTTATTGCAAAACTTTTGTGCTAAGTTAGTTTGATCAGATTTGCGGTACACTTCGGAAAAACAACGAATGTGATTTTACTTCCCTTTTTAATATAAATAGCATAGTTTTGCATACGAAAAGTTTAGTTAGTTCCAGATTCGCGAGGCGACAGGCCGTTATTATCTACGCCAATAGTATACGCGAATATCATTATAAAGAGTATTATCCAGGAATCTTCATGAATCTTCATAAATCTTCATGAATCTTCGTAAGAACATGTGAGGTCACCGGAATGAGAATTAATGTTAAGGGGAATCCTGTAACTTTTTTTTTAAATTGGTGGGTTATTGCAAAACTTTTGTGCTAAGTTAGTTTGATCAGATTTGCGGTACACTTCGGAAGAACAACGAATGTGATTTTACTTCCCTTTTTAATATAAATAGCATAGTTTTGCATACGAAAAGTTTAGTTAGTTCCAGATTCGCGAGGCGACAGGCCGTTATTATCTAGGCCAATAGTATACGCGAATATCATTATAAAGAGTATTATCCAGGAATCTTCATGAATCTTCATAAATCTTCATGAATCTTCGTAAGAACATGTGAGGTCACCGGAATGAGAATTAATGTTAAGGGGAATCCTGTAACTTTTTTTTTAAATTGGTGGGTTATTGCAAAACTTTTGTGCTAAGTTAGTTTGATCAGATTTGCGGTACACTTCGGAAGAACAACGACTGTGATTTTACTTCCCTTTTTAATATAAATAGCATCGTTTTGCATACGAAAAGTTTAGTTAGTTCCATATTCGCGAGGCGACAGGCCGTTATTATCTACGCCAATAGTACACGCGAATATCATTATAAAGAGTATTATCCGGGAATCTTCATGAATCTTCGTGAATCTTCATAAATCTTCGTAAGAACATGTGAGGTCACCGGAATGAGAATTAATGTTAAGGGAAATCCTGTAACTTTTTTTTTTTAAATTGGTGGGTTATTGCAAAACTTTTGTGCTAAGTTATTTTGATCAGATTTGCGGTACACTTCGGAAGAACAACGACTGTGAATTTACTTCCCTTTTTAATATAAATAGCATCGTTTTGCATACGAAAAGTTTAGTTAGTTCCAGATTCGCGAGGCGACAGGCCGTTATTATCTACGCCAATAGTACACGCGAATATCATTATAAAGAGTATTATCCGGGAATCTTCATGAATCTTCATAAATCTTCATGAATCTTCGTAAGAACATGTGAGGTCACCGGAATGAGAATTAATGTTAAGGGGAATCCTGTAACATTTTTTTTTAAATTGGTGGGTTATTGCAAAACTTTTGTGCTAAGTTAGTTTGATCAGATTTGCAGTACACTTCGGAAGAACAACGAATGTGATTTTACTTCCCTTTTTAATATAAATAGCATCGTTTTGCATACGAAAAGTTTAGATAGTTCCAGATTCGCGAGGCGACAGGCCGTTATTATCTACGCCAATAGTATACGCGAATATCATTATAAAGAGTATTATCCGAGAATCTTCATGAATCTTTATAAATCTTCATGAATCTTCGTAAGAACATGTGAGGTCACCGGAATGAGAATTAATGTTAAGGGGAATCTTGTAACATTTTTTTTTAAATTGGTGGGTTATTGCAAAACTTTTGTGCTAAGTTAGTTTGATCAGATTTGCGGTACACTTCGGAAGAACAACGACTGTTATTTTACTTCCCTTTTTAATATAAATAGCATAGTTTTGCATTCGAAAAGTTTAGTTAGTTCCAGATTCGCGAGGCGACAGGCCGTTATTATGTTCACCAATAGTATACGCGAATATCATTATAAAGAGTATTATCCGGGAATCTTCATGAATCTTCATAAATCTTCATGAATCTTCGTAACATGCGAGGTCACCGGAATGAGAATTAATGTTAAGGGGAATCCTGTAACATTTTTTTTTAAATTGGTGGGTTATTGCAAAACTTTTTTGCTAAGTTAGTTTGATCAGATTTGCGGTACACTTCGGAAGAACAACGACTGTGATTTTACTTCCCCTTTTAATATAAATAGCATCGTTTTGCATACGAAAAGTTTAGTTAGTTCCAGATTCGCGAGGCGACAGGCCGTTATTATCTACGCCAATAGTACACGCGAATATCATTATGAAGTGTATTATCCGGGAATCTTCATGAATCTTCATAAACCTTCATGAATCTTCGTAAGAACATGTGAGGTCACCGGAATGAGAATTAATGTTAAGGGGAATCCTGTAACATTTTTTTTTTAATTGGTGGGTTATTGCAAAATTTTTGTGCTAAGTTAGTTTGATCAGATTTGCGGTATACTTCGGAAGAACAACGACTGTGATTTTACTTCCCTTTTTAATATAAATAGCATCGTTTTGCATACGAAAAGTTTAGTTAGTTCCAGATTCGCGAGGCGACAGGCCGTTATTATCTACGCCAATAGTATACGCGAATATCTTTATAAAGAGTATTATCCAGGAATCTTCATGAATCTTCATAAATCTTCATGAATCTTCGTAAGAACATGCGAGGTCACCGGAATGAGAATTAATGTTAAGGGGAATCCTGTAACATTTTTTTTTAAATTGGCGGATTATTGCAAAACTTTTGTGCTAAGTTAGTTTGATCAGATTTACGGTACACTTCGGAAGAACAACGAATGTGATTTTACTTCCCTTTTTAATATAAATAGCATCGTTTTGCATACGAAAAGTTTAGTTAGTTCCAGATTCGCGAGGCGACAGGCCGTTATTATGTTCACCAATAGTATACGCGAATATCATTAGAAAGAGTATTATCCGGGAATCTTCATGAATCTTCATAAATCTTCACGAATCTTCGTGAGAACATGTGAGGTCACCGGAATGAGAATTAATGTTAAGGGGAATCCCTTAACTTTTTTTTTAATTGGCGAGTTGTTGCAAAACTTTTGTTCTAAGTTAGTTTGGTCAGATTTGCTGTACACTTCTCAAGAACAACGACTGTGATTTTACTTCCCCTTCTAAATGCAAAGAAACGGGGACATTGACTGATGTGCGGCAATCCGGAACAAGGCATTAAAATGTAAAATTCGTTTTCCTGGCTTGAGTACGTATAACGTACATACGTACAGAAGTCGGTTTCACGTCTAGCCTTTCACTGCTCGGAATTGAATTATTAAAAGAATCGAAAGGGGCAAGGTCGGCCCGTGCGTTGGTCCATAAATACGTAACTAGCGAGAGTCAAGGGGCCTAGATGAAAACGTGGAAATGGGAGACTTGTATGCACGAAAATTTCATAACGAGGAGCCAAATCTTGTATGAAATTTTATAATGTCATCGGGAATAGAAACGCACATTTGATAACGTTTTGTATCAGTTTTATATTAACGTTTAATATAACTGTCTATGATTAATGTTAAAATCATTATCGTGACAACTTAGTTTGGTTCGTTTTGTGGGTAATGTATCTGTTAGTAATTTTTGTTAGTAAGTAAAACACAGATATATGAATTTGATGTGATTTATTTATTTTATAAGATAATGCAAGCGGCGGGTAAATAAAACACGAAATGAAATTATTGGTAGACACAAATGCTAATATCACGCGATTATGACATACATTAAAGTACCTTCTCTGCACAATTTGAAGTATTTTGCTTTGTGAATCATTTGTGTGGTGCGTTCCTATCCATAAAGTGGCGTTGAAATACATTGGTAGACACAAATGCTAATGAATTTCTATGCAGTGATGACAAACATTAAAGTACCTTCTTTGCACAATTTGAAGTATTTTGCTACGCAAATCATTTATGTGATACGTTCATATCCACAAAGTGGCGTCGAAATACATTGGTAGACACAAATGCTAATGAATTTCTATGCAGTGGTGACATGTGTAAAAGGACCTTTTCTGCACACTTTGAAGATTAGCACAGTATGTTAAAGAACAGATATACGGATTTGATGTTATTTATTAATTTTAAAAGATAATGCAAGCGACAGGAAAATAAAAGATAGTTTTATTACTCAAATTGGATGCTATTTATTTAATTATATTTGGATTGGTTCGTCCGCCCCGATTCAAGGCCCTACGATGAAAACGACGCAAAGGCAACATCCGGAATTGATGGCTTTTTCGAATTAAAGCGTTTTGTTGATTGCGCCACGGAATTTACGGGCAGCGCAGATTAAATGGGGGCGGGGGAGTGGGTGAAGAGTGGGGGGGGGGGTGAAGTGAAGAGTGGGGGGCAATCACAACGTTTCGGATTGTGCGGCCGTCCATCATTTTCAATTATCTGTCCAGCAACGGCGCGTATCTATTAATCAGACGCGCGCCGTCGCGACGTGCAGCATCCCTGCTGTGGGGGGGGATTTGGGGTATTTATGGGGTGCACACCCCGAAAATAATTCACGAATGTGGAAGCGCTCAGGGGATGATGGGCGGCCCGGAAATTGTGTCGGAGCGTTTAATTATTGAAACTGCACAGAAGGCTTTAGCCATCGCAAGAGCAAACGAAGTACGCATACCGTTGTGGACCGGGTGAAAGAAAACACGTAATGGGTTAATTGGGTCAGGTGTTTGTTCAAAGTAAGGTGTAAGGTTCTTCGAAGAAATTGAGGCGCAAGGTTTTGTAAACGTACAAATGGGTTGAAACAAGACGTTGGTGTCGCGTTGCTGGCTGGTCAGGTTCAGGGTTTCTCGGGTAGTTTTACATGGTTCTTAGATGGGTACCCGGACTATATCCAGTTAGGATGGAAAGTCCTAGACACTTGTCCTTAGAATAAGCTAAAACGCGGAGTTAGTCTAATAAATAATTACGTTTAGTAAACATAATATAATATTTTTAGTGACTGTAATGTATAAAACTGTAACTGTAAACAACTGCCCATTTATAAGAATGTTGAAAAACCGCTCATTTATAAGAAAGTTGTTGAAAACTGCTCATTTATGTTGTTGCACGGTGTTTATAACTTGGGGGTTGGAAAGAGATCCGCAGGGTAATAAGTAGTTAGGCAACACGGGTTCTAACTCAGCCCCCGCGAAGATTTCCACAATCAACCCATTGTTACCGCCCGCGGTAATTGATTAAACCGCGAATCAAACCGCGAATTAAATTAATCGAAATCTTCGCGGGGGGTGAGTTAGAACCCGTGTTGCCTAACTACTTATTACCCTGCGGACCTCTTTCCAACCCCCAAGTTATAAACACCGTGCAACAACATAAATGAGCAGTTTTTCAACAACTTTCTTATAAATGAGCAGTTTTTCATCAGCTTTCTTATAAATGAGCGGTATTTCAACATTCTTATAAATGGGCAGTTTTTTCAATGCCCTGCAGATGTGTGCCAAACGACGCTCGCGCTCCTCCTCGGACGGTGCTGTGCCCCTGAGGGGGCGCATGCGGGGCCTTGTGCCAAAATCCTCGGACGGTCGATTCTGCTCGCCGCTTTTTTGCACCTCGGACGGACGATTCCGTCGACCCCCACGACGGCCGTCAATCCGCTGTAGGTGTGGGGGGCCCCAATTTGGGGGGCCACAGTTGCGATTGAGCCCCTCTTTGTTCTACGTGGCGCCCGAAACAATGGCGCAACGCCCGGAAGTAAGCCATAACGGCGAGGGATCTTGGTTATTGTCCCTTACCATAGGCGAATTGAGTGGATCAAGGGAACCGCTGGCGTGGAACGCCCCGATTAATTTAGATGAAGGGTTAAATGAAATGGGGTGAAATTGAGTGAGTCGCACTATGCGATTACGGCCCCGTAGTGCATTTTTTTCACAATAATATTCATTGTGAAGAATTAATTCTTCGCGTTAATAATGTCTATATCCCACTTGTATATTGTAATAGTAATTAACATATTTTCTCGCTTCGAGTTTCAAGACTCGGCTCCTTCGTCGCCCCGTTATTAAACATGTCATTCGTAGTGTATATCCCACTTTTATATTGTAATAGTAATTAACGTTATTAATCCGGGAAACTCTTATTTTCTCGTTTCGAGTATCCAGACTCGCCTCCTTCGTCGCCTCGTCTTTCAACATGTCAGTTGTACTGTACCTTTGCAGCAAAGCGGTTTTTCACACATCATAAAAGTACAAAATATTCTTATACTAACCCATGTAATAATTTGCATTGTTGGCTCTTGTTTAGAAAACACCCTATATATAACAATACTATAACTACCTAAATATTATTACTTTCTGTCAAAATATTATATTTTTTATCACAATTTTGCTTATTCTATTATATTTGAATAAGAACTGTCAATATTGCAACGATTTCTGAGGCAGAATTATAATAGTTTTATGAAAATGTCAAATAAGGATAATTTTGGAAGACTCTGTGATAATGTGAACTATAACAACCAAAATATTATTATTTTCTGTCAAAATTTCAATTATTTTTGTCAGAATTTTGATTATTCTGTTATATGTCAATGATAACTTTCAATATTGCAACGAGTTTCGTAGCAGAACTGAAATAGTTTTATGAAATTTTCAAATACTGACAATTTTTTAATATTCTGTGATAATGTGAACTATAACTACATAAATATTATTATTTTCTGTCTAAATATTACATTTTTTTATCATAATTTCGCTTATTCTATTATATTTGAATAATAACTGCCAATTGCAAAGATTTCTGTAGCAGAATTGTAATAGATTCATGAAAATATCAAATACTGATAATTGTTAGATATTCTTAGAATAACCCATGTAATAATTTGCATTGTTGGCTCATGTTTAGAAAACACACTGTATATAACAATAATTTTGATATTAAATTATTGTTATATACAGGGTATTTCCTAAACTGTGTTTATGATTTTTTTTTTAATTACTGAAGAGTCAATATGCAGCTAATGAACACAAGCCAAGCCTTAAATTAAACCAAACAAAGACCTCTGCAATTCCTCACACTTGTGTCTGTTTTATTACAAATTCTGTTGAAATGTTTGTGTCCCACGGCGACATAAAAAGTTCACGCATTTTTATTGATGCAAATCTTTATTATCTCCGCATTTGCATTGCCGACATGTCGCCCATGCCAAATATAGCGACTCTCTGCGCCGTTTTTCAAGGTTTCAAGGCTCGAAAATGAGCAAAACATCTCTTGGTATATAAATATTCCTCTACAATAAGAACATAAACGGTACGCTGATTCTAGCATCGCCTTACGAATATAGATCCAATGAAAGCAAGAGCACATCGCACTTGAAATATTGCAATTTTATTTTGAAAATATCAAATATTAGAATTATTTTATGTGCCCCTTCAATGAGGCTCGTATTTAAATAACTATATTTCAAAAAACACCGTATCAATATCAATGCAATTTATTGCTGATATAGCTCGATATACTGATATTAAATTGGCATAATTAAATTCAGATCCAATAATAGATTCTTGAGATATATCAATGAAGGATTACTGAGATATATCAATTTTTGTTTGAAAATATCAAATATTAGAACTATATTAAGTGTTTCTTCAATTAAGCTCTTATTTAAATAATCATATCTCAAAAGCCACCGTATCAATATCAATGTAATTTATTGCTGATATAGCTCGATAAACTGATATTGAATGGGCATAATTAAACTTAAATCCAATGCGGGATTCTTGAGATATATCAATTTTTGTTTGAAAATATCAAATATTCAAAGCTGTTTTTTCAATTTTCACACATTAATAATGGAGAGATTGGAGAAATCCAATGAGAGATACTTGAGATATATCAATTTTTGTTTTAAAATATCTAATATCAAAACTATTTAAATGTTCCTCCAATGAGGCACATCTTTAAATAACGATATCTCAAAAAACACCAAATTAATATTAATGTAATTTATTGCTGATATAGCTTGATATACTGATATTGAGTGGGCATAATTAAATTTAAATCCAATGAGGAATTCTTGAGATATATCAATTTTTGTTTGCAAATGTGGAATATTAGAACCATTATAAGTGTTTCTTCAATTAAGCCCTTATTTAAATAACGATATCTCAAAAACCACCAAATTAATATTAATGTAATTTATTGCTGATATAGCTCGATATACTGATATTGAGTGGGCATAATTAAATTTAAATCCAATGAGGAATTCTTGAGATATATCAATTTTTGTTTGAAAATATCAAATATTCAAAGTGTTTTTTTTTTTAATTTTCACACTTTAACAATGGAATCGAAAGAACTAACGTATCAATGTCAATGCATTTTTTTAGATATCTGCAATTTAAGAAATATCCAAGGAGATATACTTGAGATATATCAATTTTTGTTTGAAAATATCAAATATTCAAAGCTGTTTTTTTTCAATTTTCACACATTATTAATAGAATCGAAAGAACTAACGTATCATTGTAATTGCATTTTTTTTTAGATATCTGCAATTTAAAAAATATCCAATGAGAGATACTTAAGATATATCTTTTTTTTTAAATATCGAATATTAGACATATTTTAAGTGTTCTTCCAATTAGGTTCATATTTAAATAATGATATCTCAAAAACCACCGTATCAATATCAATGTAATTTATTGCTGATATAGCTCGATATATTGATATATAATGGGTATAATTAAATTTAGATCCAATGATGGGTTCTTGAGATATATCAATTTTTGTTTGAAAATATCGAATATTAGAATATTTTAACTGTTCCTCCAATTAGGTTCATATTTAAATAACGATATCTCAAAAACCATAGTATCAATATCAATGTAATTTATTGCTGATATAGCTCGATAAACTGATATTCAATAGGCATAATTAAACTTCAATCCAATGCGGGATTCTCGAGATATATTAATTTTTGTTTGAAAATATCAAATATTCAAGGCTGTTTTTCCAATTTTCACACATTAATAATGGAATCTAGAGAACCAGTGTATCAATGTTATTGCATTTTTTTGCTAATATAAACCCATATACTAGAACGCGATATCTGCAATTTAAAAAATATCCAATGGAAGATATTTGAGATATATCTTTTTTTTAAATATCGAATATTATACTTATTTTAAGTGTTACACCAATTAGGTTCATATATAAATAACTATATCTCAAAAACCACCGTATCAATATTAATATAATTGATTGCTGCTGTATAGTAATACACTGATATTAAATTTCTGTAATTAAATTTAGATCCAATGATGGATTCTTGAGATATATCAATTTTTGTTTAAAAATATTGAATATTAGAACTATTTTAAGCGTTTCTTCAATTAAGTTCTTATTTAAATAACGATATCTCAAAAACCACCGTATCAATATTAATGAAATTTATTGCTGCTATAGACTGATATAATGATATTAAATGGGTATAATTAAATTTAGATCCAATGATGGATTCTTCAGATATATCAATTTTTGTTTAAAAATATTGAATATTAGAACTATTTTAAATGTTCCTCCAATTAGGCTCATATTTAAATAACGTTATCTCAAAAACCACCGTATCAATATTAGTGTAAATTATTGCTGCTGTAAAGTGATATACTGATATTAAATGGGAATAATTAAATTTAGATCCAATGATGGATTTTTGAAATATCTCAATTTTTATTTGAAAATATAAAATATTAGAAGTATTTAAGTATTTCTTCAATTAAGCCCTTATTTAAATAAAGATATCTCAAAAACCACCGTATAAATATTAATGTAATTTATTGCTGATATAGCTCGATATACTGTTATGTCATGGGCATAATTCAATTAAATTCCAATGAGGGATTATTAGGATATATAAATTTTTGTTTGAAAATATCAAATATTCAAAGCTTTTTTTCCAATTTTCGCACATTAATCATGAAATCTAGAGAACTAGTGTATCAATCTAATTGCATTTTTTTGCTAATATAAACCGATATACTAGTATGCGATATCTGCAATTTTAAAAATATCCAATGAAAGATATTTGAGATATATCAATATTTGTTTGAAAATATCGAATTTTCAAAGCTGTTTTTCCAATTTTCACACATTGATAATGGAATCTAGAGAACTAGTGTTTCAATGTAATTGCATTTTTTTAGTAACATAAACCGATATACTAGTATGCGATATCTGCAATTTCAAAAATATCCAATGAAAGATATTTAAGATATATCAATTTTTGTTTGAAAATGTCGAATATTAGAACTATTTTGAGTGTTACACCAATTAGGTTCATATTTAAATAACGATATCTCAAAAACCAGTGTATCAATATTAATGTAATTTATTGTTGCTGTAAAGTGACATACTGATATTTGATGGGTATAATTAAATTTAGATCCAATGATGAATTCTTGAGATATGTCAATTTTTGTTTGAAAATATCGAATATCACAACTATTTTAAGTGTTTCTTAAATTAAGCTCTTATTTAAATAACGATATCTCAAAGAACACCGTATCATTATCAATGCAATTTATTGTTGATATGGCTCGATATACTGATATTAAATGGGAATAATTAAATTTAGATCCAATGATGGATTTTTGAGATATCTCAATTTTTGTTTGAAAATATAAAATAGAAGTATTTTAAGTGTTTCTTCAATTAAGCTCTTATTTAAATGAGGATATCTCAGAAACCACCGTATAAATATCAATGTAATTTATTGCTGATATATCTCGATATACTGATATTGAATTGGCTTAATTAAATTTAAATCCAATGAGGGATTCTTGAGTTATATCATTTTTTGTTTGAAAATATCAAATATTCAAGGCTGTTTTTCCAATTTTCACATATTAATAATGGAATCTAAAGAACTGGTGTATCAATGTAATTGCATTTTTTTGCTAATATAAACCGATATACTAGAATGCGATATCTGCAATTTAAAAAATATCCAATGAAAGATATTTGAGAAATATCAATTTTTATTTGAAAATATCGAATATTAGAACGATTTTAACTGTTCCTTCAATTAGGCTCATATTTAAATAACGATATTTTATAAATCACCGTATCAATATTAATGTAATTTATTGCTGCTGTAAAGTGATATACTGATATTAAATGGGTATAATTAAATTTAGATCCAATGATGAATTCTTGAGATATACCAATTTTTGTTTGTAAATATAGAATATTAGAACTACCCTTATTTAAATAAGGATATCTGAAAAACCATCGTATCAATATTAATGTAATTTATTACTGTTATAGAGTGATATACTGATATTAAATTGGTGCAATTATATTTACATCCAATGATGGATTCTTGAGATACATCAATATTTCTTATCTCAAAAACCACTGTAACAAGCTATCACAAGTGCGCTGACTTCCGGGCCTTCGTTTGTTTTGAATTTCCGATGATCGCGCTGCTGATGGATGTCAGAAGTGCGCGTTTGTTTATGAAGTTGACAGCCGGACGGATCGATAGCAGTCGCTGTAAACAACCGCCCGAAGAAACACAAGCAACCTCCACGAAGAACGACCTACCTTTGTCCCTGAACAGCTGCTTGTACTTGGCCAAGTGGTTCTGGTCGAGCCACCTTTCGACCTCCTGGTCGCCCTCGCCCTTGCCCTCCAAAGGTAAGGCCCACGCCCACACGCACAGCCTGACCAGCACGGCCGCCGCCGCCAGGGACGTGATCAGGATGATTTTGGCACTGCGCGTCATCGTGCTGATGATGATGATCAGTCTTCGGGTCACGCGGACGCGTTACATCTTCACCGGTGTGCCTTCGCCCGCGCCGCGTCTGACAACGACGACCTTCGACGGCCTGTCACCTGTCACCTAAGCCACACGGACGGCCAACGCAAGAACCGCCGAAGAGGAAAACCTCCAAGGCTCCAATTGCGTTTTTGTTACGGTTACCATGCTCGACCTTATCGCGCCTATCGTCTACGGTTTCGATTTACAAGTATTTCCATAACCGGTTCTTGATACATTTGTTAGTAAATACTATGGTAAATACCGCACGACATAAAAACGTTGTGTTTGAAATACACAGCGCCATCTACCGCCTAATGGGCGTGGCCAACTCCACAGCAGTCTCTGATCAATGTAGGAAGTTGTTAAATGAAATTTGATAAAGTAGACGAAGTTTGAATTTTCTCATAATAGTATATTGTACGAAAAGGACAGAAAAGGGTCCATTGTAATACGAATGTGCATTGCAGCCTGAGCGAAGCGAGGGCTGCATTTATTCATTGTAGTTCAATGTGTTCATGAGGTCATGTGTACATGAGTTGATATGTGTTCATGAGTTCAGGTGTTCATGAGTTGATATGTTCATGAGTTGATATGTTCATGAGTTGATATGTTCATGAGTTCATGTATTCATATGTTGATGAGTTCATGTGTTCATATGTTGATGAGTTCGTGTGTTCGTGGGTTCATATGTTCACGAGTTCAAGTGTTCATGTGTTGAAACCCTGCCAGATGGCGGCACGGGCATCGAATCTACTCTACTCTACACTATTCTTTGCGCACGTAAACGTTCAAACCAAGGTTTTGCCCTCGGCTTTCGCGCCGCATTTGCCGGTAATGTAGGACACTGCTCGCGTGTGGTCATCTGAGCGCGTCGCCCCGGATGAAAATACAAACAAAGCGATTACTCTCGCAGGGCAATCAATCGCCAGCTCCTGCGAATTCGCCAAGAAACCTTAGAGAATGGAGCGGAAGGACGCGAGGATCGTCAGCGACAAGCAGCAGGAGGTCTCCTACTCGGGGTACGCCGCCATGGAGGACCTCTTGGAGAAGCTGAAGCTACTGGAGCTGGACAAGGAGTTCACGAGCGCGCTCAAGATGAAGCCCATTCACAGGTGAGACGAACCGTCGTCAAGGGTCTGTTTGCCGAGGGTCATCCCGAAGATGGTCTGATGGTTCAACTGTAGATTGCTACCAAATCCCAGAAGAGGTAGAGACCGTAAATAATAGTAAGATACGAGCTGAGACATGGGAACCAGAAACCAAGACGAATCTGATCGTTAAACCGTTAAACCATAAACCATTAAACGTTAAACCGTGATTAATTCTCACCTCTCACCTTACTATTATATAGGGTCTCTAAGAAGAGGATCTCGTTTATCTCGACTAAGATGTTTCATGAACAATTTTTGTACACGACATGAACATGGCATACCATCACATAAGGCACTACCTCAACGCACACATATCTATTCAGATGAACCATAACCATAAACCATTAAACGTTAAACCGTGATTAATTCTCACCTCTCATCTCTTACCTTCCTATTATATAAGGTCTTCAAGAAGAGGATCTCATTTATCTCGGCTAAGATTGTTCATGAACCATTTTTGTACACGACATGAACATTGAATACCATCACATAAGGCACTACTTCTGCGCACACATATCTATTCAGATGAACTTTCAGGCACTACTTTATGGTGCAGAAGAACCCAGGCGAGCAGTTCTACCTGTTCTCCTCGATAGCGGCATGGCTGGTGCGAAAGGCCGGAAAGACCTTCGACCAGCCACAAGAATATGACGACCCAAACACGACCATATCCAACATTCTGGACGTCGTTCGGAATAACGTAGGTCGTACCATTTGGAAGAAAAAAAATTATCTTAATTTTAAATCACCCATAGAGTAGTAGTAGATCGATCTTTATTTGGCTATCGACCTAACCGGTCTTTACGTCATAGGTTGCCATACCTAGACGATACCTAGATACCTAGACCATATATTTCCCATAGATTGTGTTGAATGGTTTAAAGAACATTCCATCAAAACCATAACTTTTCTCACGGTTTAGGGAGTCGTCGTCGAGTTTCCTCCCAACAAGCTGAAGCAAGGATTCGGCGACCACATCGTCTTCATCCTGGACCATTTGGCCGACGTGGCCTTGGAACACAACCATTTCCACTGGAGGAAGTATGAGTATTTCTAAAGTAGACGTTCTAAAGAGGAAGTATGAGTATTTATAAAGTAGAAGTTTCAAAGAAAAAGTATGAGTACTTCTAAAGTAGAAGTTTTAAAGAGAAAGTATGTGTACTTCTAAAGTAGAACTTTTGAAGAGGAAGTATGAGTACTTCTAAAGTACAAGTTTTAAAGAGGAAGTATGAGTATTTCTAAAGTAGAAGTTTTAAAGAGGAACTATGAGTATTTCTAAAGTAAAACTTTTAAAGAGGAAGTATGCGTACTTCTAAAGTAGAAGTTTTAAAGAGGAACTATGAGTATTTCTAAAGTAAAACTTTTAAAGACGAAGTATGAGTATTTCTAAAGTACAAGTATTAAAGAGGAAGTATATGTACTTCTAAAGTAGAAGTTTTAAAGAGGAAGTATGAGTACCTCTAAAGTAGAAGTTTTAAAGAGGAAGTGTGAGTACTTCCAAAGTACAAGTTTTAAAGAGGAAGTATGCGTACTTCTAAAGTAGAAGTTTTAAAGAGGAACTATGAGTATTTCTAAAGTAAAACTTTTAAAGAGGAAGTATGAGTATTTCCAAAGTACAAGTATTAAAGAGGAAGTATATGTACTTCTAAAGTAGAACTTTTAAAGAGGATGTATGAGTACTTCTAAAGTACCAGTTTTAAAGAGGAAGTATGAGTACTTCTAAAATAGAAGTTTTAAAGAGGAACTTATGAAGTCTTTGGATTAACCACCAGAAGACGTTTGGTTCTCGACATTATTGTGACTTATTGGCTCTTCCTTTTCTCCATTCACAGCTCGTTGCTGCTCTTCCTTTTCCCCATTCATAGCTTGTTTCTCATCTCCTTTTTCCCAATTACACGTGAAAACCTACATCTTATCTTCATTGTCGTTATCATTTATAGTTGTGATGTTATGCGTTTTTGCACGTACCTTAGTTGATGGTCGCGCGTGAGATCTTGCTGTGTTGTAGTATTGCGGCCTTGCTGAGTCTGTATGATTTGAAACTAATTCTCCTGAAAATTTGACAAAGTTCAGTATTAAATAAGGGAGAAAATCAAATGTATAACTTTCTGCATTGACAAGTATTGGTTAGCTATTACTGATTTTTTTGAAAATTCATTACTTGCAAATTTGATATTAGATTCGTGTACAGTACACATGAAACTAATTCTCCTGAAAATTTGACAAAGTTTCAGTATTAAATAAGGGAGAAAATCAAACTATTGAAATTTCTGAAAATTTATTATTTGCAAATTTGATATTAGATTCGTGTACAGTACACTTGAAACTATTTCTCCTGAAAATTTGACAAAGTTTCAGTATTAAATACGGGAGATAATCAAACACTTAGTATTATTATTATTAGTTAGATATTACTGAAATTCCCGAAATTTTATTATTTGCAAATTGGATATTAGATTCGTGTACAGTACACTTGAAACTATTTCTCCTGAAAATTTGACAAAGTTTCAGTATTAAATAAGGGAGAATTTAGACACTTAACTTTCTGCATTGACAAGTATTGGTTAGCTATTACTGTTTTTTTTTTTGAAAATTCATTACTTGCAAATTTGATATTAGATTCGTGTACAGTACACTTGAAACTATTTCTCCTGAAAATTTGACAAAGTTTCAGTATTAAATAAGGGAGAATTTAAACACTTAACTTTCTGCATTGACATGTATTGGTTAGCTATTACTGAATTTTTTGAAAATTCATGACTTGCAAATTTGATATTAGATTCGTGTACAGTACACTTGAAACTAATTCTCCTGAAAATTTGACAAAGTTTCAGTATTAAATAAGGGAGAAAATTAAACACTTAACTTTCTGCATTGACTAGTATTGGTTGGCTATTACTGATTTTTTTGAAAATTCATTACTTGCAAATTTGATATTAGATTCGTGTGCAGTACACTTGAAACTAATTCTCCTGAAAATTTGACAAAGTTTCAGTATTAAATAAGGGAGAATTTAAACACTTAACTTTCTGTATTGACAAGTATTGGTTAGCTATTACTGAATTTTTTGAAAATTCATTACTTGCAAATTTGATATTAGATTCGTGTACAGTACACCTGAAACTAATTCTCCTGAAAATTTGACAAAGTTTCAGTATTAAATAAGGGAGAAATTAAACACTTAACTTCCTGCATTGACAAGTATTGGTTAGCTATTACTGAATTTTTTGAAAATTCATTACTTGCAAATTTGATATTAGATTCGTGTACAGTACACCTGAAACTAATTCTCCTGAAAATTTGACAAAGTTTCAGTTTTAAATAAGGGAGAAATTAAACACTTAACTTTCTGCATTGACAAGTATTGGTTAGCTATTACTGATTTTTTTTTTAAATTCATTACTTGCAAATTTGATATTAGATTCGTGTACAGTACACTTGAAACTAATTCTCCTGAAAATTTGACAAAGTTTCAGTATTAAATAAGGGAGAAAATTAAACACTTAACTTTCTGCATTGACTAGTATTGGTTGGCTATTACTGATTTTTTTGAAAATTCATTACTTGCAAATTTGATATTAGATTCGTGTGCAGTACACTTGAAACTAATTCTCCTGAAAATTTGACAAAGTTTCAGTATTAAATAAGGGAGAATTTAAACACTTAACTTTCTGCATTGACAAGTATTGGTTGGCTATTATTGATTTTTTTGAAAATTCTTTACTTGCAAGTTTGATATTAGATTCGTGTACAGTACACTTGAAACTAATTCACCTGAAAATTTGACAAAGTTTCAGTATTAAATAAGGGAGAAAATTAAACACTTAACTTTCTGCATTGACTAGTATTGGTTGGCTATTACTGATTTTTTTGAAAATTCATTACTTGCAAATTTGATATTAGATTCGTGTGCAGTACACTTGAAACTAATTCTCCTGAAAATTTGACAAAGTTTCAGTATTAAATAAGGGAGAATTTAAACACTTAACTTTCTGTATTGACAAGTATTGGTTAGCTATTACTGAATTTTTTGAAAATTCATTACTTGCAAATTTGATATTAGATTCGTGTACAGTACACCTGAAACTAATTCTCCTGAAAATTTGACAAAGTTTCAGTATTAAATAAGGGAGAATTTAAACACTTAACTTTCTGCATTGACAAGTATTGGTTGGCTATTATTGATTTTTTTGAAAATTCTTTACTTGCAAGTTTGATATTAGATTCGTGTACAGTACACTTGAAACTAATTCACCTGAAAATTTGACAAAGTTTCAGTATTAAATAAGGGAGAAAATTAAACACTTAACTTTCTGCATTGACTAGTATTGGTTGACTATTACTGATTTTTTTGAAAATTCATTACTTGCAAATTTGATATTAGATTCGTGTGCAGTACACTTGAAACTAATTCTCCTGAAAATTTGACAAAGTTTCAGTATTAAATAAGGGAGAATTTAAACACTTAACTTTCTGTATTGACAAGTATTGGTTAGCTATTACTGAATTTTTTGAAAATTCATTACTTGCAAATTTGATATTAGATTCGTGTACAGTACACCTGAAACTAATTCTCCTGAAAATTTGACAAAGTTTCAGTATTAAATAAGGGAGAATTTAAACACTTAACTTTCTGTATTGACAAGTATTGGTTAGCTATTACTGAATTTTTTGAAAATTCATTACTTGCAAATTTGATATTAGATTCGTGTACAGTACACCTGAAACTAATTCTCCTGAAAATTTGACAAAGTTTCAGTATTAAATAAGGGAGAAATTAAACACTTAACTTCCTGCATTGACAAGTATTGGTTAGCTATTACTGAATTTTTTGAAAATTCATTACTTGCAAATTTGATATTAGATTCGTGTACAGTACACCTGAAACTAATTCTCCTGAAAATTTGACAAAGTTTCAGTATTAAATAAGGGAGAAATTAAACACTTAACTTTCTGCATTGACAAGTATTGGTTAGCTATTACTGATTTTTTTTTTTAATTCATTACTTGCAAATTTGATATTAGATTCGTGTACAGTACACCTGAAACTAATTCTCCTGAAAATTTGACAAAGTTTCAGCATTAAATAAGGGAGAATTTAAACACTTAACTTTCTGCATTGACAAGTATTCGTTAGCTATTACTGATTTTTTTGAAAATTCATTACTTGCAAATTTGATATTCGATTCGTGTACAGTACACTTGAAACTAAATATCCTGAAAATTTGACAAAGTTTCAGTATTAAATAAGGGAGAATTAAAACACTTAACTTTCTGCATTGACAAGTATTGGTTAGCTATTACTGATTTTTTTGAAAATTCATTACGTGCAAATTTGATATTAGATTCGTGTACAGTATACTTGAAACTAATTCTCCTGAAAATTTGACAAACTTTCAGTATTAAATAAGGCAGAAAATTAAACACTTAACTTTCTGCATTGACAAGTATTGGTTAGCTATTACTGATTTTTTTTGAAAATTCATTACTTGCAAATTTGATATTAGATTCGTGTACAGTACACTTGAAACTATTTCTCCTGAAAATTTGACAAAGTTTCAGTATTAAATAAGGGAGAATTTAAACACTTAACTTTCTGCATTAAAAAGTATTGGTTAGCTGTTACTGAATTTTTTTGAAATTTCATTACTTGCAAATTTGATATTATATTCGTGTACAGTACACTTGAAACTAATTCTCCTGAAAATTTGACAAAGTTTCAGTATTAAATAACGGAGAAAATCAAACATATAACTTTCTGCATTGACAAGTATTGGTTAGCTATTACTGAATTTTTTGAAAATTCATTACGTGCAAATTTGATATTAGATTCGTGTACAGTACACTTGAAACTAATTCTCCTGAAAATTTGACAAAGTTTCAGTATTAAATAAGGGAGAAATTTAAACACTTAACCTTCTGCATTGACAAGTATTGGTTAGCTATTACTGATTTTTTTGAAAATTCATTACGTGCAAATTTGATATTATATTCGTGTACAGTACACTTGAAACTAATTCTCCTGAAAATTTGACAAAGTTTCAGTATTAAATAATAAAGAAAATCAAACACTAAACTTTCTGCATTGACGAGTATTGGTTAGCTATTACTGATTTTTTTGAAAATTCATTACGTGCAAATTTGATATTATATTCGTGTACAGTACACTTGAAACTAATTCTCCTGAAAATTTGACAAAGTTTCAGTATTAAATAATAAAGAAAATCAAACACTAAACTTTCTGCATTGACGAGTATTGGTTCGCTATTACTGATTTTTTTGAAAATTCATTACGTGCAAATTTGATATTAGATTCGTGTACAGTACACTTGAAACTAATTCTCCTGAAAATTTGACAAAGTTTCAGTATTAAATAAGGGAGAAATTTAAACACTTAACCTTCTGCATTGACAAGTATTGGTTAGCTATTACTGATTTTTTTGAAAATTCATTACGTGCAAATTTGATATTAGATTCGTGTACAGTACACTTGAAACTAATTCTCCTGAAAATTTGACAAAGTTTCAGTATTAAATAAGGCAGAAAATTAAACACTTAACTTTCTGCATTGACAAGTATTGGTTAGCTATTACTGATTTTTTTTGAAAATTCATTACTTGCAAATTTGATATTAGATTCGTGTACAGTACACTTGAAACTATTTCTCCTGAAAATTTGACAAAGTTTCAGTATTAAATAAGGGAGAATTTAAACACTTAACTTTCTGCATTAAAAAGTATTGGTTAGCTGTTACTGAATTTTTTTGAAATTTCATTACTTGCAAATTTGATATTATATTCGTGTACAGTACACTTGAAACTAATTCTCCTGAAAATTTGACAAAGTTTCAGTATTAAATAACGGAGAAAATCAAACATATAACTTTCTGCATTGACAAGTATTGGTTAGCTATTACTGATTTTTTTGAAAATTCATTACTTGCAAATTTGATATTAGATTCGTGTACAGTACACTTGAAACTAATTCTCCTGAAAATTTGACAAAGTTTCAGTATTAAATAATAAAGAAAATCAAACACTAAACTTTCTGCATTGACAAGTATTGGTTAGCTATTACTGATTTTTTTGAAAATTCATTACGTGCAAATTTGATATTAGATTCGTGTACAGTACACTTGAAACTAATTCTCCTGAAAATTTGACAAAGTTTCAGTATTAAATAATAAAGAAAATCAAACACTAAACTTTCTGCATTGACAAGTATTGGTTAGCTATTACTGATTTTTTTGAAAATTCATTACGTGCAAATTTGATATTATATTCGTGTACAGTACACTTGAAACTAATTCTCCTGAAAATTTGACAAAGTTTCAGTATTAAATAATAAAGAAAATCAAACACTAAACTTTCTGCATTGACAAGTATTGGTTAGCTATTACTGATTTTTTTGAAAATTCATTACGTGCAAATTTGATATTAGATTCGTGTACAGTACACTTGAAACTAATTCTCCTGAAAATTTGACAAAGTTTCAGTATTAAATAAGGGAGAAATTTAAACACTTAACCTTCTGCATTGACAAGTATTGGTTAGCTATTACTGATTTTTTTGAAAATTCATTACGTGCAAATTTGATATTATATTCGTGTACAGTACACTTGAAACTAATTCTCCTGAAAATTTGACAAAGTTTCAGTATTAAATAAGGGAGAAATTTAAACACTTAACCTTCTGCATTGACAAGTATTGGTTAGCTATTACTGATTTTTTTGAAAATTCATTACGTGCAAATTTGATATTATATTCGTGTACAGTACACTTGAAACTAATTCTCCTGAAAATTTGACAAAGTTTCAGTATTAAATAAGGGAGAAATTTAAACACTTAACCTTCTGCATTGACAAGTATTGGTTAGCTATTACTGATTTTTTTGAAAATTCATTACGTGCAAATTTGATATTATATTCGTGTACAGTACACTTGAAACTAATTCTCCTGAAAATTTGGCAAAGTTTCAGTATTAAATAATAAAGAAAATCAAACACTAAACTTTCTGCATTGACAAGTATTGGTTAGCTATTACTGATTTTTTTGAAAATTCATTACGTGCAAATTTGATATTATATTCGTGTACAGTACACTTGAAACTAATTCTCCTGAAAATTTGACAAAGTTTCAGTATTAAATAATAAAGAAAATCAAACACTAAACTTTCTGCATTGACAAGTATTGGTTAGCTATTACTGATTTTTTTGAAAATTCATTACGTGCAAATTTGATATTATATTCGTGTACAGTACACTTGAAACTAATTCTCCTGAAAATTTGACAAAGTTTCAGTATTAAATAAGGGAGAAATTTAAACACTTAACCTTCTGCATTGACAAGTATTGGTTAGCTATTACTGATTTTTTTGAAAATTCATTACGTGCAAATTTGATATTAGATTCGTGTACAGTACACTTGAAACTAATTCTCCTGAAAATTTGACAAAGTTTCAGTATTAAATAAGGGAGAAATTTAAACACTTAACCTTCTGCATTGACAAGTATTGGTTAGCTATTACTGATTTTTTTGAAAATTCATTACGTGCAAATTTGATATTATATTCGTGTACAGTACACTTGAAACTAATTCTCCTGAAAATTTGACAAAGTTTCAGTATTAAATAAGGGAGAAATTTAAACACTTAACCTTCTGCATTGACAAGTATTGGTTAGCTATTACTGATTTTTTTGAAAATTCATTACGTGCAAATTTGATATTATATTCGTGTACAGTACACTTGAAACTAATTCTCCTGAAAATTTGACAAAGTTTCAGTATTAAATAAGGGAGAAATTTAAACACTTAACCTTCTGCATTGACAAGTATTGGTTAGCTATTACTGATTTTTTTGAAAATTCATTACGTGCAAATTTGATATTAGATTCGTGTACAGTACACTTGAAACTAATTCTCCTGAAAATTTGACAAAGTTTCAGTATTAAATAAGGGAGAAATTTAAACACTTAACCTTCTGCATTGACAAGTATTGGTTAGCTATTACTGATTTTTTTGAAAATTCATTACGTGCAAATTTGATATTAGATTCGTGTACAGTACACTTGAAACTAATTCTCCTGAAAATTTGACAAAGTTTCAGTATTAAATAATAAAGAAAATCAAACACTAAACTTTCTGCATTGACGAGTATTGGTTAGCTATTACTGATTTTTTTGAAAATTCATTACGTGCAAATTTGATATTATATTCGTGTACAGTACACTTGAAACTAATTCTCCTGAAAATTTGACAAAGTTTCAGTATTAAATAATAAAGAAAATCAAACACTAAACTTTCTGCATTGACGAGTATTGGTTCGCTATTACTGATTTTTTTGAAAATTCATTACGTGCAAATTTGATATTATATTCGTGTACAGTACACTTGAAACTAATTCTCCTGAAAATTTGACAAAGTTTCAGTATTAAATAAGGGAGAAATTTAAACACTTAACCTTCTGCATTGACAAGTATTGGTTAGCTATTACTGATTTTTTTGAAAATTCATTACGTGCAAATTTGATATTAGATTCGTGTACAGTACACTTGAAACTAATTCTCCTGAAAATTTGACAAAGTTTCAGTATTAAATAATAAAGAAAATCAAACACTAAACTTTCTGCATTGACGAGTATTGGTTCGCTATTACTGATTTTTTTGAAAATTCATTACGTGCAAATTTGATATTATATTCGTGTACAGTACACTTGAAACTAATTCTCCTGAAAATTTGACAAAGTTTCAGTATTAAATAATAAAGAAAATCAAACACTAAACTTTCTGCATTGACGAGTATTGGTTAGCTATTACTGATTTTTTTGAAAATTCATTACGTGCAAATTTGATATTATATTCGTGTACAGTACACTTGAAACTAATTCTCCTGAAAATTTGACAAAGTTTCAGTATTAAATAATAAAGAAAATCAAACACTTAACCTTCTGCATTGACAAGTATTGGTTAGCTATTACTGATTTTTTTGAAAATTCATTACGTGCAAATTTGATATTATATTCGTGTACAGTACACTTGAAACTAATTCTCCTGAAAATTTGACAAAGTTTCAGTATTAAATAAGGGAGAAATTTAAACACTTAACCTTCTGCATTGACAAGTATTGGTTAGCTATTACTGATTTTTTTGAAAATTCATTACGTGCAAATTTGATATTATATTCGTGTACAGTACACTTGAAACTAATTCTCCTGAAAATTTGACAAAGTTTCAGTATTAAATAAGGGAGAAATTTAAACACTTAACCTTCTGCATTGACAAGTATTGGTTAGCTATTACTGATTTTTTTGAAAATTCATTACGTGCAAATTTGATATTAGATTCGTGTACAGTACACTTGAAACTAATTCTCCTGAAAATTTGACAAAGTTTCAGTATTAAATAATAAAGAAAATCAAACACTAAACTTTCTGCATTGACGAGTATTGGTTAGCTATTACTGATTTTTTTGAAAATTCATTACGTGCAAATTTGATATTATATTCGTGTACAGTACACTTGAAACTAATTCTCCTGAAAATTTGACAAAGTTTCAGTATTAAATAATAAAGAAAATCAAACACTAAACTTTCTGCATTGACGAGTATTGGTTCGCTATTACTGATTTTTTTGAAAATTCATTACGTGCAAATTTGATATTAGATTCGTGTACAGTACACTTGAAACTAATTCTCCTGAAAATTTGACAAAGTTTCAGTATTAAATAATAAAGAAAATCAAACACTAAACTTTCTGCATTGACGAGTATTGGTTAGCTATTACTGATTTTTTTGAAAATTCATTACGTGCAAATTTGATATTATATTCGTGTACAGTACACTTGAAACTAATTCTCCTGAAAATTTGACAAAGTTTCAGTATTAAATAATAAAGAAAATCAAACACTAAACTTTCTGCATTGACGAGTATTGGTTCGCTATTACTGATTTTTTTGAAAATTCATTACGTGCAAATTTGATATTATATTCGTGTACAGTACACTTGAAACTAATTCTCCTGAAAATTTGACAAAGTTTCAGTATTAAATAAGGGAGAAATTTAAACACTTAACCTTCTGCATTGACAAGTATTGGTTAGCTATTACTGATTTTTTTGAAAATTCATTACGTGCAAATTTGATATTATATTCGTCTACAGTACACTTGAAACTAATTCTCCTGAAAATTTGACAAAGTTTCAGTATTAAATAATAAAGAAAATCAAACACTAAAGTTTCTGCATTGACGAGTATTGGTTCGCTATTACTGATTTTTTTGAAAATTCATTACGTGCAAATTTGATATTAGATTCGTGTACAGTACACTTGAAACTAATTCTCCTGAAAATTTGACAAAGTTTCAGTATTAAATAATAAAGAAAATCAAACACTAAACTTTCTGCATTGACGAGTATTGGTTAGCTATTACTGATTTTTTTGAAAATTCATTACGTGCAAATTTGATATTAGATTCGTGTACAGTACACTTGAAACTAATTCTCCTGAAAATTTGACAAAGTTTCAGTATTAAATAATAAAGAAAATCAAACACTAAACTTTCTGCATTGACGAGTATTGGTTAGCTATTACTGATTTTTTTGAAAATTCATTACGTGCAAATTTGATATTATATTCGTGTACAGTACACTTGAAACTAATTCTCCTGAAAATTTGACAAAGTTTCAGTATTAAATAATAAAGAAAATCAAACACTAAACTTTCTGCATTGACGAGTATTGGTTCGCTATTACTGATTTTTTTGAAAATTCATTACGTGCAAATTTGATATTAGATTCGTGTACAGTACACTTGAAACTAATTCTCCTGAAAATTTGACAAAGTTTCAGTATTAAATAATAAAGAAAATCAAACACTAAACTTTCTGCATTGACGAGTATTGGTTAGCTATTACTGATTTTTTTGAAAATTCATTACGTGCAAATTTGATATTATATTCGTGTACAGTACACTTGAAACTAATTCTCCTGAAAATTTGACAAAGTTTCAGTATTAAATAATAAAGAAAATCAAACACTAAACTTTCTGCATTGACGAGTATTGGTTCGCTATTACTGATTTTTTTGAAAATTCATTACGTGCAAATTTGATATTATATTCGTGTACAGTACACTTGAAACTAATTCTCCTGAAAATTTGACAAAGTTTCAGTATTAAATAATAAAGAAAATCAAACACTAAACTTTCTGCATTGACGAGTATTGGTTCGCTATTACTGATTTTTTTGAAAATTCATTACGTGCAAATTTGATATTATATTCGTGTACAGTACACTTGAAACTAATTCTCCTGAAAATTTGACAAAGTTTCAGTATTAAATAATAAAGAAAATCAAACACTAAACTTTCTGCATTGACGAGTATTGGTTCGCTATTACTGATTTTTTTGAAAATTCATTACGTGCAAATTTGATATTATATTCGTGTACAGTACACTTGAAACTAATTCTCCTGAAAATTTGACAAAGTTTCAGTATTAAATAAGGGAGAAATTTAAACACTTAACCTTCTGCATTGACAAGTATTGGTTAGCTATTACTGATTTTTTTGAAAATTCATTACGTGCAAATTTGATATTATATTCGTCTACAGTACACTTGAAACTAATTCTCCTGAAAATTTGACAAAGTTTCAGTATTAAATAATAAAGAAAATCAAACACTAAAGTTTCTGCATTGACGAGTATTGGTTCGCTATTACTGATTTTTTTGAAAATTCATTACGTGCAAATTTGATATTAGATTCGTGTACAGTACACTTGAAACTAATTCTCCTGAAAATTTGACAAAGTTTCAGTATTAAATAATAAAGAAAATCAAACACTAAACTTTCTGCATTGACGAGTATTGGTTAGCTATTACTGATTTTTTTGAAAATTCATTACGTGCAAATTTGATATTAGATTCGTGTACAGTACACTTGAAACTAATTCTCCTGAAAATTTGACAAAGTTTCAGTATTAAATAATAAAGAAAATCAAACACTAAACTTTCTGCATTGACGAGTATTGGTTAGCTATTACTGATTTTTTTGAAAATTCATTACGTGCAAATTTGATATTATATTCGTGTACAGTACACTTGAAACTAATTCTCCTGAAAATTTGACAAAGTTTCAGTATTAAATAATAAAGAAAATCAAACACTAAACTTTCTGCATTGACGAGTATTGGTTCGCTATTACTGATTTTTTTGAAAATTCATTACGTGCAAATTTGATATTAGATTCGTGTACAGTACACTTGAAACTAATTCTCCTGAAAATTTGACAAAGTTTCAGTATTAAATAATAAAGAAAATCAAACACTAAACTTTCTGCATTGACGAGTATTGGTTAGCTATTACTGATTTTTTTGAAAATTCATTACGTGCAAATTTGATATTATATTCGTGTACAGTACACTTGAAACTAATTCTCCTGAAAATTTGACAAAGTTTCAGTATTAAATAATAAAGAAAATCAAACACTAAACTTTCTGCATTGACGAGTATTGGTTCGCTATTACTGATTTTTTTGAAAATTCATTACGTGCAAATTTGATATTATATTCGTGTACAGTACACTTGAAACTAATTCTCCTGAAAATTTGACAAAGTTTCAGTATTAAATAAGGGAGAAATTTAAACACTTAACCTTCTGCATTGACAAGTATTGGTTAGCTATTACTGATTTTTTTGAAAATTCATTACGTGCAAATTTGATATTATATTCGTCTACAGTACACTTGAAACTAATTCTCCTGAAAATTTGACAAAGTTTCAGTATTAAATAATAAAGAAAATCAAACACTAAACTTTCTGCATTGACGAGTATTGGTTCGCTATTACTGATTTTTTTGAAAATTTATTACGTGCAAATTTGATATTATATTCGTGTACAGTACACTTGAAACTAATTCTCCTGAAAATTTGACAAAGTTTCAGTATTAAATAAGGGAGAAATTTAAACACTTAACCTTCTGCATTGACAAGTATTGGTTAGCTATTACTGATTTTTTTGAAAATTCATTACGTGCAAATTTGATATTATATTCGTCTACAGTACACTTGAAACTAATTCTCCTGAAAATTTGACAAAGTTTCAGTATTAAATAATAAAGAAAATCAAACACTAAACTTTCTGCATTGACGAGTATTGGTTCGCTATTACTGATTTTTTTGAAAATTCATTACGTGCAAATTTGATATTATATTCGTGTACAGTACACTTGAAACTAATTCTCCTGAAAATTTGACAAAGTTTCAGTATTAAATAATAAAGAAAATCAAACACTAAACTTTCTGCATTGACGAGTATTGGTTAGCTATTACTGATTTTTTTGAAAATTCATTACGTGCAAATTTGATATTATATTCGTGTACAGTACACTTGAAACTAATTCTCCTGAAAATTTGACAAAGTTTCAGTATTAAATAATAAAGAAAATCAAACACTAAACTTTCTGCATTGACGAGTATTGGTTCGCTATTACTGATTTTTTTGAAAATTCATTACGTGCAAATTTGATATTATATTCGTGTACAGTACACTTGAAACTAATTCTCCTGAAAATTTGACAAAGTTTCAGTATTAAATAAGGGAGAAATTTAAACACTTAACCTTCTGCATTGACAAGTATTGGTTAGCTATTACTGATTTTTTTGAAAATTCATTACGTGCAAATTTGATATTATATTCGTCTACAGTACACTTGAAACTAATTCTCCTGAAAATTTGACAAAGTTTCAGTATTAAATAATAAAGAAAATCAAACACTAAACTTTCTGCATTGACGAGTATTGGTTCGCTATTACTGATTTTTTTGAAAATTTATTACGTGCAAATTTGATATTATATTCGTGTACAGTACACTTGAAACTAATTCTCCTGAAAATTTGACAAAGTTTCAGTATTAAATAAGGGAGAAATTTAAACACTTAACCTTCTGCATTGACAAGTATTGGTTAGCTATTACTGATTTTTTTGAAAATTCATTACGTGCAAATTTGATATTATATTCGTCTACAGTACACTTGAAACTAATTCTCCTGAAAATTTGACAAAGTTTCAGTATTAAATAATAAAGAAAATCAAACACTAAACTTTCTGCATTGACGAGTATTGGTTCGCTATTACTGATTTTTTTGAAAATTCATTACGTGCAAATTTGATATTATATTCGTGTACAGTACACTTGAAACTAATTCTCCTGAAAATTTGACAAAGTTTCAGTATTAAATAAGGGAGAAAATTAAACGCTTAACTTTCTGCATTGACAAGTATTGGTTAGCTATTACTGATTTTTTTTGAAAATTCATTACTTGCAAATTTGATATTAGATTCGTGTACAGTACACTTGAAACTAATTCTCCTGAAAATTTGACAAAGTTTCAGTATTAAATAATAAAGAAAATCAAACACTAAACTTTCTGCATTGACGAGTATTGGTTAGCTATTACTGATTTTTTTGAAAATTCATTACGTGCAAATTTGATATTATATTCGTCTACAGTACACTTGAAACTAATTCTCCTGAAAATTTGACAAAGTTTCAGTATTAAATAATAAAGAAAATCAAACACTAAACTTTCTGCATTGACGAGTATTGGTTCGCTATTACTGATTTTTTTGAAAATTTATTACGTGCAAATTTGATATTATATTCGTGTACAGTACACTTGAAACTAATTCTCCTGAAAATTTGACAAAGTTTCAGTATTAAATAAGGGAGAAATTTAAACACTTAACCTTCTGCATTGACAAGTATTGGTTCGCTATTACTGATTTTTTTGAAAATTCATTACGTGCAAATTTGATATTAGATTCGTGTACAGTACACTTGAAACTAATTCTCCTGAAAATTTGACAAAGTTTCAGTATTAAATAATAAAGAAAATCAAACACTAAACTTTCTGCATTGACGAGTATTGGTTAGCTATTACTGATTTTTTTGAAAATTCATTACGTGCAAATTTGATATTAGATTCGTGTACAGTACACTTGAAACTAATTCTCCTGAAAATTTGACAAAGTTTCAGTATTAAATAATAAAGAAAATCAAACACTAAACTTTCTGCATTGACGAGTATTGGTTCGCTATTACTGATTTTTTTGAAAATTTATTACGTGCAAATTTGATATTATATTCGTGTACAGTACACTTGAAACTAATTCTCCTGAAAATTTGACAAAGTTTCAGTATTAAATAATAAAGAAAATCAAACACTAAACTTTCTGCATTGACGAGTATTGGTTAGCTATTACTGATTTTTTTGAAAATTCATTACGTGCAAATTTGATATTATATTCGTCTACAGTACACTTGAAACTAATTCTCCTGAAAATTTGACAAAGTTTCAGTATTAAATAATAAAGAAAATCAAACACTAAACTTTCTGCATTGACGAGTATTGGTTCGCTATTACTGATTTTTTTGAAAATTCATTACGTGCAAATTTGATATTATATTCGTGTACAGTACACTTGAAACTAATTCTCCTGAAAATTTGACAAAGTTTCAGTATTAAATAAGGGAGAAATTTAAACACTTAACCTTCTGCATTGACAAGTATTGGTTAGCTATTACTGATTTTTTTGAAAATTCATTACGTGCAAATTTGATATTATATTCGTCTACAGTACACTTGAAACTAATTCTCCTGAAAATTTGACAAAGTTTCAGTATTAAATAATAAAGAAAATCAAACACTAAACTTTCTGCATTGACGAGTATTGGTTCGCTATTACTGATTTTTTTGAAAATTTATTACGTGCAAATTTGATATTATATTCGTGTACAGTACACTTGAAACTAATTCTCCTGAAAATTTGACAAAGTTTCAGTATTAAATAAGGGAGAAATTTAAACACTTAACCTTCTGCATTGACAAGTATTGGTTAGCTATTACTGATTTTTTTGAAAATTCATTACGTGCAAATTTGATATTATATTCGTCTACAGTACACTTGAAACTAATTCTCCTGAAAATTTGACAAAGTTTCAGTATTAAATAATAAAGAAAATCAAACACTAAACTTTCTGCATTGACGAGTATTGGTTCGCTATTACTGATTTTTTTGAAAATTCATTACGTGCAAATTTGATATTATATTCGTGTACAGTACACTTGAAACTAATTCTCCTGAAAATTTGACAAAGTTTCAGTATTAAATAATAAAGAAAATCAAACACTAAACTTTCTGCATTGACGAGTATTGGTTCGCTATTACTGATTTTTTTGAAAATTCATTACGTGCAAATTTGATATTATATTCGTCTACAGTACACTTGAAACTAATTCTCCTGAAAATTTGACAAAGTTTCAGTATTAAATAATAAAGAAAATCAAACACTAAACTTTCTGCATTGACGAGTATTGGTTCGCTATTACTGATTTTTTTGAAAATTTATTACGTGCAAATTTGATATTATATTCGTGTACAGTACACTTGAAACTAATTCTCCTGAAAATTTGACAAAGTTTCAGTATTAAATAAGGGAGAAATTTAAACACTTAACCTTCTGCATTGACAAGTATTGGTTCGCTATTACTGATTTTTTTGAAAATTCATTACGTGCAAATTTGATATTAGATTCGTGTACAGTACACTTGAAACTAATTCTCCTGAAAATTTGACAAAGTTTCAGTATTAAATAATAAAGAAAATCAAACACTAAACTTTCTGCATTGACGAGTATTGGTTAGCTATTACTGATTTTTTTGAAAATTCATTACGTGCAAATTTGATATTAGATTCGTGTACAGTACACTTGAAACTAATTCTCCTGAAAATTTGACAAAGTTTCAGTATTAAATAATAAAGAAAATCAAACACTAAACTTTCTGCATTGACGAGTATTGGTTCGCTATTACTGATTTTTTTGAAAATTTATTACGTGCAAATTTGATATTATATTCGTGTACAGTACACTTGAAACTAATTCTCCTGAAAATTTGACAAAGTTTCAGTATTAAATAATAAAGAAAATCAAACACTAAACTTTCTGCATTGACGAGTATTGGTTAGCTATTACTGATTTTTTTGAAAATTCATTACGTGCAAATTTGATATTATATTCGTCTACAGTACACTTGAAACTAATTCTCCTGAAAATTTGACAAAGTTTCAGTATTAAATAATAAAGAAAATCAAACACTAAACTTTCTGCATTGACGAGTATTGGTTCGCTATTACTGATTTTTTTGAAAATTCATTACGTGCAAATTTGATATTATATTCGTGTACAGTACACTTGAAACTAATTCTCCTGAAAATTTGACAAAGTTTCAGTATTAAATAAGGGAGAAATTTAAACACTTAACCTTCTGCATTGACAAGTATTGGTTAGCTATTACTGATTTTTTTGAAAATTCATTACGTGCAAATTTGATATTATATTCGTCTACAGTACACTTGAAACTAATTCTCCTGAAAATTTGACAAAGTTTCAGTATTAAATAATAAAGAAAATCAAACACTAAACTTTCTGCATTGACGAGTATTGGTTCGCTATTACTGATTTTTTTGAAAATTTATTACGTGCAAATTTGATATTATATTCGTGTACAGTACACTTGAAACTAATTCTCCTGAAAATTTGACAAAGTTTCAGTATTAAATAAGGGAGAAATTTAAACACTTAACCTTCTGCATTGACAAGTATTGGTTAGCTATTACTGATTTTTTTGAAAATTCATTACGTGCAAATTTGATATTATATTCGTCTACAGTACACTTGAAACTAATTCTCCTGAAAATTTGACAAAGTTTCAGTATTAAATAATAAAGAAAATCAAACACTAAACTTTCTGCATTGACGAGTATTGGTTCGCTATTACTGATTTTTTTGAAAATTCATTACGTGCAAATTTGATATTATATTCGTGTACAGTACACTTGAAACTAATTCTCCTGAAAATTTGACAAAGTTTCAGTATTAAATAATAAAGAAAATCAAACACTAAACTTTCTGCATTGACGAGTATTGGTTCGCTATTACTGATTTTTTTGAAAATTCATTACGTGCAAATTTGATATTATATTCGTGTACAGTACACTTGAAACTAATTCTCCTGAAAATTTGACAAAGTTTCAGTATTAAATAAGGGAGAAAATTAAACGCTTAACTTTCTGCATTGACAAGTATTGGTTAGCTATTACTGATTTTTTTTGAAAATTCATTACTTGCAAATTTGATATTAGATTCGTGTACAGTACACCTGAAACTAATTTTCCTGAAAATTTGACAAAGTTTCAGTATTAAATAAGGCAAAAAATTAAACACTTAACTTTCTGCATTTACACGTATGGGTTAGATATTACTGATTTTTTTTGAAAATTCATTACTTGCAAATTTGATATTAAATTCGTGTACAGAACACTTGAAACTAATTCTCCTGAAAATTTGACAAAGTTTCAGTATTAAATAAGGGAGAAAATCAAACATATAACTTTCTGCATTGACAAGTATTAGTTAGCTATTACTGATTTTTTTTGAAATTTCATTAGTTGCAAATTTGATATTAGATTCGTGTACAGTACACATGAAACTAATTCTCCTGAAAATTTGACTAAGTTTCAATATTAAATAAGGGAGAAAATTAAACGCTTAACTTTCTGCATTGACAAGTATTGGTTAGCTATTACTGATTTTTTTTGAAAATTCATTACTTGCAAATTTGATATTAGATTCGTGTACAGTACACCTGAAACTAATTCTCCTGAAAATTTGACAAAGTTTCAGTATTAAATAAGGGAGAATTTAAACACTTAACTTTCTGCATTGACAAGTATTGGTTAGCTTAGACAGCTTACACTTGAAACTATTTCTCCTGAAAATTTGACAAAGTTTCAGTATTAAATAAGGGAGAAATTAAACACTTAACTTTCTGCATTGACAAGTATTGGTTAGCTATTACTGGTTTTTTTGATCATTCATTACTTGCAAATTTGATATTAGATTCGTGTACAGTACACTTGAAACTATTTCTCCTGAAAATTTGACAGAGTTTCAGTATTAAATAAGGGAGAATTTAAACACTTAACTTTCTGCATTGACAAGTATTGGTTAGGTATTACTGATTTTTTTTGAAAATTCATTACTTGCAAATTTGATATTAGATTCGTGTACAGTACACTTGAAACTAATTCTCCTGAAAATTTGACAAAGTTTCAGTATTAAAGAAGGGAGAATTTAAACACTTAACTTTCTGCATTGACAAGTATTGGTTAGCTATTACTGAATTTTTTGAAAATTCATTACTTGCAAATTTGATATTAGATTCGTGTACAGTACACTTGAAACTAATTCTCATGAAAATTTGACAAAGTTTCAGTATTAAATAAGGGAGAAAATTAAACATTTAACTTTCTGCATTGACAAGTATTGGTTAGCTATTACTGATTTTTTTTGAAAATTCATTACTTGCAAATTTGATATTAGCTTCGTGTACAGTACACTTGAAACTAAATCTCCTGAAAATTTGACAAAGTTTCAGTATTAAATAAGGGAGAAAATTAAACACTTAACTTTCTGCATTGACAAGTATTGGTTAGCTATTACTGAATTTTTTGAAAATTCATTACTTGCAAATTTGATATTAGATTCGTGTACAGTACACCTGAAACTAATTCTCCTGAAAATTTGACAAAGTTTCAATATTACATAAAGGAGAACATTAAACACTTTACTTTCTGCATTGACAAGTATTGGTTAGCTATTACTGATTTTTTTTGAAAATTCATTACTTGCAAGTTTGATATTAGATTCGTGTACAGTACACTTGAAACTAATTCTCCTGAAAATTTGACAAAGTTTCAGTATTAAATAAGGGAGAAAATTAACACTTAACTTTCTGCATTTAAAACTATAGGTTAGCTATTACTGATTTTTTTTGAAAATTCATTGCTTGAAAATTTGATATTAGATTCGTGTACAGTACACTTGAAACTAATTCTCCTGAAAATTTGGGCAAAGTTTCAGTACTAAATAGGGGAGAAAATCAAACATATAACTTTCTGCATTGACAAGTATTGGTTAGCTACTTCTGATTTTTTTGAAAATTCATTACTTGCAAATTTGATATTAGATTCGTGTACAGTACACTTGAAACTAATTCTCCTGAAAATTTGACAAAGTTTCAGTATTAAATAAGGGAGAATTTAAACACTTAACTTTCTGTATTGACAAGTATTGGTTAGCTATTACTGAATTTTTTGAAAATTCATTACTTGCAAATTTGATATTAGATTCGTGTACAGTACACCTGAAACTAATTCTCCTGAAAATTTGACAAAGTTTCAGTATTAAATAAGGAAGAAAATCAAACACTTAACTTTCTGCATTGACAAGTATGGGTTAGCTATATTCTTTTCCTCACCAGCTCTTTCTTACCTTCCTTTTCTATCCAACATTTTTTCTTCTCCTTTTCTTCCTCATTACTACTTCCTCGCCATCCTCTTCTATCCAACACTTCCTTTTCTCTTTCTCTTCCTTACCACCTCTTCCTCACCTTCCTCTTCTATCCAACATTTCCTTCTTCTGTACCTCTTCTTCCTCATCAACTCCACATTACATGCGCTCTTTCTCGCCTTTCGCTTCTTCGTCTTTGCTCCACCACTTCCGCCTTGTTTCTCTTCTTCCTCGCCATCTTCACAGTTCGCTTTCTTGTGTTGTTATTTTTTAATGTGATCTTCGGGGTATTACCCCGCAGGGCTAAGCCTCCCGTCGAGGTGGAGGAGGAGGCCGAGATGATCGAGGACGAGTCCGAGCTGGTCCTGGACCGCGTCGAGGAGGAGATGATGGCGTACTACTCGGACGACGAGGACGAGGACCACATCTTCAACGTGAGCGGGGCGCCGGCCGGCCGGCGGCGCGCCGACGTCCTCGAGCTGAACGCCGACGTCGACGAGGAGGCCTGGAGGGTCGAGCTGGAGCGCGTGCTGCCCCAGCTGAAGGTCACCGTCAGCAGCGGCGGTCGCGACTGGCGCGTCCACCTGGAGCAGATGCGCCAGTACAGGGCGACCATAGGGCAGTCGCTGGGCGGCACCAAGGGCCAGCTGGACAAGCTGCACGGGAACATATCGGCCACGCTGGAGAAGATCGCCAACCGGGAGAAGTACCTCAACCGGGAGCTCGACGGGGTGTTGGGATAACTTCAGGGTCCTGCAGGACCAGCTCTCCAAGGTCAAGGACAACTACAACGACATCAGCGGCGGCGTCACCGAGAGGAACAGGGACCTGGAGGCAGCTCAGCGTCAAGCTGGAGTCGCTGAAGCAGGAGATGGAGGACAGGGGCAGCTCGATGACTGACGGAAGTAAGATTTTCACGAGCGAATTTGTAGCTGATAACTCAAGATGCACCTTCAAAAATTATATCATTTTCTTCTCACGTACGAAAATCTCTAAATCACCAAAATCCAAAATCCAAAATTTGAGGCAAAATTGGCCGGCGAAATGTGGTTCTTGTATGAACCTGGCACTTCTAAATCAACCAACCAAAATCTCTAAATCACCAAAATCCAAAATCCAAAATTTGAGGCAAAATTGGCCGGCGAAATGTGGTTCTTGTATGAACCTGGCACTTCTAAATCAACCAACCAAAATCTCTAAATCACCAAAATCCAAAATCCAACCAAAATCTCTAAATCACCAAAATCCAAAATCCAACCAAAATCTCTAAATCACCAAAATCCAAAATCCAAAAAAAAATCTCTAAATCATCAAATTCCAAAATCCAACCAAAATCTCTGCATGTCTTGGCCTCGAAATAGACTTGCCTCGGTCGCAAGGCGGCCTCGGCAACTATTCTTCTCTCCGTACGTTAAAGAACGATTTCTCGGCCTTGTTATATAAATAACTTATGTTGCACCTACTTTCTTTTTTCTGTATTACTGATTTCCGTCATAATTTATGTTTATCCTTGGTATACAAAAAACTAATGTTGCACCTTATAAAAAAAATCCTACTTTTTTTCTGTATTGCTGATTCCCATGATCATTTATGTTTGTCCTTGATATACTAATAACTAATTTTGCACCTTTGGAAAAGTCGTACTTCTGCTTTTCGTCTGTACTGCTGATTCCCATGATCATGCTGATTCCCATGATCATTTATGTTTGTCCTTGATATACAAAGAACCTTGTAATATTGCACCTTATATTACGTCGAATATCTGCTTTTCTTCTGCATTGCTGATTCCCATGATCATTTACTTTTGTCTTACACGTGCATTAACACCTCCATTAAGCTCCGCTGGTGAAGATAAAGAAGGCCATAACGCAGATAAAAGCGGAGGTCGTCCAGATGGACATCAGGATCGGGGTGCTGCAATGTCTTCTGCTCCAGTCGAAGGTCCAGGAGAAAAAGATACTCGAGGACGACCTGGGCCAGTCCATTCAGGCGTTCTGATTTGTTTTTTATACGCAATGTTTTTGAATACACGAATTTGAAGTTTTGTAAATGTTTATTTTATTGTTAACCTAATGTCAGCATAGATGACCTAAAGAAACCTAACCTAATGTCAGCATGGATGACCTGAAGTAACCTAACCTAATGTCAGCATAGATGACCTAAAGTAACCTAACCTAATGTCAGCATGGATGTTATTACTATATAGTAATAACATAGTTATAATGTCTTGTGGCTATATAGTGAAACCATCTTACGGCGAACGTAATATTAATATATAGTATGTGTGTAACCACAACATCGTATAATTATATACAGGGTGAGTCTTTTTCGGATGTTTAGTATGGGGATCTCGGAATCTAGCAGAGATAGATGAACGATTAAATGGGGAAAGAATTGCAGATTTGGGAGTTAAATTTCATGAGCTTTTTGTTTTTTTGAAAAATTGTATGGCTAACTAGATATCTCCAAAAAACATATTTTTTGTTATTTTGTTCGGAGCATATGGCTCTGTTATTATTGACTTAACATGTAAAACTATATAAATTACTACTGGGGCTAAATTTGACTTATAAGTTGATATTATTTATTACCTTTTATTATTATTATATTATTAGCTATCATTTGACCGATCTTTAGAAATTATGGACGCAATGCTTTTCTAAAATCGATACCAAGTGAAACTAATTTTGACCGACTATATTTTATTGTGGACGCAATACAATATTATCCAATCCATCACATTATTCTTCCTCACCATGGATAATTACAACGCTATTGATTATCGATTATAGATTGATCTGCACGTGAATTATTTCGTATTTACTTAATGATGCCATCTGAATAACTTGCCATACGTTTGGGCACGTATGAAAACGTTTATTAGGTCATTATTGCGGTTGCTCGAATGCACGAAACGATGGCCTAGGCCATAGCCCATATGGGAGTTTCGTTAATTCCGTATTCCATTCATAATTTACTTTCCAATGGGAGTCATTATGTTTGGATTGCGCGTTATTTCCTTTACGAAGTCAATAATGGATGCAGCCGGTGAATGAATTATATATTTTTATTGCATATTGATTGACACGTTGAAGTGTTCGTTAATTGAAATGGACTCGATAAAATATGTATATTGCGGTGCCGTTAGTAAAAATCCATACTGGTTGGTTGATGATGGGCAGACTGTATTTTGTGGTAAATTAAATGAAAACGGTGAGAAATTGGAAACTTGCAATTCCTCGATTCATTTTATTTGCATGTTCACTATTGCTTTAACGAAATAAACATATTTATCTTTATATCTTTTACACTAACCGGTATCACTTTTCTAATCTATTTTTAACTGAGAACTGTGTTTTTAAGGAATTAGTGAAAAACTATGTAAAATATCTTTAAAAGAAATTACATCCAACACTTTTTTTTTTAAATTTCATACATATGCATAGTAAATACATATTCATATACATATAAATTCTTATTACAATTTTAAAAATAAAACAAAACATTGTAAAAATAAACACCTTTTAATAAAAAAAGTTAAAAAAACATGAAAAAGTAAAAACCACTTCTAACAGTACATAAATGTAAGATAATATTTAACATTGCTTCATTGAAATAAAAATCAAAACAAAGTAAATAAATAATATTACTTAAACAAAAAACTTTGGCTTAAATACAGAGGGAAAAAGAAGATTTATATCTAAATGCAAGGCAAAAAACCAATGCTCACAATTGTTTTATTTATAATTTTATTTCATAGAAAAAAAATCCTAAAACTTGTTTTTTTTAAATTTACAGTCCACTATACTTACGAGTATGTACATAAAAAATGTATTGGTTTGACCTTAATACATATGTATAGACATAATATTATATGTATACTATACCTACTATATATTTTTTACTTTGATTTTTTTTTAATTTACAGATCACTATACTTACGAGTATGTACATAAAAAATGTATAGGTTTGACTCTAATACATATGTATAGGCATATTATTATATGTATACTATACCTACTATATATTTTTTTTTACATTTGGAATTTGCAAATATTTCAATTAGATTATAACGGCACATATAATTAATCATGTCTGAATTTATTGGCAAGTCTTGCAATATATTTTTTTCTACATTTGGAATTTACAAATATTTCAATTAGATTATAACAGCACATATAATTAACCATGTCTGAATTTATTGCAAGACTTGCCAAGCCTGATAATTTTTCATGGGACAGGATACTTCTCAAATAATTTTTAATTCGTTTTAAGATGGAAAACGATTATTCACCAGAGACATTTGTAACAAGAACGCAAAAAGAAATACTTAATATAACATCCATATTCAGAAAAGTAGTTATAATCTTTTCTCTCGTATAAGTTTGAACATTTTTCATCATACCACCACATTTTTTGAACTGTTTAAATTCAGGACCAAGATCCGATGAGTATAATTCTATAACTTATAATCTTGTATAAGTTTGAACATTTTTACAACACTTGATTGGCCATCATACCACCATGTTTTTTTAACTGTTTAAAATGTTCGCATTCTCCTGTAAATTCAGGACCAAGATCCAATGGGTATAATTCTATAAGCGCCTGTGTTTTTTCTTTAATGTTATTATCCTCCACTTCTCCTAACCTCCATAAAATGTATTAATTCTCATATTATCATGTTCATTAAAATTCACATCAATATTAGGTTCTAAAAATTGGAGTTTCCTGTTACCATTTTAGATAATTTGTTTTTTTCTTCGCTGCAGTTGGATTTCTTTTTTCATGCTTTCTTATAAAGAATAAATTTAGATCTTTGTTCTGTTAAATATTCATTTAAAGAATTTGTATATAATAAGAAGAATTTTGTATAAATTTGTACAAGTTAATCTACAGTATTAAATTACGTTCCTATACTGCATTTTTATGTATATATATTTGCGCGCCCGGTGCCTCCACCATATATACCCGGCGCCTCCACCACATAAACCCAGCGCATCCGCCGGCGCCTCCACCATATATACCCGGCGCATCCGCCATATAAAACTGCTCCTCCCACAAATATACCTGGCTCCTCCACCAGCGCCTCCACCATATTTACCCGGCGCCTCCACCATATGTACCCGGCACCTCCACCATATACACCCTGCGCCTCCACCATGGACCCCGTAGACTCTCAGGGTCCAGGCATCGCCGCCGACTTTCTCACTTATTTACTTCGTCAACTTCGTCGTTAACCTTCGTCAAATTTTCCGAGGATAAATCTTTAGGCATACTGTATTCAAATCAGGCATAAAATTTTCAAAATAACCATTAGACCGTTATAGCCATTATACCATTATAGCGATACCTGTCAACTGGGAAAGTTATATGTTCGATTTTCTCACTTATTTACTTCATAACCTTTGTAAAATATTCAAAGGATATATATTCAGGCATAAATCTGGCATGAATTTTCAAAATATCTATTAAATATATTTTCAGAAATTTCAGTGACAGATATAGGACGATACCTGTCAACTGGGAAAGTTATATGTTCCATTTTCTTACTTATTTACTTCATAACCTTCGTCAAATTTTTAGAAGATTTTGATTATTTCTCCAAATCTGGCATAAAATATTCAAAATATCCATTAGAGAAATTTTCAGAAATTTCAGTGACACATATCAACTGGGAAACTCGTCAACTGGGAAAGTTTTATGTTCGATTTTTTCACTTACTTCATAATCTTCGTCAATTTTTAGAGGATATATCTTCAGGCATACTGTATTCAAATTTGGCATAAGGATTTTTAAATATTCATTAGGCAAATTTTCAGGAAATTCAGTGGCAGATATAGCGATATCTGTGAATTGGGAAAGTTATATGTTCGATTTTCTCACTTATTTGCCTCATAAATTTCGTCAAATTTATAGAGGATATATCTTCAGGCATATTGTATTCAAATTTGGCATAACATTTTCAAATTAACCATTAGACAAATTTTCAGAAATTTCAGTAACAGATATAGGGATACCTGTTAACTGAGAAAGTTATATGTTCGATTTTTTTACTTATTTACTTCATAACCTTTGTAAAATATTCAGGCATAAATCTGGCATGAAATTTTCAAAATATCCATTAGACAAATTTTCAGAAATTTCAGTAACAAATATAGCGATACGTGTTAACTGGGAAAGTTATATGTTCAATGTTCTTACTTATTTACTTCATAAATTTCGTCAAGTTTTTAGAGAATAAATCTTTAGGCATACTGTATCCAAATGTGGTATAAAGTTTTTTAAATATTCATTAGACAAATTTTCAGTAATTTCAGTGCAATACCTGTAAACAGGGAAAGTTATATGTTCGATATTCTCACTTATTTACTTATTAAATTTCGTCAAATTTTCAGAAGATATATCTTCAGGCATACTGTATCCAAATCTGGCGTAAAATTTTCAAAATAATCATTAGACAAATTTTCAGGAATTTCAGTTTTAACCTTTTAACTGCGAAAATTATATGTTCGATTTTCTCACTTATTTACCTGATAAATTTCATCAAATTTTCAGAGGATATATCTTCAGGCATACTGTATCCAAATCTGGTATAAAGTTTTTTAAATATTCATTAGACAAATTTTCAGGAATTTCAGTGCAATACCTGTTAATTGGGAAAGTTATATATTCGATTTTCTCACTTATTTACTTCACAAATTACGTCAAATTTTCCGAGGATATATCTTCAGGCATACTGTATCCAAATCTGCTATAAAGTTTTTTAAATATCCATTAGACAAATTTTCAGGAATTTTAGTGCAATACCTGTTAGCTGGGAAAGTTATATGTTCGATATTCTCACTTATTTACTTCATAACATTCACAATATTTACATAGTAAAATGCTTCCATCGGTTTGAAAGTCTTTAAATTCCTTCACAAAATCACTTAATGTTGCACTTTTGGACCTTTTGTCCTTTGGCATGTTGATATTTGCAATAAATATACTTATGAAGTGTACAAAACCAAGTTCAAGTAGCAACTGAATCAATAAATAATAACTTAAACCAAAATGATTGTAACGGTCCAGAAATAGCGTTGGCAGAAACTGCACTTTAATAATTAATTGGCGTATAGACCTGCACGGTAGACAACCGTGCTCGCATTTTTTTTTTGTTGTGGTGACGCGTTTCCCCTGTGAGCGATTTTTAAATTCGCCGGCGAGACGCCGCCATGAGCAGAACTCAATTGACTCGTGTCCAGTACAGACCGTGCCAGAAGGACCGTTGAAGATAAGGGTATCACCATCCGGTTTACGGGAATAATCAACGGTTCTCAGCTAACCACCCTTGAGGGGATTGAGGCACCGAGTACGGGGCAGAGAACTAAAACGCTCATAACACCTGAGTAAGTAGTTATTTCTTTTCCGTTTCTTGAAGCCACGTGTCCGGCCATTTTGACTAAGGCCATGTGCTTTGTAGGCGTTTAGCTACGAGCTAAGCAGCTCGACCAGAACATTCTTGGCTGGAGGCCGCGATTCGAGCACCAGGCGTCTACGACGCAAGCCGTCGCCCTCCCGGAGCCGTAGCGAGTCGCCAGCGAGACCACCAGGAAACACAGGCCAGATCCCAATATATTGATATAATTTTTTTGTGTGCTCAATTGAGCCAGATCGTTTATTCTTTTGTGTAAGAGTTGCGTTTACGTGTTTCGTGTCGTACGTGCTTGCGCTTGTGTAAGAGAAAAGGTCGCTCCGTCGGCCCTTTCAATCGCGCGATTAGGAGCTTATTATATTCGGCCGAATAGGGTAAACCCTGCGCGAAAGGGTGGCGTTCGGAGGTATTTGTTTTCAGGAGCGCAGACACGGTGTCCGTCGTTTGTGTGTGTGAATAAACGCCGATATTACACTACAAACTCACACCTGTTATTTTTTGTTCCCCCCGCGTTTTCTCATTCAGTTCAGTTACAGTTTTCTATTCTCACTGCGAGATTTAAATCTGGTGGTGTTGGCGCCAAACGGTCAGCGATGTGACAGTTCGTGATTTCTGAACTTCGCTGACTGTCTGTCGTCCACCCACGCAGGTAGGGTGGAGCCACCCTTTGCGACGAAGTAGCAACGAGGTAAAATTACGTGGAGTCTTTTTTTTAACCCCCTCGTCACTATTTCGAAGGGACCCTCCACTCGCTCCACGGCCTAACGCGCCGACTGCCCTTCAGGTACGTCACATGATCCTGAAAACCCCACGCCTCCATTCATCAGTCCTCTTTCCTTGAATTTCTTAACACTTTCACTACCATCCATAAAGCAGGCATAAACTCCATTACGCAAATTTAGATCGTAAAATTTTGGGCCCATAATTGACTTCCAAGAAATGCAGATTTTCTTGTATGCATCAGTAGTACATTAGTTGACAATTATGTACGTAGGTAATTGAGGCTTATGCCCTTTAAAAAGTTCAGTTTCAGTTTTCAGGAGCTGCAAATTTGCAAATTTCTAAGAAGGTATTAAGTACTTTACCTACCAAAATATTCATTTTGGTCCAAAAATGTTGAAAATATGCATTTAAGCCAAAAATGTTCAAAATACGAGTATGCATTTATCTGTAATGTTGGCACAAAATATGCAATTGCATATGAATATGTGCAAATGTATAACTATCCTAAGCTTAGTCATCAGCCTGCTCAGGCCTCTTCTGTGATTATTTATATAATTGCGTCACCGCGCATCGACCCCGTTTTATATTTTTGATAAATTTCTTGTAATTTACTTTGTATCGATTCAAATTGAATTCATATTTAATCAGATTACTTATTAAATCCCCAAAATGATCATCCCTTCCTGTTCTACACACAATACTTGGCTTTTACGTGAGTATCTATTCATATCAGTTAGTTTTCGTGGTTTTATATTAAATTAGTTTGTACAAAATATGGATATTCCGAACCCTTACAGGTTATTAATGATGGTGTTGATTTATTGGTCATATTTTTTTTTGCCATTACCAAGGGCCCAAGTACCATTGGGATGAGTGGTCGGAAGAGAGAATAATTTGTTTATCCATGGCTCCTGCATATTGGTAGTTCCGGTAAACTATATATATAAATAAAAATCAAAAAAAGGGTAAACCGGACGTGGCCATGATGGAGTACCATTGGGATGAGTGGTGGATAGAGGAAACCACTCTGAAACCTCAGGTTATAGACCGATAACTCTGTTGTCGGTTTTGGGAAAAAACTTTAATCGATGGCATATTGGTAGATTGTCTTTGGAACAAATGAGTTTGTGCAACGTAGGGTCGGTGTTTGATTATACATGGTGGTCATCAATTGCCATGGCGATGGTTATTGGAGTTTTCGGTGGGATGCGCCCATTTCTGGGCTCCACGTGCGCTCCCATCCCCAGGGAGACGTCGGACGGGGTGTTCTGGTTAATTCAAGGGCGCTAATGGGGAGTGTAGGGCCCGTAAATAATTAACCCACCCCCGAAAAGTGAGTAATCGTCACGTGTGCGTTATTAAACGCCCTTATCGCCCGCGTGAATAATGGATGCCCAGTGCCATCTCTGCCGCGGCGCCGGCGTCCCGAGGCTCCCTGCATAATTGAGAGGTGGCGTGGAGGTCGTCGCCGGGGGGCTCCAGGAGTTCGGGTTCGAGTCCGTGCTGAGCGTGTGCGAGGAGAAGTGGAGAAGTGGAGAAGTGGACGCCTGGCCGGATCGCACCAGCCAGCTAACCTCGGCGACTCTCGGCCAGTCGGGCGCAGAGAGGTGTGCTTAGTAATCGTCCGCACCTCGCAGCGAAACAAGATGGTACCCTCGCGCACCTGCACCACCCAGTCGGGGGTTTGGTGAGCTCCGGCGGAGGGTGCGGGCCGCAGAAGGGGAGAAAGCACGTACACGCACGTATTCGGTCTTCCGAGTGGTGGAGGGAGAGAAAGGGCTGTGTGGGTACATACCCTCGCCTCACACACGTAAATAAACCGGGGGGGTGCGTTCGCACAGGTGCGCGCGGTGCATATTCAGGTGCAGTGAGATGCAAGTGTCGTCGCCGTCGCGGGCAGCCGAGGCGACCAGTAGCAGCAGCAGCAGCAGCGACAGCACCACCACCTACACCACCACCACCACCACCACAAGGGGCAGCAGTTAGTAGTCACAGGCCAGGGCGAGAGCGTGCGGCGGGCACACGCAGCGGGGGGTGTCCGGTGCTCGCCGATGTCGGGTCGAAGCAGCGGCCCCGCCGGGGGCGCCGTCCACAACGCGGTCTCCCTGAAGCCCGTCGAGGTGCCCCAGGCCCTGCAGGACGGCGAGAAGTTCATCAAATGGGACGAGGTGAGTCCCCCCAAGACCGCCACCTCGACCGTAGCCCGGGCCATCCAACCATAAATCCACAAGTCTCCCGCCGCCAGCACCACCATTTTTTCCACCCCCGGCGATTGCCGCCACCCTCTCCCGGACGGCTCCCGGGTCCTCGAGCAACTCCTCCCGGTCTTACCCCATCCAGGCTCGCCTCCGGACCATCATCCCGATCAGCTCGCGCCATTGCTCTCACAGGTTGGACCGCCGGTATTCACTAAACCATCACCAAACCACCGGTAACACCCTCAATGAACAGAACACCCATCAAAAACACACCACCCTTATCAACAACCGAGCGGAATCTTAATTGCGCTTTCAGCTGTCTAATGTAAACAAACAATTGGCACATTCGTAACGTAAATTTTCCGTCCCGCATACTTGATGTTCTCGATTCAGGTCGCTTGCATTGTCAGCAATTACGTAAACACGACCTGGAAACCGGATACCGCCCCAAGGGAATCCCAACGCCAAATTTTCGCCAAAATTAACCAAAACTTTATTCATAAAACATGACCAAATCTGCTAATATTGGTCACAATTACACTATACATTTACAATGTAAGAAAACGTACAGCCAATTTCAGAAATAGTAAAACCAATTCAGATCAAGTAATATCAAATTCGAAAACAATAGAATCAACTCCAGAGAAAGCAAAATCAATTTCAGATAAAGTAATGATGCTTGAAAGCTATCAATGTAAGCTTGGTTTTGATAACCAATTTCAGATAAAGTAATGATGCTTGAAAGCTATCAATGTAAGCTTGGTTTTGATAACCAATTTTAGATAAAGTAATGATGCTTGAAAGCTATCAATGTAAGCTTGGTTTTGATAACCAATTTCAGATAAAGTAATGATGCTTGAAACCTATCAATGCAAGCATGCTTTTGATAACCAATTTCAGAAAAGGTATTGATGCTTTTTCTGAAATCGGTTTTACTTTCTGTTGATTGATTTTAATTGATATGCATGAAATTCGGAAACAGCAACATACTTTTGAAAACGTAAAACTAGGACATGACCAGATCTGCTAGTATTGGTCACGACAATTATATATCTTACACTATACATTTACAATGTAAGAAAATGTACAGCCAATTTCAGTAAAAGTAAAACCAATTCAGAACAAGTGATATCAAATTCGAAAATATGTAGAATCAACTCCAGAGAAAGCAAAATCAATTTCAGAAAAACTAAAACCAATTCAGAACCAGTTATATCAAATTCGAAAAACATAGATTGAACTCCAGAGAAAGTAAAATCTATTTCAAATAAAGTAATGATGCTTGAAAACTATCAATGTAAGCTTGGTTTTGATAACCAATTTCAGATAAAGTAATGATGCTTGAGAGATATCAATGCATGTATGCTTTTGATAACCAATTTCAGATAAAAGTATTGTTGCTTTTTCTGAAATCGATTTTACTTTCTGTTGATTGATTTTAATTGATAATCATGAAATTCGGAAACAGCAACATACATCTGAAAACGTAAAACTAGTACATGACCAGATCTGCTAGCATTGGTCACGACAATTATATATCTTACATTATATATTTACAATGTAAGAAAATGTACAGCCAATTTCATAAAAAGTAAAATCAATTCAGAACAAGTTATATCAAATTCGAAAATAAGTAGAATCAACGTCAGAGAAACTAAAATAAATTTCATATAAAATAATGATGCTTTAAAGCTATCAATGCAAGCATGCTTTTGATAACCAATTTTAGATAAAGTAATGATGCTTGAAACCTATCAATGCACGCTTGGTTTTCATAACCAATTTCAGTAAAAGTATTGATGCTTTTTCTGAAGTCGGTTTTACTTTCTGTTGATTGATTTTAATTGATAATCATGAAATTCGGAAACAGCAACATACATCTGAAAACGTAAAACTAGAACATGACCAGATCTGCTAGTATTGGTCACGACAATTATATATCTTACACTATACTTTTACAATGTAAGAAAATGTACAGCCAATTTCAGAAAAAGTAAAACCAATTCAAAACAAGTGATATAAAATTCGAAAAACCTCCAGAGAAAGTAAAATCAATTTCAGATATAGTAATGATGCTTTAAAACTATCAATGTAAGCTTGGTTTTGATAACCAATTTCAGATAAAGTAATGATGCTTGAAAGCTATCAATGCAAGCTTGTTTTTGATAACCAATTTCAGAAAAAGTATTGATACTTTTTCTGAAATTTATTACTTTCTGTTGATTGATTTTAATTGATAATCATGAAATTCGGAAAAAGCAACATACATTTGAAAACGTAAAACTAGGACATGACCAGATCTGCTAGTATTGGTCACGACATTTATATATCTTACACTATACATATACAATGTAAGAAAATGTACAGCCAATTTCAGAAAAAGTAAAACCAATTCAGAACAAGTAATATCAAATTCGAAAAAACTCCAAAGAAAGTAAAATCAATTTCAGATAAACTAATGATGCTTGAAATTTATCAATGCCTGCATGATTTTGATAACCAATTTCAGATAAAAGTATTGATGCCTTTTCTGAAATCGATTTTACTTTCTGTTGATTGATTTTAATTGATAATCATGAAATTCGGAAACAGCAACATACAATTGAAAACGTAAAACTAGAACATGACCAGATCTACTAGTATTGGTCACGACAATTATATATCTTACACTACACATTTACAATGTAAAAAAATGTACAGCCAATTTCAGAAAAAGTATAACCAATTCAGAACAAGTGATATCATATTCGAAAAACCTCCAGAGAAAGTAAAATCAATTTCAGATAAAATAATGATGCTTGAAAACTATCAATGTAAGCTTGGTTTTGTTAACCAATTTCAGATAAAGTAATGATGCTTGAAAGCTATCAAAGCAAGCATGCTTTTGATGAACAATTTCTAAAAACGTATTGATGCTTTTTCTGAAATCTGTTTTACTTTCTGTTGATTGATTTTAATTGATAATCATGAAATTCGGAAACAGCAACATACATTTGAAAACGTAAAACTAGGACATGACCAGATCTGCTAGTATTGGTCACGACAAGTATATATCTTACACTATACATTTACAATGTAAGAAAACGTACAGCCAATTTCAGTAAAATTAAAACCAATTCAGAACAAGTAATATCAAATTCGAAAAAAAGCAGAATCAACTCTAGACAAACTAAAATAAATTTCATATAAAATAATGATGCTTTAAAACTATCAATGTAAGCTTGGTTTTGATAACCAATTTCAGATAAAGTAATGATGTTTGAAAGCTATCAATGTAAGCTTGGTTTGAATAACCAATTTCAGATAAAGTAATGATGCTTGAAATATATCAATGCATGCTTGCTTTTGATAACCAATTTCAGAAAATGTATTGATGCTTTTTCTGAAATCGGTTTTACTTTCTGTTGATTGATTTTAATTGATAATCATAAAATTTGGAAACAGCAACATACATTTGAAAACGTAAAACTAGGACATGACCAGATCTGCTAGCATTGGTCACGACAATTATATATCTTACACTATATATTTACAATGTAAGAAAATGTACAGCCAATTTCATAAAAAGTAAAACCAATCCAGAACAAGTAATATCAAATTCGAAAAAAAGTAGAATCAACGTTAGAGAAAGTAAAATCAATTTCAGAAAAAGTAATGATGCTTGAAGGGTGTCAATTCAAGCTTGGTTTTTATACCCTATTTCAGAAAAAAAAAGAATTGAGGCTTTTTCTAAGATCAATTTTACTTTCTGTTATTTAAATTAATGATCATCAAATTCAGAAAAAGTAATATCATAACCTTGGAACCATAAAACTTTGTTGATTTTGTCTCTGAGCAACAAAAAAGCAATATCTAATACGAGTTCAGCACAAAATTTTAGATATCTTACACTATATATTTTCAATTTCAGAAAAAAAGTAAAGTCAATTTCAGAAATAGTAATATCAAATTCGAGAAAAGTAGCATAAAATTCAGAGAAAGTAAAATCAATTTCAGGAAGAAGTATTGATACTTTTCTGGGATAGATTTTACTTTCTGTTGATTGATTTTAATTGATGATCATCAAATTCAGAAAAAATAACGTCATAACTTTGAAACCGTAAAACTTTGTTGATTTTGTCTGTAAGCATCAAAAAAGCAATATCTAATTCGAGTTCACCACAAAATTTTAGATATCTTACACTATACATTTTAAATTTAAAAAGGATAGTAAGTTAATTTCAGAAATAGTAATATGTACCAAATTTGAATATAAGTAGCATCAACTACGGATTTTATGTACATAAATAAGTACTGATACTTTCTGTGAGCTCGATTTTACTTTCTGTTGATTGATTTTAATGATGATCATCAAATTCAGAAAAAATAACATCATAACTTTGAAACAGTAAAACTTTGTTGATTTTATCTCTGAGCAACAGAAAAGCAATATCTAATTGAAGTTCAACACAAAATATTAGATATATTACACTATACATTTTTAATTTCAGAAAAAAAACGAAGTCAATTTAAAAAAAAGTAATGTGTATCATATTTGAATAAAAGTAGCATCAACTTCGGATTTTATGTATAGAATTAAGTGCTGATACTTTCTCTTAAATCGATTTTACTTTCTGTTGATTGATTTTAATTGGTGATCTTCAAATTCAGAACAGTAACATCATAACTTTAAAATTGCAAACCTTTGTTCATTTTGTATGTGAGCAACAAAAAAGCAATATTTAATTTAAGTTCAGCACAAAATTTTAGATATCTTACACTATACATTTTCAATTTTAGAAAAAAAGTAAAGTCAATTTCAGAAATAGTAATATCAAATTCGAGAAAAGTAGAATCAACTTTAGAGAAAGTAAAATCAATTTCAGAAAAAGTAATGATCCTTGAAAGCTGTCAATTCAAGTTTGGTTTTGATACCCTATTTCAGAAAAAGTATTGATGCTTTTTCTAAGATCGATTTTACTTTCTGTTATTTCAATTGATGATCATCAAATTCAAAAAAAGTAACATCTTAACTTTGAAACCGTAAATCTTCGTTAATTTTGTCTCTGAGGAACAAAAAAGCAATATCTAATTCGAGTTCAGCAAAAAAAAATTAGATATCTTACACTATACATTTTCAATATCAGAGATAAAGTAAAGTCAATTTCAGAAACAAAAAATTTCAATGCGAGAAAAGTAGAATCAACTTCAGAGAAAGTAAAATCAATTTCAGAAAATGTATTGATCCTTGAAAGCTGTCATTTCAAGCTTAGTTTTGATACCCTATTTCAAAAAAAGGATTGGTGCTTTTTTCTAAGTTTTTAATTTTACACAATTTTACTTTCTGTTATTTTAATTGATGATCATCAATTTCAGAAAAAAGTAACATCATAACTTTGAAATCGCACAACTTTGTTGATTTAGTCTCTGAGTAACAAGAAAGCAATATCTAATTGAAGTTCAACACAAAGTCAATTTCAGAAAAAATAATATGTATCAAATTTGAAACAAGTGGAATCAACTTCAGAGAAAGTAAAATCAATTTCAGAAAAAAAAGTATTGATACTTTTTCTGAGATCGATTTTACTTCCTGTTGATTGATCATAATTGATGATCATTAAATTGGGAAAATGTAACATCATAAATTTGAAAAACGTATAACTTTGTTAATTTTGTCTCTCAGAAGCAAAAAAAAAATCAATATCTAATTTTAGTTCAAAACATCTGATAATTTCAGTCGCGCATTTCTGAACACACGTCTGTAGGTACTTATTTCACAGTTTTGTTTCATGCATGAGCCGTTAATTTTGAAAGTGGGGCAAGTCCTTTGTTTTTTTTTTATCCAGATAAGTCCAAAAATACTTAAGGAATGTTGTACTTTGTATATTTCTGGAATTTTCTCAGTTAAGAAAAATATATTTACCATACTATGCTCAAAATCAACGACTCACATCACGTTCGTCAAGTTCGTGAAATTGTGCAGAATTTTTCTTGCCATGAAATTGTGTAGAATTTATTGCATTGAAATTGTGCAGAATTTCTTGTCATGATATTGTGCAGAATTTCTTGCCATGAAATTGTGCAGAATTTCTTGCCATGATATTGTGCAGAATTTCTTGCATTGAAATTGTGCAGAATTTCTTGCCATGACAGTGTGCAGAATTTCTTGCATTGAAATTGTGCAGAATTTCTTGCCATGAAATTGTGCAGAATTTCTTGCCATGATATTGTGCAGAATTTCTTGCATTGAAATTGTGCAGACTGTCTTGCATTGAAATTGTGCAGAATTTCTTGCCATGAAATTGTGCAGAATTTCTTACATTGAAATTGTGCAGAATTTCTTGCATTGAAATTCCGCAGAACTCTTAAAAATTCTACAATTAATTTACGTTAAATTCTTGCAAAATCTACAATTCACAATATGCATCAAATTATGCATAGAATTATAAACATAAATATATTTCTATAATGCATAATCTTCAGAATTATATGGAAACTCACTAAGTTTCAGTCATTACAGTTAAACGTTAGTAATTGTAAATTCAACAGTTTTAATTGAAATTTTGGCAGCAATCATTAAAACTTTAACATAATTACTGAAATGTACACAGAAATAACTAAAATTTTACAGGAATCATTGAAATGTTGACAGCAATATTTGAAATTCTGGGCTGAAATTTTGAAAGAAATTACTGTAAATTTGACAGTAATTTTCGAAACTGGAACAGTATCCATTGATATTAAAAATATATTAATAGAATAGTTGAATGTTTGTAGAAATAATTAAATATTTTACAGTAATCTTAATTATAGTAATCCTAAAATTAGAAATTTTACAAACTAAATAAAATGTACACAAGAATAGTTGAAAATTTAATGAAAAAACTGTAATAATTGAAAAGTATATACTAAAAATTAGAAATTTGGGAGTAATTTTCGAAATTTTTAAAACTAAACCAATGATTAAATCGTAGAAATTTTGATAGAAATTTTAAATTTAAGTTTTTTTCATTATTGACGTCTTTATAGTTATTTCTACCAATGTTCAATTACGCTGATCAAAATCGAAATTATTATAATAAAAATTTCGATAATTGCTTTCCATTTTAGCAACTATTTTGGTTTAGTTGTGCTATTAAATTTCAAATCCCAGTGTTAATATTTAAATAATTAGTGTAAAACATTATTTCTGTATATTCTAACATTTCTGTCAATATGCTACGATTAATGTTAAAATATCAATTATGCCGCAATTTTATACTGCCGAATTTATAATTTTAGTAAATTTCCAGTTCCGAAATTTCAAAAATCACTGCCAAATACTCAATTGTATTTGAAGTCATAGTCAGCGTAGTCAAAATTTCAAAACTTTTCATTTTTTTTTGCACAAATTTCAAGTACTTAATTCTGTGAAAAATAAAATCATTCTGTCAAAGCTTTAATAAAGATAAACCATCAAAATTCAAATCATTGGCGGTGACGGTTTTGAAATTATTGAAAGGGACAATTCAAATTACGCGACAATTACAAATCTCCCCGAAAAAATGAAAACTTTGAAAAGGGAGCGAAATTAAATGAAAAAAAATCTATAATCTATAATCTCACGTATTTACTTCATAACCTTCGTCAAATTTTCTGAGGATGTATCTTCAGGCAAACTGTATCCAAATCTGGCATACAATTTTCAAAATATCTATTACCCAAATTTTCAGAAATTTCAATGATAGATATAGCGATAACTGTAAGCTGGGAAAGTTATATGTGCAATTTTCTCACTTATTTACTTCATGACCTTTGTAAAATGTTTCGAAGATATATCTTCAGGCATACTGTATCCAAATCTGGCATAAAATTTTCAAAATATCTATTAGACAAATTTACAGAAATTTCAGTGATAGACATGTCAACTGGGAAAATTATATGTGCAATTTTCTCACGTATTTACTTTATAACCGTTGTACAAAATTTCAAGGAGATTATGCAGGCATAATGTATCCAAATCTGGCATGAAATTTTCAAAATATCCATTTCACAAATTTTCAGTAATACCTGTCAATTGGGAAAGTTTTATGTTCGATTTTCTCACTTATTTAGTTCATAACCTTCGTCAAATTTTCGGAGGATATATCCTCAGGCACAGTGTATCCAAATCTGGTATAAAATTTTCAAAATGTCCATTAGACAAATTTTCAGTAATTTCAGTGACAGATGTAGGTATCAACTGGGAAAATTATATGTTCGATTTTCTCACGTATTTACTTTATAACCTTTGTACAATTTTCCGAGGGTACATTTTCAGGCATACTGTATTCCAATTTGGCATAAAAGTTTTAAAAACCTGTGTGGGGACGGGTTATGAATATTCCCACCGCTAATCCAGCGTGTCGTAAAAGGCGACTAACGGAGTTTTAGGTTAATTATTTTTAATTTTCGTAACGTTTATAAGATGAGATGGTTTTTTTTGTTATGATTCTTCGGCTACAAAAGGCATGACTTGTAGGCCGAAAAAGCCATTACCGAGATTTTGTCACACAAAAGCCCCTAATTCCGCGTATCCCTTGCGCCACACGTGAGGGATAGCACCCTCCTGCTGATCTCTTCGGCGACGCAAATTCAATTTGTTGCGTCGCGACGCCGGAATGCTCCGGGACGTGCGGGCGTCGCGACGCCGAACGCAATTAGGCGCTCATCCCCGGGGCGCCGGGGCTTCGGCGGGGCCCCCGGAAGCCCCGGGCCCCGGGGGCTCCAAGCGACGGTCTTCGGGGTCGTTTTTTTGGCGATCACACAAGCCGGATGGCCGATCGATTGCGTTATTGCGCTTCGAGTGGTCCCCTTTGAACCCTCTTCGTTATTGCTGGCGAAGATTGGTTACGATTCCGACGGCGAATTCCTCGACGGTTGCCATAAAGGACAACCCGATAGGCACGTAAATGCATGAGATGTATAGGGTTATTCGAGCTCAGAGGTGAACGCGTCTTGTACATTCTATTAACACCAAAAACGTACGTTAACCTACGTAGAAATTTCGTTGTTCACCCTTCCAACGCTGCAGAGTTCTAACACCAAGTCATGGTTATAAATTATATTATCGGTAATTATTATTATAAATTATAAATTATTATAATATTATCGGCTCTGTTAACGGTCAACGAAAATGTTAATTGTTAACAACCAACACTTGGACTTTTTGATTTAGACCAGGTGTCGGCAAACTTTTAAGCCCGAAGAGCATAACCTACCCCTTACAACGATCGAGAGCCATACACATATTTTGACCATTTAAAGTCATTTGGTACAAAATTATGATTCTATGCAATGGAGAAAAACATTACAAATACGTGTAAATCACAAAAAAAAAAAAACATCAGCATTTATCGCATTTGTTTTCATCAACGAAAGCAATTCATTTGCATATCATTGAAACGTTCCTATACGTTCAGTATACAACTAATAACTAATAATTTAAGTCAAGCCTAAAAGGTCGTATCAAAAACTCTAAAATAAAATTTTATCTCTCTTGAGAATGGCAGTAGTGCCGAAACAATTGTAGAGCAATTCTATAAAATTTGTGAAACTTTACCAAGTGTTTTCTTTATTAGCCTAATCGATAATAATAATAATAGAAGAAAAAATCAATATAATATAATAATAACTGATACATATAAATAATGGATGAAACTATAACAAAAATTATAATAATCATTTTATGATTTTCTATAGAATTAATGGAATTTACTTCATTTGTAATTTTAGTTAAAATTTAATATATGTTCGAAATTTTTAGCAAGTACTTTATTGTTTTCCTTGTAGTTTCTTGATTTTTCCTTGTTAATTTCTGGAATTTTACTGGAATTTCCTACATTTGTGAATTTTTGTCAGAATTTTTATGTATTTCTAACAAAATTCCAATGTTTTAATTGTTATTTCGTGTTTTTCTGTTTTTATAAAATTTCTCTAAAAAAAAAAGAAGAAAAGATCTATATAAAACGATAATAACTGGTATATATAAATAATGGATGAAACTATAACAAAAATTATAATAGTCATTTTATGAGTTTCTATAGAATTAATGGAATTTACTTCATTTGTAATTTTAGTTAAAATTTAATATATATTCGAAATTTTTAGTAAGTATTTTATTGTTTTCCGTGTAGTTTCTTGATTTTTCCTTGTTAGTTTCTGTAATTTTACTAGAATTTCCTACATTTGTGAATTTTTGTCAGAGTTTTTATGTATTTCTAACAAAATTCCAATGTTTTAATTGTTATTTTGTGTATTTCTGTATTTATAAAATTTCTCCAAAAAAATGAAGAAAAGATCAATATAATACAATAATAACTGGTACGTATAAATAATGGATGAAACTATAACAAAAATTATAATAGTCATTTTATGATTTTCTATAGAATTAATAGAATTTACTTCATTTGTAATTTTAGTTAAAATTTAATATTTGTTCGAAATTTTTAGTAAGTATTTTATTGTTTTCGTTGTAGTTTCTTGATTTTTCCTTGTTAATTTCTGGAATTTTACTAGAACTTCCTACATTTGTGAATTTTTGTCAGAATTTTTATGTATTTCTAACAAAATTCCAATGTTTTAATTGTTATTTTGTGTATTTCTGTATTTATAAAATTTCTCCAAAAAAAAAGAGAAAAAATCAATATGATACAATAATAACTGGTACATATAAATAATGGATGAAACTATAACAAAAATTATAATAGTCATTTTATGAGTTTCTATAGAATTAATGGAATTTACTTCATTTGTAATTTTAGTTAAAATTTAATATATGTTCGAAATTTTTAGTAAGTACTTTATTGTTTTCCTTGTAGTTTCTTAATTTTTCCTTGTTAATTTCTGGAATTTCCTTGTAGTTTCTTAATTTTTCCTTGTTAATTTCTGGAATATTACTAGATATTCCTACATCTGCTAAGAATTTTTGTCTTACGTATTTCTAACAAATTTCCAATATTTTAATTGTTATTTTGTGTATTTCTGTATTTATAAAAGTTCCTATTATAATAATCATTTTACGAGTTTTTGGAGTATTGGTGGAATTTACAAGAAAGTAATTGTCAATTTTGGTTAGAAATTTTATATATCTTCGAAATTTTTAGTACTTGTGTATTTCTGTATTTATAAAATTTCTCCAAAAAAAAAGAAGAAAAGATCAATATAATACAATAATAACTGGTACATATAAATAATGGATGAAACTATAACCAAAATTATAATAGTCATTTTATGTTTTTCTATAGAATTAATGGAATTTACTTCATTTGTAATTTTAGTTAAAATTTAATATATGTTCGAAATTTTTAGTAAGTACTTTATTGTTTTCCTTGTAGTTTCTTGATTTTTCCTTGTTAATTTCTGGAATATTACTAGATTTTCCTACATTTGCTAAGAATTTTTGTCTTATGTATTTCTAACAAATTTCCAGTATTTTAATTGTTATTTTATGTATTTCTGTATTTATAAAAGTTCCTATTATAATAATCATTTTACGAGTTTTTGGAGTATTGGTGGAATTTACAAGAAATTAATTGTCAATTTTGGTTAGAAATTTTATATATCTTCGAAATTTTTCGTACTTGTGTATTTCTGTATTTATAAAATTTCTCAAAAAAAAGAAGCAAATATCAATATAATACGATAATAACTGGTACATATAAATAATGGATGAAACTATAACAAAAATTATAATAGTCATTTTATGAGTTTCTATAGAATTAATGGAATTTACTTCATTTGTAATTTTAGTTAAAATTTAATATATGTTCGAAATTTTTAGTAAGTATTTTATTGTTTTCCTTGTAGTTTCTTGATTTTTCCTTGTTAATTTCTGGAATTTTACTAGAATTTCCTACATTTGTTGTGAGTTTTTGTCAGAATTGCTAAAAAAAATCCAATCTTTTAATTTCTATTTTGTGTATTTCTATATGTATAAAATTTTCTATTATAATAATCATTTTACGAATTTTTGGAGTACTGGTGGAATTTACAAGAAACTAATTGCCAATTTTGGATACAAATTTTATATATCTTCGAAATTATTAGTACATTCTATCTTAAAAAAAAGAAGAAAAAAATCAATATAATACAATAATAACTAGTACATATAAATAATGGATGAAACTATAACAAAAATTATAATAATCATTTTATGATTTTCTATAGAATTAATGGAATTTACTTCATTTGTAATTTTAGTTAAAATTTAATATATGTTCAAAATTTTTAGTAAGTACTTTATCGTTTTCCTTGTAGTTTCTTGATTTTTCCTTGTTAATTTCTGGAATATTACTAGATTTTCCTACATTTGCTAAGAATTTTTGTTTTTATGTATTTCTAACAAATTTTCAATATTTTAATTGTTATTTTATGTATTGCAAATATCTGAGTTTTACTTACTAACAAAAATTACTAACAGACACATTACCCAGAACCGAACGAACGTATCTGCTATGTTCTGTAAAATATTGTAAACACGGTAGATCTGTTTCTGCTTGTATTATCGACATTTGAACCAACAAGTTGAAATGTGTGCAGGAAAGTTGTTATTATTATTGAAATGGCGTTTTTAATGGTTTACGGATTTTCGTAAAATTCCGTGTTAACGAGGTTGTTTGACACACACACGAAACTTATAAATAGACCGGAACGGCGATGGTGTTTTGTTTGTGACGCGTTTAAAGATTTCAAGTCGGCCGATTCGATTGGGAGTATTACGGAAAATAAATCAATCCTCGGCCGAAACGTCGTCGTAAACGATTTATTTACTACGCTTCTATTTCAATATCGTATATTTATCGGCCCCATTCGTTGATTGCGGCATGTCTTCCTACAGATTATAACGACGCTCGCGTCTACCTATAAATTAGGTTACACTTTTATTGCCAATTCCCATTTATCCGGCTTTTTCTCGTAAACTGCTACTTTACGGCGCTGATATAATGAAATTATAATTGCTGCTTTACGGGGAGGGGGGCGCCTTGTAAAACATTTGAATGCGTGTACGTGTCGGGCAGTAAATTTTATTGTCCGCCGCTTAATAACTCTAATCTAATAATTCGCGGCGTGCCGTGCGAGTTTACGCTCTTTGAATTACGGCTCATGTGTCAATCATGTCGTAATGAGCGCAATTGTGATAATTGTACGTGTGCGATGTGTGGAAAAAAAAACGAGCGTGCCGTGAAACGCGGGCATTAGCACACTAATCGCCCGCTTCCCGCCCACACGTCCAATTATCCAGGCGCGTTCCCTCTAATAACAACTGGCAACTATAATGCCATTAACAAATATTAAATAATTATGTAGCCGCATCGATCTAAACAGCGTACACTTCCACCCATGCGGGCGATAAAGCTCAAGTTTGCGCACTCAAATTTTTGCACGTTTTTACTTTACATGTTTTACTTTCTTTTCTTGTTTTGTTGAAATTTTGTATATTATGTAGCGGTTTTTGCTAATAAATATTCTTCATTATTATTATTATAATATTATTATAATAACTATCGTAGAACAGAAGATAAATTAAGAATGATGGTAAATCATATGCAGGGGAGGATGGGGAACATACAAGCGGCCCGGGAACAAACTTTTATCGGCCCATTTTGCATTCACATAAAATTGCAATAATACCATATAATCAAAATAATAATCATACTTCAAAATTTGACAAATATGTAAAAATCAAAAATAATTTAAAATTGAATATATTATTTTTATTTTTAAAATATATTAAAATGTATTATCAGAGACATAACACCTCTGAGGATGGCTAATAAGAGCCGAAACAAGTTGGGTGAAGAACATCAAATAAAAAGATTGCATAACTAAGAGAAAGTACTCCCCATAAAGAAAAAATCAATATGAAATTTAATACCGTAAGTTTTTCATAATACTTATTTATTTATTAATACAGATATTCCTAAAGTGTGCGATTACTGTACTGATTTCAATCATATTAAATAAAATATGAAAGATTAGGTAATTAGAATGCATGCTTTGACTAAGAAAATTTAATTGTAATTATAAAATCTTCATTAAAATTACAAAGTTTTATTAGACCCAGCACTTTTTTTTTTAATTATTGGAGTTTTATCCCGAAAGCATATCCCTCACAAAGTTGTTAAAATGTTATTTGCAGAAAATTTTTGAACATGAAAGAAAAAAAATATATAAAAATTTTTTTTTGTAATTTTCAACATTATTACTTTTACAAATTTTACAGTACAAATTATAATTTAAATTGTAAAATATTAATCAAAACACAAAATCGTCATTTGCATTATACAATTTATATTGAAAATTATAATAATAATAATAATATTTACTAGCGGGAGAACCTGCATAATATACACATAAATATTTAAAAATTAAAACTTACTAAATGAAAATGAACTTGAAACTTGATTTGAATTTTTACATGAAAGTAAAAAATGTATATTATAAATTCCAAAACTCAAATGAAATAACAAAGTTATCATTATAAATGATAGAATTTAGTTGGAAATTATAAAATTCTTATAGTAAATTCGAAAATATTAATTATAAATTTTAATGTTAAATTAAAATTTGACATTTTTAGTATAAATTATAAAAAAAAACTTTATGCGTAAAACATATAACTCACTAAGTTATTAATATTCTGACAGAAATTTGCAAAAATATTAATGCAAAATACAAAATTATGTACAAAATTACAAAGAGAAGCTATGAAGTTTTCATTGCAAATGACAAATTTTTATATTTTATTACCAATTGCAGGTTCACCAAACCATAAAATTCTCATTGAAACATCTCGCTTGTAAACTGCAATGAATTGGAAATTACAAAATTTTCGTTAGAATTTTTTAATATAATTACTAGACTTTTCATAAATTGTAAAGATCAATGGAATCTGCGAGTTTTTTTATTCTAATTTATAACGTCTTTCCCCAGAAATCATATTCCTTGCAAATGTATTAACAACCATGTCATAGAAATTCGCAAATAATATAACGGATGGTGTAAAATGTTGATTAAAATGTTTTTAAATTCAAAATGATGAATGTTACGAAATTTTGATGATGGATTTCAGCATTTCAATAGAAATTATGGAGAATTAATTCTAAATATCAAAAGTTTTAGAATTTGTAAACGTTGAATATAAATTGGAACATTGTAGTGAAAATTGAAGTTTTTATTATGAATACAATATTTCAATGGAATTAAAAAACAATCATAAAGTATAAATAAGTTTACATTATCACTATAACAAATACAATAATAAATAAGCAAATAAGTAAATAAAGAAATAAATCAGTTTTATTGGAAATATATAATTTTCTTTGTGACTTTCATCATTCATCATTCTAAATTACCAAATTGCAATAACTTTATGAAAATTTCATTGTTAATTGATAAATTTTAAAGTATAAATATGTTTACATTAACACTATAACAAATACAATAATAAAGAAGTAAATAAGTAAATAAAGAAATAAATCAGTTTTATTGGAATTATGTAATTTTCGTTGTGACTTTCATCATTCATCATTCTAAATTACAAAATTGCAATAACTTTATGAAAATTTTATTGTTAATTGATTAATTTCACTGTAAAATGTAAAATATTCAACATTCGTATTATAAATTACAACATTTCAGCAACGATTATGAAATTTTTATTGTAAATTGCCAAAATTTCACAATAAAATGCAAAATGTCATTGGCATTTCCAAAATTTGTATCGAGTTGTTAAAATGTTTGTAGTTATTTGTAGAAAATTTTATGAAAATAAACTTAGGTGGAAATTACGAACTTTTCATTAGAGATTACAAAATGTTTATTAGATATTATGAAATTCTTATTATAAATACTAACATTTTACTTCATATACATTTTCCTTACAAATTAGAAAATATTATTAAAAATTGCAAAAAGCTAATCAAACCACAGCATATTAAAATTAAATCATGTCGATTGTAAATTAAATTTACAAAAGGTTCAAAATTTTCAATACATGTTTTATTAGAAATACGAAAAAAATTATAAATTACAAAGATTAATGGAACCTGCCAATTTTTAATTGAAAATATAACGGCTATCTACACAATTTATATTCGTCGCCGAATTATTTCATATTTCATAAAAATTTGCAAAAAATATTATGGAAACGGAATGGATAGATGGAAAATCCTAGTTCAAAAAGGGAGCTGCGAGGCGAAAAATTTTGGGAATCACTGTGTTAATACATATATGAACAATCTTTATTGGGCTATCGACCACATGGGGTCTTTCCGCCTTGTGTTAATACGTTAAATCAAAATTATTAATTAACTTGTCGTCGGATCTGGGAAATTTCTGGGGCTTCCGGCCCAACATTCGGGATGGCTACCGGCCCACCGGGAAATTTCCCATTTTCCCGTATGGCCCATCCGCCCCTGATCATATGTACGCCATTAAGGCAGTTAAATTAACATATCCGACAATTTTTGAATATTTCATAGAATATCTGATGCAACAGCAAAATGGCTAGACGCGTTGCTCATTAAAACATGTACCATTTTGTGTGTGTTCTTATATTTGAACAAATTCTTGAAGCGCCTTCAGGAGTTCATCAATTGCTTCAGAGTGAAAAGTTTGATACATCTAAAGCTTCTCTTGGTATTAAAACTTTAATTGTAACCTTTGAAACTCTGAGGGAAAATGAACACTTTGATAAATTATATAAAAATAAATAAATTTCATAGTTTAAGTAATAATTGTACGTCCTTAATCTTATTACTTAAATTATAGAATTAACGAACCTTAATATGAGAAATATCACAGAAATAAATTTTAGTTCGAAGCAGTTAAATGAAAGAGATCTTTAAGAAATCGAAAACGTCCTAAAGTATTACAATCATTCTCGTAGTATGATGATACTTGTTCAGATAATTTTTGAAGTAATATTTACGACTACATACTAGATAAAATGTTCATAGAATTTAAAGTGAAATTTTCCGAAAAAGTAAGTGTACCTACTGAAGGTTTGCATACAATGTCAAAGTGCTTCTTGGACGTTGAACTTTTAAAGATTTTTAGTACTCTTGCTTGATTCTGAAATTTTCTCTACCAATCAATTCTACATCTCCTGCTCTGGTTTCATCTGACTGGATTTTTGTTTTTTTTTTCTGTTCGTTTCATCTTCATTCTAAGTTACTTTGGCCTTCATTGGTGCTCAATTTTCATAAATGTTAATACTTGTATGTAATACTTGTTCAGTTAATTTTCGAAGTAATATTTACGACTAAATACAATATAAAATGTTCGTAGAATTTAAAGTGAAATTTTCCGAAAAAGTAAGTGTACCTACTGAAGCTCTGCATACAATGTCAAAGTACTTCTTGGACGTTGAACTTTTAAAGAATTTTTGTACTCTTGCTTGATTCTGAAATTTTCTCTACCAATCAATTCTACATCTTCTGCTCTGGTTTCATCTGACTGGATTTTTTTTCTGTTCGTTTCATCTTCATTCTAAGTTACTTTGGCTTTCATTAGTGCTCAATTTTCATAAATGTTAATACTTGTATGTAATACTTGTTCAGTTAATTTTCAAAGTAATATTTACGACTAAATACTAGATAAAATGTTCGTAGAATTTAAAGTGAAATTTTCCGAAAAAGTAAGTGTACCTACTGAAGCTTTGCATACAATGTCAAAGTGCTTCTTGGACGTTGAACTTTTAAGGAATTTTAGTACTCTTGCTTGATTCTGAAATTTTCTGTACCAATCAATTCTACATCTTCTGCTCTGGTTTCATCTGACTGGATTTTTTTTTCTGTTCGTTTCATCTTCATTCTAAGTTACTTTTGCTTTCATTGGTGCTCAATTTTCATAAATGTTAATACTTGTATGTAATACTTGTTCAGTTAATTTTCAAAGTAATATTTACGACTAAATACTAGATAAAATGTTCGTAGAATTTAAAGTGAAATTTTCTGAAAAAGTATGTGTACCTACTGAAGCTTTGCATACAATGTCAAAGTGCTTCTTGGACGTTGAAATTTTATAGAATTTTAGTATTCTTGTTTGATTCTGAAATTTTCTCTACCAATCAATTCTACATCTCCTGCTCTGGTTTCATCTGACTGGATTTTTTTCTGTTCGTTTCATCTTCATTCTAAGTTACTTTGGCTTTCATTGGTGCTCAATTTTCATAAATGTTAATACTTGTATGTAATACTTGTTCAGTTAATTTTCGAAGTAATATTTACGACTAAATACAAGATAAAATGTTCGTAGAATTTAAAGTGAAATTTTCCGATAAAGTATGTGTACCTACTGAAGCTATTGCTATTGTACTTTGCTATTGGTAATGTGTTGGTTCGTAATCATTCTCAAGGTTATTTTGCTATTGGTAATGTGTTGGTTAGTAATCATTATCAAGGTACTTTGCTATTGGTAATGTGTTGGTTAGTAATCATTCTCAAGGTACTTTGCTATTTGTAATGTGTTGGTTAGTAATCATTCTCAAGGTACTTTGCTATTGGTAATTGTTGGTTAGTAATCATTCTCAAGCTACTTTTTCTCTCTCTTTTCAACGATGTATAACAATGTATAATGTGTTGGTTAGTAATCATTCTCAAGGCACTTTGCTATTGGTAATGTGTTGGTTAGTAATCATTCTCAAGGTACTTTGCTATTGGTAATGTGTTGGTGAGTAATCATTCTCAAGGTACTTTGCTATTGGTAATGTGTTGGTTCGTAATCATTCTCAAGGTACTTTTTCTCTCTCTTTTCAACGATGCATAACAATGTATAATGTGTTGGTTAGTAATCATTCTCAAGGCACTTTGCTATTGGTAATGTGTTGGTTAGTAATCATTCTCTAGGTACTTTGCTATTGGTAATGTGTTGGTTAGTAATCATTCTCAAGGCAGTTTGCTATTGGTAATGTGTTGGTTAGTAATCATTCTCAAGGTACTTTGCTATTGGTAATGTGTTGGTGAGTAATCATTCTCAAGGTACTTTGCTATTGGTAATGTGTTGGTTTGTAATCATTCTCAAGGTACTTTTTTTCTCTCTTTTCAACGATGTATAACAACCTATGTCAAAATAAAAAGTATAAGTATAATAAAAGGTATTTTTCCAAAAATTTGCTGCCCTGGGCTCTATAGCCCCCTCTAAATCCGCCACTGCCTCTATCCATGGCTCAATTGATTACCGTCTCAGGTGAAGCGAAGGACCAGCAACCTTCAGGCACGTACAGCCGAAACGACCTTCGCAATCCTCGCCGGCATCAACTATTCATCATCCAATCATCGATCGCTTTGTTTGGCCGATGCGGGGCACGTTTTATGGGCCCGTTTCCTCCAGGATATCGACGGCAATCCTTCCTGTGGGGGCCACATCTGGGCCCCCACACCGCCAACGTCATCGCCAAGACATCCATCTCCAACCGCTTCCGAAAACCGCCCGAGCAGAGTGGTTATATTTAGCGACAGTCGGACGGTTTTAGCACTCGGACGACAGGAAAAAAATCGTATTTATAGCGGTGCTAAAAGCGAAACCACGCATCAACCTTCACATATAAAAATGCAAATGGAAATGTTATAAACGCTCGTTTGCGTAACTTTGCGAGATATGCCGGTGCCTGCTAAAGCGAGAGTATCTCTCATTTGTGATTAATTTTCCAAATTATGAGCTTTAAAAAAAAAATTCAATGAATTGCCGTCGATAATCCCTTGATTATCCTGATTTAAAAAAAATAAACAAATGAGAAATAGGTTAGAAGATTAATACAGTGAAACTTTAACCAAGTGTTTGATTTAACCTAATCATAATGTTTCACCAAGTAGTATCCACACATAGTTTCAATTTAAATGAGAAATACACGAACGAAGGCAGTATCTGAATTATAGTATACTTGTCAATTTTAAATTAGATGTATGTGTGGTTGAAACATGTTAACTAAAAACATAAATAACACTCTTGGTGTAAACACTCTTGAGCATGGTCGAGGGCACGAAACAATTGTAGTGTCATAGAATGACCTTTCTATTTATCAATTTTAATTGTTACTTTCTGGGATACCCGGTTATAACCTTGACCTGTTGACCGTCCAGAGCTAGTCTTGTGTTAGTAGTTATATTACGACAGTTCTAACGCACCCCCCGCAGAGATTTCGATTAAATTAATCCGCGTTTTAATCGAACTTTTGATTCGCGGGGGCTGCGTTAGAACTGTCCTAGTATAGCTACTTATCTGTCCTACCCTGACGATAATCACGATTCCGGGGTAGGACACAAATCGTCAAGTGGATCATGTGATCGTAAAAACTTTAAGAGGTAATGTTATTCAAAATTGATTATATAATTATTCGCCTACGTAAAGTCTGGGTTCGTGGGGCTCTCGGCCAACCCCCCGTGGATATGGGGGGTTGGGAGGGGGCTACGACGCTCGCAGGTTAATGGTAATTAAATTTGGCGTCAATCACCGGCCCATCGATGCGCTGACGATTACGGGGTGCGCATTTATACCCGCCGCACGCTTACATCAATCCCCGTCGATGCAATTAATGCCATTAACGGTACGTCAGCAAACATGTAATCATCGCTTAATAATGCCCAGTCGATAATTCAGCGCAATTACTGGCACCTCCTCCCAACGCCCAACGACCCCGATATCGGCCCTTTAACGGCCGCTAATTTCGGAGCGCCATGCATCCGGGCGTACATCATGCACCGTACTCGAATTACCTGCTAATTACCGTACATACGTACACACACACACTTGATAAACATACCGTGTGAGTCTGAGGAAACAGGCAGAAAACTTCGACTTCGACTTCCATTTAAAAAACAAAACTTTGTATTGTATCTTAGTTATTAACAAAGATATAAAAATTCTGCGAAAGTCATTCAATTCCCTGCAAAAAAGTGCCTGAAGAACATGCAACAATCATCTTAATAAAATTATAAATAAATGAAATATTGATAAAAATGGAAAATAATGAGTTTTTGGCCATAACTCAAAAATAAAAGACGATAGCAAATTTTTATTTTCACCATTGAGTTTGCCTTGAAGAAAGAGATCGAGAATACACCATCCGATTTTCTCCATCTCTTCTAGTTACCGAGATCCCTTATAGAAACGTCTAAATTGGGCCACCCTGTACAAAGTAATCATTGAAATGTTTGCAAAGTAAATGAAATTTTCCACAGAATAATTAAAAATTTGTGAGAAAAAATTTACAGTAATCATTGACATTTTCACAGCAATAAATGTAATTTACACATATTAATTGGAATTTAGACAACACACATTTAGAAACCCTCAAAGCAAACATTAAACATTTTTGAGTTACCATTATGAAATTTGAAAAAAAAATTGATGGTAACCACAGAAATTTTAACAATGCTGTTTTGTTTAAATTGTTTGATTTTTAAGCCAACTACGACTTTCATTTAAAAAACAAAACTTAGTATTGTATCTTAGTTATTAACAAAGATATAAAAAATCTGCGAAAGTCATTCAATTCCCTGCCAAAAAGTGTCTGAAGAACATGCAACTCTTACCTTAAAAAAATGAGAAATAAATGAAATATTGATAAAAATCGAAAATGGAAAATAATGAGTTTTTGGCCATAACTCCAAAACAAAAGACGATAGCAAATTTTTATTTTCACCATTGAGTTTGCTTTGAAAAAAAGAGATCGAGGATTCGCCATCCGATTTTCTCTATCTCTTCTAGTTACCGAGATCCCTTATAGAAACATCTAAATTGGGCCACCCTGTACATAGTAATCATTGAAATGTTTCCAAAGTAAATGAAATTTTCGACAGAATAATTAAAAATTTGTGAGAAAAATTTACAGTAATCATTGGCATTTTCATAGCAATAATTGTAATTTACACATAATAATTGGAATTTAAACAACACACATTTAGAAACCCTCAAAGCAAACATTAAACATTTTTGAGTTACCATTATGAAATTTGAAAAAAATTGAAAATTTTGATGGTAACCACAGAAATTTTAACAATGCTCTTTTGTTTAAATTGTTTGATTTTCAAGCCAACTACGACTTTCATTTAAAAAACAAAACTTAGTATTGTATCTTAGTTATTAACAAAGATATAAAAAATCTGCGAAAGTCATTCAATTCCCTGCAAAAAAGTGCCTGAAGAACATGCAACTCTTATCTTAATAAAATTATAAATAAATGAAATATTGATAAAAATGGAAAATAATGAGTTTTTGGTCATAACTCAAAAACTAAAGACGATAGCAAATTTTTATTTTCACCATTGAGTTTGTCTTGAAAAAAGAGATCGAGGATACGCCATCCGATTTTCTCTATCTCCTCTAGTTACCGAGATCCCTTATAGAGACATCTAAATTGGGCCACCCTGTACATAGTAATCATTGAAATGTTTGCAAAGTAAATGAAATTTTCGACAGAATAATTAAAAATTTGTGAGAAAAAATTTACAGTAATCATTGACATTTTCACAGCAATAATTGTAATTTACACATATTAATTGGAGTTTAGACAACACACATTTAGAAACCCTCAAAGCAAACATTAAATATTTTTGAGTTACCATTATGAAATTTGAAAAAAATTGAAAATTTTGATAATAACCATAGAAATTTTAATAATGCTCAACGAAATTTTGGTATAGAAGATATAAAGATATATATATATATATATATATATATATATATATATATATATATATATAAAGATCTTTATGTATATATATATATACATAAAGATATATATATATATATATATATATATATATATATATATGTAATAAAAATATATAAGGCAATTATAGAAATTTTGGTAGAACTAATAGTAATTTAGACAAAATAATTGCAATTTTAACTTTAACTTAACTTTAACTTGATTGTTGGTTACCATTAAAATGAAATCTGTGGAAATTTTACAGTAATCGGTGACATTTTAACTGTAATCAATGAAATTTTCATAGTGATCAATACAATGTTGATAATATAATAGAAAAATTGTGAGAAAGAATAAAAAAGATTAAGTAATCAATGATATGTTTATGGCAATAATTGTAATTTATACATGATTGATAGCAATCTTAGAATCCTTTACAGCAATCATTAAAATATTTTGAGTTACCATTATGACATTTAAAATAATTAAAAATTTGATGGTAATCATAGAAATTTTGACAGTGAGCAATGAAATTTCATTATTGTATAATTAAAATTTTGGTAAAATAAATGAAATCATGACATAATAAGTGAAAATTTGAGATATTTATATAATTTTTTTTTTAATATATTTACATGACTGATAACAATCTTAGAATCCTTTACAGCAATCATTAAAATATTTTGAGTTACCATTATGAAATTTAAAGTAATTAAAAATTTGATGGTAATCATTGAAAATAATTGAAATCCTGACATAATAAGTGAAAATTTGTGAGAAATTTGTAAAAAAAAAAAATTATATATATATATATATATATACATGACTGATAGCAATCTTAGAATCCTTTACAGCCATCATTAAAATATTTTGAGTTACCATTACGAAATTTAAAATAATTAAAAATTTGATGGTAATCATAGAAATTTTGACAGTGACCAATGAAATTTCATTACAGTATAATTAAAATTTTGGCAAAATAATTGAAATCCTGACATGATAATTGAAAATTTGTGAGAAATTTATATAAAAAAATTTATATTGTTACATGACTGATAGCAATCTTAGAATCCTTGACAGCAATCATTAAAATATTTTGAGTTACCATTATGAAATTTAAAGTAATTAAAAATTTGATGGTAATCATTGAAAATAATTGAAATCCTGACATAATAAGTGAAAATTTGTGAGAAATTTGTAAAAAAAAAAAATTATATATATATATATATATATACATGACTGATAGCAATCTTAGAATCCTTTACAGCCATCATTAAAATATTTTGAGTTACCATTACGAAATTTAAAATAATTAAAAATTTGATGGTAATCATAGAAATTTTGACAGTGACCAATGAAATTTCATTACAGTATAATTAAAATTTTGGCAAAATAATTGAAATCCTGACATGATAATTGAAAATTTGTGAGAAATTTATATAAAAAAATTTATATTGTTACATGACTGATAGCAATCTTAGAATCCTTGACAGCAATCATTAAAATATTTTGAGTTACCATTATGAAATTTAAAATAATTAAAAATTTGATGGTAATCATTGAAACTTTGACAGTGATCAATGAAAATTGCATTATAGTATAATTAAAATTTTGGCAAAATAAATGAAATCCTGACATAATAACTGAAAATTTGTGAGAAATTTATTTAAAAAAAAATTATATATGTACATGACTGATAGCAATCTTAGAATCCTTTACAGCAATCATTAAAATATTTTGAGTTATCATTATGAAATTTAAAATAATTAAAAATTTGATGGTAATCATTGAAATTTTGACAATGATCAATGAAATTTCATTATAGTATAATTAAAATTTTGGCAAAATAATTGAAATCCTGACATTATAATTGTAAATTTGTGAGAAATTTATAATTTTTTAAAAATATATTTACATGACTGATAGCAATCTTAGAATCTTTTACAGCAATCATTAAAATATTTTGAGTTACCATTATGAAATTTAATATAATTAAAAATTTGATGGTAATCATTGAAATTTTGACAGTGATCAATGAAATTTCATTATAGTATAATTTAAATTTTGGCAAAATATATGAAATCCGGACATAATAATTGAAAATTTATGAAAAATTTATTTAAAAAATATGGTAATTAACCTTAGTAATCAAATCTTTACCGCCCTTGATCCCGCGATTGAAGTCCCATATTTACTATTAAATTGTTTCACATCCTACAAAATTTCCAGGCTTTTAATTTATTTCACACACATTTATTGACTTTCAAGCAGTTTTACACAATTTGCAAACAATTACATCTCACCAAACTTCCAGGCTTTTAATATATTTCACACACATTTATCGACTTTCAAGCAGTTTTAGACAATTTGCAAACAATCACATTTCAGCAAACTTTCAGGGTTCTAATGTATTTCACTAACATTTATTGACTTTCATGCGTAGACAATTTACAAACAATTACATCCCACCAAACTTCCAGGCTTTCAATTTATTTCATACATATTTATCGACTTTCAAGCAGTCTTAGACAATTTGCAAACAATCACTTGTACATTTTATTTGGATTTGTTTTTAAAGTGTTTCTCATTGTGACAGAATTTAAAAAAAAAGTGCACTTTTCTTTTCCTCTTATAACTTTTTTACTTGTGTAGGACATTTTACAAAACTTAGCACTCTTACATTTTTCGACGTGAGCTTTCTGATGGCAGAACCAAACATTTTTTGCGCCAACTAGATGCCCAAATTTTCATAGCCAACTTTTGATTTTCTAATGGCCGCAATATTGGATTTTATATAGCATTCAAAAGAGCGAAAAATTCCAATTTCAACCATGTATTACACATGGGTATCTGACATTATTTACCATCAAAAATCGATAATTAAAAAAATTGTTGCAAAAATCAAACTGCTGTGGACTGCTCTAAAAATCAAGTTGTCATGGAATAACAAATTTCACATTTCTTCATACAAAGAAAATAACTTCTGAGTAATTTTAAATGTGTATAAAGTGTAAAAAGGAGATCATCTCAGAGTTTCTCAGAGTTTCGAGTTTGGAGTGACCTCCACGGGAAAGGCTGCAGTGGCTGAGATATTTGATGTATGAAGTTAAAACTTCACAAGTTCCTCCACCTGTTGCTTTATGTTGGTCAAAACAAAGATTGACTATAAAAATTGTTACGGTTTCGACTAAACTCATACAGAATTGCCACTAAACTTTCCCAAGATATTGTGTCTTTCAAAAAAGCATACTATACATATCTATGCATAAAATAAGGAATATACGTTGGATGATGATGATGATGATATGAGGCTGTGAGTGCGGAGCGCGTCGATCGCACGGGTTTATTAAGACAGGGGGCTATAAATAGGCGCTGAATGGGCGATGAAAGGGATCCATGGTGTGTGGATTCGATGTCGAACACGGATGAGGCGTGCAAGCGCGATTATTATTAGTGATGTTGGATTGATTCACAATGCATGATAAAAGGGGGGCAAGTGTATGGTAATCCAATTAACCCCCCCCCCCCCCCCCCCCCATACACCAACGAACATGCATGCACACGTATTACAATCAGTGCTAAAACTGCAAGAGTTCCAGATTACCGTTTGGTAGTTCTCAGACTGCCACAAGATTAATACCACTAACCACGTGACTAGGTCCTGGCGGCCGATTTCTTATAACGAACGAAACCGTGCTAAGCATAATCTGCATAATACTCCAATCACTGTAAAAACTTCAAGAGTTCCAGATTACAGTTTGGTAGTTCTCAGACTGCCACAAGATTAATACCACTAACCACGTGACTAGGTCCTGGCGGTCGATTTCTTATAACGAACGAAACCATGCTAAGCATAATCTGCATAATACTCCAATAACTGTCATAACTTCAAGAGTTCCAGATTACCGTTTGGTAGTTCTCAGACTGCCACAAGATTAATACCACTAACCACGTGACTAGGTCCTGGCGGCCGATTTCTTATAACGAACGAAACCGTGCTAAGCATAATCTGCATAATACTCCAATCACTGTAAAAACTTCAAGAGTTCCAGATTACAGTTTGGTAGTTCTCAGACTGCCACAAGATTAATACCACTAACCACGTGACTAGGTCCTGGCGGTCGATTTCTTATAACGAACGAAACCATGCTAAGCATAATCTGCATAATACTCCAATCACTGTCACAACTTCAAGAGTTCCAGATTACCGTTTGGTAGTTCTCAGACTGCCACAAGACTAATACCACTAACCACGTGACTAGGTCCTGGTGGTCGATTTCTTATAACGAACGAAACCATGCTAAGCATAATCTGCATAATACTCCAATCACTGTCACAACTTCAAGAGTTCCAGATTACCGTTTGGTAGTTCTCAGACTGCCACAAGACTAATACCACTAACCACGTGACTAGGTCCTGGTGGTCGATTTCTTATAACGAACGAAACCATGCTAAGCATAATCTGCATAATACTCCAATCACTGTCAAAACTTCAGGAGTTCCAGATTACCGTTTGGTAGTTCTCAGACTGCCACAAGATTAATACCACTAACCACGTGACTAGGTCCTGGCGGTCGATTTCTTATAACGAACGAAACCGTGCAAAGCATAATCTGATTGCATTTAAAATGATCGTTTCATCTCACATCCTCCGCAATTACTGCATTCATGTAGTGCGGAGGGATTTTTCTACCCCCACGAAGGAGATGAAAGTATTTTCTCGGTAATTTCTAATCCGACCCGATTAACGGGGGCGGAATTCGTTACCATCGCATTAGAAGGCGGGGGCGGCTGCAACTCCCTACGGGAGGCTTCCCCCCTTTTCCGAATTTAATTATGGATATCTTTTATGTGGGGGGCCCTAATCCGCACAATGGACGGGCTGAGTACACAACGCGCGCCCCGTGTGCCGTAAAACGGGTAGTTTACAGCGGCCGTTCCATTATCGACGGCCGACTCCCGATCGATCCTGGAAGACGGGAGCCACCCCCAATTTACGCATCCAGGGGTTGAAAATTCGCAAGCGGCGGCGGCGGCGGCGATGCTCATTCCGGGACATTGTTCGTCCCACGGGAGCCCCACCGCAAGATCCACCCCATCGCGCCCCCGAAGACGGCGCCCGGCGTCGGGACGCAGATGCGGGTTTAATGAAGCGGTCTGGGACGCGCGAGCGCCCACCTGGAATTGTTTACGGGCCGGGGGGCTCACTCGCCCCCCGCGTTAATGTCTCGGGGAAACCCACGGCCCCATTAAATGGTAAAGCATTGCATCCAAGCACCGATGAACAACCCAAGTTTAAGACGTCGAAGCAAAAATGGATTTTTGCGGTCTCAGTTTTGAATATTTCGAACACATCTGTCGCTGGAAAGCGTTCCCACTTGAGATGAAAAAGCACTGCTTGGGATTCCTCTAACTCAGGGGTCCCTAACCTGTTTGTATCTTTAAGTATCTAAATATTATAACTAGAACCATGGCCAATTTAACAATTTCAGTTAATAACCTTGTATAATATCAGTAGTTATACTATGGGGTTTCTACTTCACCCCCCGCGAAGATTTCGATTAATCCGCGTCCGAATAGAAGCGAGTTCCAAACTCTCTTTAAATTTCGACCACAAGGGCACAACCGGTATGTTATTGTGGAATTGCAAATAAGAAGTATAGATATTAGTAGTTATACTATGGGGTTTCTACTTCACCCCCCGCGAAGATTTCGATTAATTTAATCCGCGTTTTAATTGAACTTTTGATTCGCGTTCAATCGGCGTAATTAGAGTAATTGTGGTACAAGTACCGCGGATAATTGTTGCGATTATCCCGTTAAAACGCGAATCCGCCACTCTAATGATGTAATTACCCGCAAATTCAGCCGATTAACGCGAATCAAAAGTTCGATTAAAACGCGGATTAAATTAATCGAAATCTTTGCGGGGGGTGGAGTAGAACCCCCATAGTATAACTACTAATATCTATACTTCTTATTTGCAATTCCACAATAACATACCGGTTGTGCCTTTGCGGTCGAAATTTCAGGAGAGTTGCTTCTAATCGGAGGCGGATTAATCGACCGGCGCGCTTATAAAATTAATTAGTTTACACGATAAACACGCGCCCTCATAACGAGGACGCACACATCGGCGGCTAATTATGAATTTCCTCTGTTTACTGCTGGGCATAATTTTGTGTTTGCCCTCATCGATCCGCCCCAAGGAGTCATCCCCGCAGCTCAAATATTGGTCTTTTAAAACTCATATTAATATATTGGCAAAGACCATAAACCTAATCGCCGCGAATATTGTGGATATTAAAATTTCAAGCTGACGCTGAAATTTTCGAAATCCCAAATGCAAACTTTAGGGAAAAACTACAAAAACTGTTATAAAAATTATGTGCTGGATATGTCTTGATTGCCATACCCCAGGAACCCATAGGATTCACGTGCTATAAAGAGCATTTTTTTTTTTTTTTTTTTTTTTTTTTTTTTTTTTTTTTTTTTTTTACACTACTCTACCTAACGTCGCAATATGAATAATACAAACAAACGTATTTGGACGCAATTGAGTTCTTCTTAAACTAACCCAAAAATGAGAAAGGTCTTGCCTGTGGGGCATCTTAGTGGAAATTACGTGGCGCCCCCTCGAAAGTCAATGAAGACTTTCAGGGGGCGGAAATTGATTGCTCGCACATCCGTGGGAGCGTGTGTGGGGCGGCAATAATAATAATGATAATAGAGAGCGTCTGGCGGCGAGAACCCGATCCACGTCTCGTTGCCGAAAATTAGATTACGCCGCTGCCTTGATCGATCCGGTTCAAGCGGGGGCGGCAGGCAGAACGGTCTGGAAGTAATTATAAGAAAATAAGAAAACGCACGCACCACACGAGACTCGTCGGGAAAACAGGGGTGGATCGCTCACACGGAAATTTCCCGACACCAACACGTAATTGGTTGCCAAACTTCTTGTACACCGGCCACTTAACAGTAGGTAGGAGATTTGGCGAAAATGTATCGCTTCTGATGACTGGCAGCTGGGAGATGTCGCGACTTCCGAACAGGCTGTAGCAGTCCGGTTCCTGAGGGACTCGCGCAAAACTTTGTGACGTACACGCGGATTATCCCGCTTCCCTCGGGAGAGCACTTCTCTTTGATTAGTACACAAAAACTTCGATAATGGCCCGGTCGAGACTATAGCCGCTGATGTAATAATAAAGTCTGATACCCAGCAAAGTTCAAAATACGTAATTTATTTACGTCCCCATTGAAAGTTTTGCCATTGTGCCACTTGGTTGAGTAAAAAGCAAAAATAGCGATTTTCCGATCAAACAGACTAAAAAATTCAACACAAAATACCTCAACCCTGTAGCCCCCTGAATAGTGGGGCCCCACATAAATATTTGCCACTGCGCCACCATTACCTTAACCCCTTAACCAAAACATAATTTCGTCTCTTACCTACTCAATTATCTACGATACTCATTGAAATTTCACGAAATCATCAAAATTTTGTCTCTCACCTACTCAATTCTCTAAGATATTTTCCCTAAGTTATTTATGGAAATTTTATGAAATTTTCAAAATTTTGTCTCACCTACTCAATTCTTTATATCCATAAATAAATTTACAATTTATCACCAAATTCAGCCGCCCCACCATAAGATATTTATGGAAATTTCATGAACTCTTCAAAATTTTGTCTCTCACCTACTCAATCTTCTACGATGCTCGTAGAATTTTTATGAATCTTGAAAATTTTGTGGCTCATCTACTTAATCTATAAGATTTTCATAGAAATTTCATGAAATCTTCCAAATTTTGTCTCTTACCTATTCAATTTTCTACGACACTCATGAAAATTTCAGGAAATCTTCAAAATTTTAGGAAATCTTCAAAATTTCATCTCTTACCTAGTCAGTAAATAGAAATTTCATAAAATCTTCAAAATTATATCTCTCATCTACTCAATTGTCTACGATACTCATTGAAATTTTATCAAATCTTCAAAATTTAGTCTCTCATATACAAGATTATCTAAAATTTTCATGGACATTTCGTGAAATCTTCAAAATGCTCTCTCATCTACTTAATTGTCTACGATACTCATTGAAATTTCACGAAATCTTAAAAATTTTGCTCTCGCCTAGTAAATTCTATTAGATATTCATGAAAATTTCATGAAATCTTCAATATTTTGTCTCACGTATTCAATGTTTTAGGATGCCCATTTGAATTTTAGAAAATCTTCAAAATTTCGTGTCTCATCTACTAAATTCTCTTAGATTTTCATGGAAATTTCATGAAATCTTCCAAATTTTGTCTCTTACCTAGTCAATTTTCTACGACACTCATGAAAATTCAGGAAATCTTCAAAATTTTAGGAAATCTTCAAAATTTCATCTCTTACTTAGTCAATTAATAGAAATTTAATAAAATCTTCAAAATTATATCTCTGATCTACTCAATTGTCTACGATACTCATTGAAATTTTATAAAATCTTCAAAATTTGGTCTCTCATATACTCGATTATCCAAAATTTTCATGGACATTTCGTGAAATCTTCAAAATGCTTTCTTATCTAGTCAATTGTTTACGATACACATTGAAATTTCACGAAATCTTAAAAATTTTGCTCTCGCCTAGTAAATTTTATTAGATATTCATGAAAATTTCATGAAATCTTCAATATTTTTCTCACCTACTCAATGTTCTAGGATACCCATTTGAATTTTAGAAAATCTTCATAATTTCGTGTCTCATCTACTAAATTTTCTTAGATTTTCATGGAAATTTCATGAAATCTTCAAAATTTTGTCTCTTACCTAGTCAACTTTCTACGACACATGAAAATTTCAGGAAATCTTCAAAAATTTCAAGAAATCTTCAAAATTTCATCACTTACCTAGTCAATTAATAGAAATTTCATAAAATCTTCAAAATTATATCTCTCATCTACTCAATTGTCTACGATACTCATTGAAATTTTATAAAATCTTCAAAATTTAGTCTCTCATATACTCGATTATCTAAAATTTTCATGGACATTTCGTGAAATCTTCAAAATGCTTTCTTATCTAATCAATTGTTTACGATACACATTGAAATTTCACGAAATCTTAAAAATTTTGCTCTCGCCTAGTAAATTCTATTAGATATTCATGAAAATTTCATGAATTCTTCAATATATTGTCTCACCTACTGAATGTTCTAGGATACCCATTTGAATTTTAGAAAATCTTCAAAATTTCGTGTCTCATCTACTAAATTCTCTTAGATTTTCATAGAAATTTCATGAAATCTTCCAAATTTTGTCTCTTACCTAGTCAACTTTCTACGACACATGAAAATTTCAGGAAATCTTCAAAAATTTCAGGAAATCTTCAAAATTTCATCTCTTACCTAGTCAGTTAATAGAAATTTCATAAAATCTTCAAAATTATATCTCTCATCTACTCAATTGTCTACGATACTCCTTGAAATTTTATAAAATCTTCCACATTTGGTCTCTCATATACTCAATTGTTTACGATGCTCATTGAAATTTCACGAAATCTTAAAAAATTGGTTCTCACCTACTAAATTCTATTAGATATTCATGAAAAATTCATGAATTCTTCAATATATTGTCTCACCTACTGAATGTTCTAGGATACCCATTTGAATTTTAGAAAATCTTCAAAATTTCGTGTCTATCTACTCAATTCTCTAATATTTTCATGGAAATTTGATGAAATCTTCAACTTTTGTCTCTCACCTAGTTAATTTTCTACAATACTCATGGAAATTTCAGAAAATCTCAAAAAAAAAATTCCCTTACCTCCTAAATTCTCAAAGATATTTATGGAAATCTCATGAAATCTTTGAAATTTGAAATGACAACAAAATGAAACTTTGTTTTTCATCTACTCAATTTTCTACGATACTCATGGAAATTTCATAAACGCTTTAACATTTCGTGTCTCATCTATTAAATTCTGTAAGATATTTATGTACATGTCTATTACCTAAAATTATATATGAGACATGAATTAAGATTTCAGTAACTATTCGTATAATTCCTAGAGATTTGATAGTAATTGATGCAAAATAAAATTGTCTCAATGCTACTTTCTAAATATTCTGAGATTTTCATGAAAGCAACTATATGCAATGATTTAAAATATTTCTACGGACATTTATGGAAAATGAATTAATATTTCAGTAACTAAAAATTTAATATCTTGCTAAATAATTATACAATATATTCATGAAAATGTACTGAGCATTTTAAATATTTAATGCAATAAAACGAGAAAGAAAATTTCACATATCGTAGCATAGGAATTTCATAAAATGTTCACGAAAATCTTACGAAATTGCACTGTTCTGTGAAAATTATAATTCCGTAAAATGTTAATGGATATTTCATGAAACTTGCATGAAAATTTGCAAATGTAGAAAAGTTTATATATATTTTTTTAATTTTCAAAACTTGTAGAGCATAGACATTTCATAAAATTTTCGTGAAAATCTTACGAAATTGCACTGTCCTTTGAAAGTTATATATATATATATATATATAATCGAAAACCTATCTACCCTATTGAAAGTGTATATGAAAGTTATAATTCCGTAAAATGTTCAAGGAAATTCATGAAATATGTATGAATATTTGCGAGTGCAGAAAAGCTAATATATTTTTTTCAAATTTTCAAAACTTGTACAGCATAAAAATGTTCATAAAATTTTCTTGAACATCTTATTGAATTGCACTGTTCTTTGAAAGTTATAATTCCTTAAAATGTTCATGGAAATTTCATGAAACTAGTATAAATATTTGCGATTGTAGAAAAATTAACAATTTTGATTTAATTTTCAAAACTTGTAGAGCATAAGAATTTCATAAAAATTTCTTGAAATCTTATGAAATTGCACTGTTCTTCGAAAATTATAATTCCGTAAAATGTTCATGGAAATGTCATGAAACTTGTATGAATATTTACAAGTGCAGTAAAGCTAATATATTTTTTTTCAATTTTCAAAACTTATAGTGCATAGGAATTTCATAAAATTATCTAGAAAATCTTGTGAAATTGCACTGGGAAATTCTGGGAAAATTATAATTCCGTAAAATGTTCATAGATATTTCATGAAACTTGGATGAAAATTTGCAAATGTAGAAAAGTTTATATATATATTTTTAATTTTCAAAACTTGTAGAGCATAGGAATTTCATAAAATTTTCTTGTAAAATTTATGGAATTGCATTGTTCTTTAAAAATCATAATTCCGTCAAATGTTCATAGAAATATCATGAAACTTGTACGAATATGTGCGAGTGCAGAAAAGCTAATATATATTTTTTTAATTTTCAAAACTTGTAAAGCATAGGAATTTCAGAATTTTTTCTTAAAAATCTTATGGAATTACTTTGTTCTTTGAAAATTGTAATTCCGTAAAATGTTCATAGAAATTTCATGATACTTGTACGAATATGTGCGAGTGTAGAAAAATGAATATATTTTTTAAATTTTCAAAACTTGTAAAGCATAGGAATTTCATAATATTTTCTTGTAAAATTTATTCAATTGCACTGTTCTTTGAAAATTATAATTCCGTAAAATGTTAATGGAAATTTTAATGACACTTGTATGAATATTTGCGAATGTAGAAAAGTTATCAATTTTTATTTAATTTTCAAAACTTGTAGAGCATAAGAATTTCATAAAATTTACTTGAAATCTTATGGAATTGCACTGTACTTTGCAAATTATAATTCAGTAAAATGTCCATGGAAATTTCATGAAACTTGTATGAATATTTGCGAGTGCAGAAAAGCTAATATATTTTATTTCAATTTTCAAAAGTTATAGAGCATAGGAATTTCATAAAATTTTCATGAAAATCTTATGGAATTGCACTGTTCTGTGAAAATTAAAATTCCGTAAAATGTTCATGGATATTTCATGAAATTTGCATGAAAATTTGCGAATGTAGAAAAGTTAATATATATATTTTTAATTTTCAAAACTTGTAGAGCATTGTAATTTTATAAAAAATTCTAGAAAATCTTATGGCATTGCACTGTCCTTTGAAAGTTATAATTCCGTAAAATGTTCATGGATATTTCATGAAACTTGTATGAATATTTGTGAGTGCAGAAAAGCCAATATATATTTTTTAAATTTTCTAAACTTGTAGAGCATAGGGATTTAATAAAATTTTCATGAAAATCTTATGGAATTGCACGGTTCTGTGAAAATTATAATTCCCTAAAATGTTCAAGGAAATTCATGAAACATGTATGAATATTTGCGAGTGCAGAAAAGCTAATATATTTTTTTCAATTTTCAAATATTGTAGAGCATATGAATTTCATAAAATTTTCATGAAAATCTTACGAAATTGCACTGTTCTGTGAAAATTATAATTCCGTAGAATGTAGAGTAGTAAAATTTTATGAAATTTCAAGCTCTACAAGTTTTGAAAATTAAAAAACTATAAATTAACTTTTCTACATTCGCAAATTTTCATGCCAGTTTCATGAAATTTCTATGAATATTTGCGAGTGCAGAAAAGCTAATATAATTTTTTCAATTTCCAAAACTTGTAGAGCATAGGAATTTCATAAAACTTTCTACAAAATTTTATGGAATTGCACTGTTATTTCAAAGTTATAATTCCGTAAAATGTTCAAGGAAATTCATGAAACATGTATGAATATTTGCAAGTGCAGAGAAGCTAATATTTTTTTCTTCAATTTTCAAAACTTGTAGAGCTTAGGAATTTCCTAAAATTTTCTTGAAAATCTTATGGAATTGCACTGTTATTTGAAAGTTATAATTCCATAAAATGTTCATGGTAATTTCATGAAACTTGAATGAATATTTGCGATTGTAGAAAACTTAATATATTTTTTTTAATTTTCAATACTTGTAGAGCATAGGAATTTCATAAAATTTTCTTGAAATCTTATGGAATTACTTTGTTCTTTGTAAATTATAATTCCTTAAAATGTTTATGGAAATTTCATGAAACATGTATGAATATTTGCGAGTGCAGAAAAGCTAATATTTTTTTTTCAATTTTCAAAACTTGTAGAGCATAGGATTTTCATAAAATTTACTAGAAAATCTTACGATGTTTACTGCATTACACTTGGTCCTTGTGCGATTTTCGTTTTTTAACGTTAAATTTCACTGCTAATGCCAATATTGGCACGGTCCCGAGAACAATCGGCGCCTTAAATTTTATTTGGAGCACCCGGATTGCGTCCGAGGATCGGCAGAGATACGCCCGGCGTGTTTTTAGTACGTGCGCTTTTATTTTCCGTCTCCTGGAAGCCGAATCTCCGACAAAGATCTGTCAGCCCCAAGTGCACGTAATCGTCGAATAGACGTCGGGTAATCCCCTGGTGTAATAAATGTTGGAGGAGCCTTTATTACAGTCGCCCTTCTATTAATACCTAACGCCAGGAGCTGCTCGCCTTTTCCTGCACAGTGTGTAATGTATAATGGAAGACGTAAGACGTTTAAATTGATTTCAACATACGGAATGTACAGAAGTTTATTGTCCAGGGCCAAAATTATGACCTTCCAAACACAAACCGATAAATCAGTCGTACTTAGTATCTGAAATTGTATGTTGTTGATATTTGCCTTTCGAATTCATTTTTCCAGTTTTTGTAACCGCGTAACTATTTTTGCGCATTTTTTTTTGGGGCATAAATTATACCTCTCTGCATCTGTGAAGATCATTGTTGTCATAAATATCTGAACTACTTGACTTTTCCTCTGCATCTGTGAAGACCATTGTTGCCATAAATATCTGAACTACTTGACTTTTCCTCTGCATCTGTGAAGACCATTATTGTCATAAATATCTGAACTACTTGACTTTTCCTCTGCATCTGTGAAGACCATTGTTGCCATAAATATCTGAACTACTTGACTTTTCCTCTGCATCTGTGAAGACCATTATTGTCATAAATATCTGAACTACTTGACTTTTCCTCTGCACCTGTGAAGACCATTGTTGTCGTAAATATCTGAACTACTTGACTTTTCTATCACCCGGTACAATGCGTTATTCATTTACCGAGGGGGTCAGCGAAGTTTTTGGCTGAACGACACATCTTATAAATTCCTTGCCGAGACCTGCTCACAATAAAACATTTAAGTTTGCAAAGTAACCCCACGCTTCGCTTAAATAAACCGCAAAAGGAGTCAATCTCGTGCAATCCGCGTCAAGTATTCAAGTCAGGACCGCTGAATAGAGACGTCAACGGAGACCCGAGACGCGGCTTTAAATTTTTTTTTACCCAGTCATTCCGGCACTTAACGACCTCGTTAATTACATTAACGTCCGCAGTCGGGCGACTTGATACCTCCTAAATTTCTTGCCGGAAATTTCTTGTTTGAAATAAAATCTGGAAAGTGAGTCCGCAGATTGACGCGCGAACGAATTGGATCCGGCACAGTTTCTGATGCCGGTGCGATTAGGCTGGTTATAAATAAGTAAACAGCCTGGTTTTCGAAAATATTTTCTCTTCCGGACACCGCAGACCGCACAAGCATTCTGCGGCAGACCGCACTTGGACTTTCAAACACTCGCTTCTGCCGCACGTAACCAGCGATTATTCGCCTCGAATACGTGCGAAGCACACAACATACCATAGCCATACAACCAGTCATTATATTTATTCAAAATTTTGAATAGATTTGATTTAATAATTATTGAATTTTTCCACCCCTTGTGGAGCATTTGCAAGGGGGTGCCTATGTCCACCGGGTAGGCAGATATCTCGTTACGTATCGCGGAATTTAGTTGATCATTATATTCTTTGAATTTGAATTAATTTTTTTTTTTTAGTTGAGAGGTAATTATTAATTATACTACTGTTGCAATTACAACGTGATATTAGCGACTTCATGTACCAAAATTTTCAAATTGTGCATAGAAGGTTTTTGATATATGTCACTACTAAAGCACGGACAAATATGCACGAAAAAAGACGAAACTATGCGCATATATGTGCACGAAAAATTTAAGAAATATGCACCAACATTTCAAATATATGCCAATATATGCAAATATATATAATTAAAATCACGTTTAAAAATTAGAAATACTCTATTTTATCATTTCTAACAGATTATTTAATTTAAGCTATAACTTTTGAGTTATGATACAAACTTGAGTTTTTCTAATGGAAACCATAGTTGGCCATGACTTTATAAAAAATGCCCTGTTTCAACTATTCTAATGATATACCACTTGATATAGTTATTTTTATAAATAATTAAATTATGGTCATTTTAAAGCTTAAATAAAATAATCGGTTGGACTGTATTATTACGCACATAATTACCTTCAACAATTTCCTTTACACATTTTTTCTAAAGTCAATAAAAACAGAGATATCTAGTTAGCAATGCAATTTTTTCAAAAAACAAGAACCTCATTAAATTGACTTGTAAAACTGCAATTCTGTCCCCAATTTAATCTCCACCAGTTTCCGAGATCCCCATACTAAACATCCGAAAAAAATCACCCTGTATATATATATATGAAAATAATTTGTTTATCATTCAATTTTGAAATTAAAAATATTAATTATTAACTATTTTTCCAAATTTTCCATACTGACAGAGCGCCTCCAATCGCTTAAGATGTTTCTGTATGAAGTTCTAACCTCGCAAATATTCATACAAGTTTCATGAAATTTCCATGAACAATTTACGGAATTACAATTTTCAAACAGTGCAATTCCATAAAGTTTTGAGGAAAATTTTATGAAATTGCTATGCTCTATAAGTTTTGAATATTGAAAAAATTATATTAGCTTTTCTACACTCGCAAATATACGTACAAATTTCATGAAATTTCAATGAACATTTTACTGGAAAAAATATTAAGTTTTCCACAGTCGCAAATATTCATACAAGTTCCATTAAAATTTCCATGAACATTTTACGGAATTATAATTTTCAAAGAACAGTGCAATTCCATAAGATTTTCAAAAAAAAAAATTATGAAATTCGTATGCTCTACAAGTTTTGAATATTGAAAAAAATATATTAACTTTTCTTCACTCGCAAATATTCCTACAAATTTCATGAAAATTCCATGAACATTTTACTGGAAAAAATATTAAGTTTTCCACAGTCGCAAATATTCATACAAGTTTCATTAAATTTTCCATGAACATTTTCCAGCAACGGAATTATAATTTTCAAAGAACAGTGCAATTCCATAAGATTTTCAAGAAATTTTTATGAAATTTGTGTAATATGATATTTTGATATTATTATTAAATTTTGCAATTTTCTCGCTTTTTGATTTTATATTTGTATGTATAGTTATTGAATGTATACATATGTGAATTTACTCTCTTTACCATGTACATTTTGATGTGACATGTAAATCCTCCTGGATATTGACATGAATAAATTAAAATAAATTGAATTAAAAAAATTAGAATATACTTATTTTATAAAAACAGCAACAAATTTCTTGCATTTTCAAAAATGTTCATTTCATTATATTAGTACTACAAATTCTTCTAAAGATTTTACATAAACATACACTTTCAGAAATACTCCAGTTAATACTGAAATTTAGAAACCTTGATATTTTAAATTAAATTAAATTAAAATAGGTATACAGGATGGTCGCTTTTACGACGCCCACCATTAGGATCTATTAAACGGAAATATATACAGAGTTGGTGAAATGGGATAATTATTTTTCTTTTAAGGATTTATTTGGATTTATGATTATAACACTTACATTAACTATATTAACACTTTGGAATCCATATCTATTAGGGGATCCCGTTAATTTTAATTTTAAGTTTCTCATTTTGTGCCTTTCAATATACTGAAACGAAATCCGGGATATCTTGCACAGTTCCTGAAATATCGCTGAAAAACTGAAAAAGTGCACTTTCCTTTTTCTGTTATAACTTTTTTACTTTTGAAGGAAATTTTACGAAACTTGGCACTCTTACATTTTTCGACGTCAGTTTTCTGATCACAATGCCAAACATTTTCTGCGCCAACTAGATGGCGCCTATCTAATTTCTAATTTTCAACTTTTGATTTTCTTATGGCCGCATTATTGGGCTTTAAAAGAGTTTTTATTAAAAACTTTTAGTTTTAGTTAAAAATTTTTTTAGTAAAAAAAAATGCTGTCACAAATATCCAAATATATGATCATATATACAATTATTGATAAAATAAGCATTGAATACATAAAATATGCATTATATGCAACAAAAAAATGGTTAATTCGCTCTGTTTCTTTATGATTCGTGTAGATCTATTGAAATTTCCGCAGTCATATCATTAATTCAGGACATGCATTCTGCATATGGTAGGTGCTTTAGTCATTACTTTACTTCACTATAATCCTTTTTGCTCCGATTGGAGCATAGGGCTTCTACAAGCTTCTTCCTTTCTTCCGAGCTTTAGTCATTACTGCATAGAAATTCATTAGCATTTGTGTCTACCAATGTATTCCAACGCCTATCCATCTACAAGGTGGTGATTTGACCCGAGTCCCGAACTAGCGCGCGCAAAGGGCCAGTAAAACAAACGAGCCCCGTGGGGCACCCCTAATCTGCGGTAAAACACACAAAACCTCTTTGGCCGTTTTTCGATGCAAATTCTCACCTCCTCATCGATCCTGCTGGCGCGAAAACGGACAGACAGAAGGAGCGGCAGACAATGCGGCATTATCATCCCCCCATGAAACTTTTGTCATCCCCGTTTCCGTTTACGCGCCTCTGTGCTCCACGGATCCGTGTTATCCGGAGACACACGTGTGGAGCAACTTTGTTGTCCGCAGCATAATTGAGAGAATTTCAATGTTACAACAGCGGCGCCTGATGGAGGGCTCGTGAGTGGCGTGGGGGCGGCCACCCCCTGGGGGGTGGCGTTCAGCCGCCGCCGTGTAATGTACCTCGTTATGCCGTTTGGCTAGCCCTATATTTAGCGAGCGTGGGGCTATTACGTGCACCTGCCCCAGTCTAAAAATACAGCGATTCGCACGAAATCTCAAATGCACGTACTCGTGTATATATATATATATATATATATATATATATATATATATCTGTGTGTGTGTGTGTGTGTGTGTGTGCAAGAGATTTGGGCAGTTCGTGACGGCGAATTGTTTGCCCAAAGTGTGACGCATGGAATGCTTTGTTGCCTTGTCCGTGGGAATTTTCGCCGAAAATCGTAGGCCAGGAATAGTTTCGGGGATCGATTCGCGCCGAAATTAGGTCGTTTGCTGATTGTGCATCAGACGTTTAAAATCGCCACAACATGGGGATTAATTGCCAGGAAAGCGTTCACCCATCGGACCAATACCGCAATTCGGCAGCTATATTGCGACGGAGCAGCCGAGGCAGGCCCTGAAGATGGACTGCCACACACCAAAACGCTTCCAACAAACAGTTTTTCTGTACGAAACGTTAACGTGGCGATGCTTCTTTAGTCTGGCATCAGCTGTGCCTCGTTCTTCTTTAGCGTTTATACGAATTTTTCATCTTATCTTACCTTGGTTCATACGTCCCATGTGAGCATTAATTTATTTATGCTATGTCCTCTACTTTTCTTTAATTGAACTACTTTGAACATAGTGAATCCTTTATACGAATTTTTCATCTTATTTTACCTTGGTTCATACGTCCCATGTGAGCATTAATTTATTTATGCTATGTCCTCTACTTTTTTTTAATTGAACTACTTTGAACATAGTGAATCCTTTATACGAATTTTTCATCTTATAAGTACCTTGGTTCATACATCCAATGTGAGCATTAATTTATTTATGTTATGTCCTCTACTTTTCTTTAATTGGACTACTTTGAACATAGTGAATCCTTTATACGAATTTTTCATCTTATCTTACCTTGGTTCATACGTCCCATGTGAGCATAAATTTATTTATGTTATGTCCTCTACTTTTCTTTAATTGAACTACTTTGAACATAGTGAATCCTTTATACGAATTTTTCGTCTTATCTTACCTTGGTTCATACGTCCCATGTGAGCATTGATTTATTTATGCTATGTCCTCTACTTTTCTTTAATTGAATTACTTTGAACATAGTGAATCCTCCCATTCAATTCAAGTACAAGCTAAATTAAATATGTGTTCAAATATGCAGTAAATAAGTGATTTATTAATCACTCGAGTCCGGTGTGACCTCCACGTAAAGAGCTGCAGTGCCTCAGTTATTTGATATCTGGAGCTAAGACTTCGCAGACGTTCATTTCATACATACATTAACATCCAACTTAATTTTCATCAAAATTGAAGATAGCCAAGTAGGGACCAGTGGTCCACTTGACATGGAATGACCCAGGTTAATTTTAATAATCTAAACGGTAATTTGCACGACTGCAAATATTTGCGAGCAGTTGCGAGCTTGCTAGAATCGATTGCAAAAAACTTACGTTTGCCGTGCTTATCTGGAATGCCCTTTCGTGTCCGTGTGTCCGATTTTATCCTCACGGCCACCGCGAATTATGTATACCCCGATAGCAGTTCGAATACTCCGCGTTCCCTCCTGCTTTCTGCGTTTCAATGCACATTGTTCGCACGTGTATCATCATTGCCTAACGTGGCACAATTGAACGCAATTACTGTAAATATATTGGTTTTGTGAGAAGCTTTACATCAGGTTTGGTAACTGCAAGATATGCTTAAAATTATCATCTGCAAGATACTCTTACAAATAAGGCGTTAAGGTTGAAACTGAAAAAAAAAACTAAACATATAAATTTCAAATTTGTTCTTTACCTGAAGTTTGGTATCTACTAGATATGCTTAAAGTTATCATCTGCAAGATACTCTTACAAATAAGGCGTTAAGGTTGAAACTGAAAAAAATACTAAACATATAACTTTCAAATTTCTTCTTTACCTAAAGTTTGGTATTTGCCTTGGTACTGAAAAAATGCTAAAACTATCATTTTCTAAGAAATGTTCAGGATAATACTTTGTAAGTATCATCGCGTCCAATTCATAGCTCTTAATTTAAGTTCTTTTGTAATGTCTTATATCCAATCAATCAAGAGGTATAATTAAATTCATTCGCGATTTATTATTTCCCAACAGTAAAACGCATAAAATCGCCATTAGGTGTGTGTACGCAGTAACATGTGGTTTGCAAATGTTGTATTTGGGGTATCAGTCGAGCCCAACAGGAACGTGCCATGCATATTAAATAGCTACGAACATCCCAGGCTGGGTTTTACACGAAATTCACATTACTTTCGTCAAAATTATTAATTACAATTTTATTAAGTCCTCGCATGATTGGTATGCATCTACGATCTTAATTGCAGCCATTAGGCAATTCTAAATTTTAATATATTTATCATGATTTATGTGGCCTTATTAACAATTACTTAAACTTCCTACAAAATTGAATATCTCTAGAACCTCTCATTGCATCTGAATTAAATTCAACATGATAACTACTAGTATATCGTGAAAAATCAGCAATTAATTTGATTTATCTTGATACGGTGGTTTTTGAGATATCGTTATTTTAATAATAGCTTAAATGGAGGCATACTTACAATAGGAGTAAAACATCGAATATTCAAGAAGAAATTGAAATTCTTAAATCTCTCATTGGATGTTAATGAAATTGCACATATGATATACTAACATATATCACTTAATACATAAAAAATAGCATTCATAAAGATCCGCCAGTTTTTAAAATTTCGTTAATTAAATATGAGTAACATTGGCGAAATTGGCCTAAAAATCAATTCTTCGCAATAAAAATTAAATATCTCTAGAATTACTCATAGGAAATAATTTTAGTTATACATGTTCAATATGTGTATATCACTCATTGGGACATTTAAATTTTCTTCATATTGATACGGCGGTTTTTGAGATAGCGTTTGTAAGGACGAGCCTTATTAACAAATACTTAAAATTCCTACAAAATTGTATATCTCTAGAACCTCTCATTGCATCTGAATTAAATTCAACATGATAACTACTAGTATATCGTGAAAAATCAGCAATTAATTTGATTTATCTTGATACGGTGGTTTTTGAGATATCGTTATTTTAATAATAGCTTAAATGGAGGCATACTTACAATAGGAGTAAAACATCGAATATTCAAGAAGAAATTGAAATTCTTAAATCTCTCATTGGATGTTAATGAAATTGCACATATGATATACTAACATATATCACTTAATACATAAAAAATGGCATTCATAAAGATCCGCCAGTTTTTAAAATTTCGTTAATTAAATATGAGTAACATTGGCGAAATTGGCCTAAAAATCAATTCTTCGTTATAAAAATTAAATATCTCCAGAGTTACTTATAGGAAATAATTTTAGTTATACATGTTCAATATATGTATATCACTCATTGGGACATTTAAATTTTCTTCATGTTAATACGGTGGTTTTTGAGATAGCGTTTGTAAGGACGAGCCTTATTAACAAATACTTAAAATTCCTACAAAATGGAATATCTCTAGAACCTCTCAATACATCTGAATTAAATTCAACGTGATAACTATTAGTATATCGCGAAATATCAGTAATTAATTTGATTTATGTTGACACGGTGGTTTTTGAGATATCGTTATTTTAATATGAGCTTAAATGGAGGCATACTTACAATAGGTGTAAAACATCGAATATTTAAGAAAACATAGAAATTCTTAAATCTCTCATTGGATGTTAATGAAATTGCACATATTATATACTAAAATATATCACTTAATACTAAAAAAATGGCATTCATATTGATCCGCCAGTTTTTAAAATTTCGTTACTTAAATATGAGTAAAATTGGCGAAATTGGCCTAAAAATCAATTCTTCGCAATTAAAATTAAATATCTCCAGAATTACTCATAGGAAATAATTTTAGTTATACATGTTCAATATATGTATATCACTCATTGGGACATTTAAATTTTCTTCATATTAATACGGTGGTTTTTGTGATTGCGTTTGTAAGGACGAGCCTTATTAACAAATACTTAAAATTCCTACAAAATTGAATATCTCTAGAACCTCTTATTGCATATGAATTAAATTCAACAGGATAACTACTAGTATATCGCGAAATATCAGCAATTAATTTTATTTATGTTGATACGGTGTTTTTTGAGAAATCGTTATTTCAATATGAGCTTAAATGGAGGCATACTTACAATAGGAGTAAAACATCGAATATTCAAAAAAAATTGAAATTTTTAAATCTCTCATTGGATGTTAATGAAATTGCACACATGATATACTAAAATATGTCACTTAATACATAAAAAATGGCATTCATATTGATCCGCCAGTTTTTAAAATTTCGTTAATTAAATATGAGTAAAACTGGCGAAATTGGCCTAAAAATCTATTCTTCGCAATAAAAATTAAATATCTCCAGAGTTACTCATAGGAAATAATTTTAGTTATACATGTTCAATATATGTATATCACTCATTGGGACATTTAAATATTCTTCATATTGATACGGTGGTTTTTGAGATAGCGTTTATAAGGACGAGCCTTATTAACAAATACTTAAAATTCCTACAAAATTGAATATCTCTAGAACCTCTCATTGCATATGAATTAAATTCAACAGGATAACTACTAGTATATCGCTAAATATCAGCAATTAATTTGATTTATGTTGATACGATGGTTTTTGAGAAACCGTTATTTTAATATGAGCTTAAATGGAGGCATACTTACAATAGGAGTAAAACATCGAATATACAAAAAAAAAGAAATTCTTAAATCTCTCATTGGATGTTAATGAAATTGCACATATTATATACTAAAATATATCACTTAATACTAAAAATATGGCATTCATATTGATCCGCCAGTTTTTAAAATTTCGTTAATTAAATATGAGTAAAATTGGCGAAATTGGCCTAAAAATCAATTCTTCGCCATAAAAATCAAATATCTCTAGAATTACTCATAGGAAATAATTTTAGTTATACATGTTCAATATATGTATATCACTTATTGGGACATTTATATTTTCTTCATATTGATACGGTGGTTTTTGAGATAGCGTTTGTAAGGACGAGCCTTATTAACAAATACTTAAAATTCCTACAAAATTGAATATCTCTAGAACCTCTCATTGCATCTGAATTAAATTCAACGAGATAACTACTAGTATATCGCGAAATATCAGCAATTAATTTGGTTTATGTTGATACGGTGGTTTTTGAGATATCGTTATTTTAATATTACCTTAAATGAAATCATACTTACAATAGCAGTAAAACATCGAATATTCAAGAAAAAAATTGAAATTCTTAAATCCCTCATTGGATGTTATTGAAATTGCACATATGATATACTAAAATATATCACTTAATACATAAAAAATGGCATTCATATTGATCCGCCAGTTTTTAAAATTTCGTTAATTAAATATGAGTAAAATTGGCGAAATTGGCCTAAAAATCAATTCTTCCCAATAAAAATTAAATATCTCCAGAGTTACTCATAGGAAATAATTTTAGTTATGCATGTTCAATATATGTATATCACTCATTGGGACATTTAAATTTTCTTCATATTGATACGGTGGTTTTTGAGATAGCGTTGGTAAGGACGAGCCTTATTAACAAATACTTAAAATTCTTACAAAATTTAATATCTCTAGAACCTTCCATTGCATCTGAATTAAATTCAACAGGATAACTACTAGTATATCGCGAAATATCAGCATTTAATTTGATGTATGTTGATACGGTGGTTTTTGAGCTATCGTTATCTTAATATGAGCTTAGATAGAGTCGTACTTACAATAGGAGTAAAACAGCGAATATTCAAGAAAAAATTGAAATTCTTAAATCTCTCATTGGATGTTAATGAAATTGCACATATGATAGACTAAAATATATCACTTAATACACAAAAAATGGCATTCATATTGATCCGCCAGTTTATAGAATTTCGTTAATTAAATATGATTAAAATTAGCGAAATTGGCCTAAAAATCAATTTTTCGCAATAAAAATTATATATCTCTAGATTTACTCATAGGAAATAATTTTAGTTATACATGTTCAATATATGTATATCACTCATTGGCACATTAAAATTTTCTTCATATTGATACGGTGGTTTTTGAGATAGCGTTTGTAAGGACGAGCCTTATTAACAAATACTTAAAATTCCTACAAAATTGAATATCTCTAGAACCTCTCATTGCATCTGAATTAAATTCAACAAGAGTACTACTAGTATATCGCGAAATATCAGCAATTCATTTGATTTATGTTGATACAGTGGTTTTTGAGATATCGTTATTTTAATATGAGCTTAAATGGAGGCATACTTACAATAGGAGTAAAACATCGAATATTCAAAAAAAAATGAAATTTTTAAATCTCTCATTGGATGTTAATGAAATTGCACACATGATATACTAAAATATGTCACTTAATACATAAAAAATGGCATTCATATTGATCCGCCAGTTTTTAAAATTTCGTTAATTAAATATGAGTAAAACTGGCAAAATTGGCTTAAATATCAATTCTTCGCAATAAAAATTAAATATCTCTAGAATTACTCATAGAAAATAATTTTAGTAATACATGTTCAATATATGTATATCATTCATTGGGACATTTAAATTTTCTTCATATTGATACGGTGGTTTTTGAGATAGCGTTTGTAAGGACGACCCTTATTAACAAATACTTAAAATTCCTGCAAAATTGAATATCTCTAGAACCTCTCATTGCATCTGAATTAAATTCAACAAGATAACTACTAGTATATCGCGAAATATCAGCAATTAATTTGATTTATGTTGATACGGTGGTTTTTGAGATATCGTTATTTTAATATGAGCTTAAATGGAGGCATACTTACAATAGGAGTAAAACATCGAATATTCAAAAAAAAATGAAATTTTTAAATCTCTCATTGGATGTTAATGAAATTGCACACATGATATACTAAAATATGTCACTTAATACATAAAAAATGGCATTCATATTGATCCGCCAGTTTTTAAAATTTCGTTAATTAAATATGAGTAAAACTGGCAAAATTGGCTTAAATATCATTTCTTCGCAATAAAAATTAAATATCTCTAGAGTTACTCATAGGAAACAATTTTAGTTATACATGTTCAATATGTGTATATCACTCATTGGGATATTTAAATTTTCTTCATATTGATACGGTGGTTTTTGAGATAGCGTTTGTAAGGACGAGCCTTATTAACAAATACTTAAAATTCCTACAAAATTGAATATCTTTAGAACCTCTCATTGCATCTGAATTAAATTTAACAGGATAACTACTAATATATCGCGAAATATCAGCAATTAATTTGATTTATATTGATACGGTGGTTTTTGAGAAATCGTTATTTTAATGATAGCTTAAATGGGGGCATACTTACAATCCCTCGCTTCGGGTTCACGTCTCACATGCTTTCGACGGACTTTTTAAGGGTTGATGGAAATGCAACAGGCTTGCAAGATTGCCGCTCCATGCGGGGCCAGGAAAGTGGTTATCTGGGGAGGAAACCGTTAAACGTCGCTCAGGCATTTGGCGATAAGACCCGCAGAGCTGCGAAGTTGCGGACACAGGTGTGGGTGGAAATACACACGGCTCGTGTGAAAGCGGGCGAGCAAAAGATTCGAGGCGTGCATGTATGCGGAATCGCTTTATAACGCCAGAGCGGTGTGTTGTAATAAAAAAATATATACGTCGATGTGCTGTCGTTACATCACATAAATACCGAATGTTCATGGAATATTTCAATGAATTGTACAACTGATGAGAAACTATCATATGTTATTACATAATTCGTGGGTTATTTATTGGGTTGTGAGGTCCAAACTTGCGTAGGGTCTGCTGACGAATTCGTGGGTTATTTATTGGGTTGTGAGGTCCAAACTTGCGTAGGGTCTGCTGACGAATTCGTGGGTTATTTATTGGGTTGTGAGGTCCCAACTTGCGTAGGGTCTGCTGACGAATTCGTGGGTTATTTACTGGGTTGTGAGGTCCAAACTTGCGTAGGGTCTGCTGACGAATTCGTGGGATATTTATTGGGTGGTGAGGTCCAAACTTGCGTAGGGTCTGCTGACGAATTCGTGGGTTATTTATTGGATTGTGAGGTCCAAACTTGCGTAGGGTCTGCTGACGAATTCGTGGGATATTTATTGGGTGGTGAGGTCCAAACTTGCGTAGGGTCTGCTGACGAATTCGTGAGTTATTTATTGCGTTGTGAGGTCCCAACTTGCGTAGGGTCTGCTGACGAATTCGTGGGTTATTTACTGGGTTGTGAGGTCCAAACTTGCGTAGGGTCTGCTGACGAATTCGTGGGATATTTATTGGGTGGTGAGGTCCAAACTTGCGTAGGGTCTGCTGACGAATTCGTGGGTTATTTATTGGATTGTGAGGTCCAAACTTGCGTAGGGTCTGCTGACGAATTCGTGGGATATTTATTGGGTGGTGAGGTCCAAACTTGCGTAGGGTCTGCTGACGAATTCGTGAGTTATTTATTGCGTTGTGAGGTCCCAACTTACGTAGGGTCTGCTGACGCCGGTAACATTTTACTTGCAATTGAAATTTTATTTTGTACAGAATCTTCTATATATGTTTCCGCGAACATACTCAATATTTACGGTTCAAACAATTTCAAATATGAACGGATTGTTGTGCATAACAAAATTGTCTTGTTTTGCAGTTTTCGAAAAATTCTTGTTTGTATCTCGAACGCGAAACGCTTTTGCGTTCTCGAATGGATATTTTGCCTCGGTAAACCTCGGCAAAATAACTTCCATTCTTGAACGCAAAAGTGGCATACAAAAGTAACTGTTATGTGCATTAACAACATATAAATTGATTCTACCAATAAACAATAATAGTATCATTAAATTTAAACTACTAAATATTCGCTCTTAAGAAATTGCTAAACAAAATAGACCTGAAGAACATAAGCCAATACCTTATGAGTTGTGTGGTTATTGCGTCGATAAAATACCCATGCTCAAATTTCCATGTTGTATTTTTTATTATATTTATTATTTATTATTATTTTATTTATTACGTATTTATTTTTATTATTTTTTTATTTTTACGTACTGTTTAAATAACGATCACATAGAAATCCCGTGGCTTTGCCGCGCACCTGCGAGAAACAAAATTAAAGCTCGCACTCGAGGAGTGTTGCAAGCAATATTTTCGTTTAATCACTTTTCATTAAATCTAAACATCAATTTCGGACGTCTGTCCCAACTAATTCCGGCGGCGTGTCTTATTTATCGGTGGCAGGTGCCAGTTTATCGATAGTGAAAGGCCCCCGGACTCTTAATTAATTTTATATTTCAGCGAGGCGCGATGATGGAGGGCACGGATCTATATCGAGCGGGCATTAAACGTGTTGAAACGTGGCGATATTTAAAAGTGGCACTTTGAAGAGCCCCGTTAAAAGAACCTGAGCACAGCAACATGTTTAGTTGAGCAACATCCAGATGTGGACTGTCTGTGGCATTCACATGTGTACTGGTATAATGAGAAAATTGCAGGGGTTAATAAATAGTTATAAATAGTTAATAAAAAAAGCCGATTTTGTTTACTTGCAAAATTTCATGGGATAGAATGAAAATAAGACTGACAGTTGCAACTCGCTGACGCTTCGAATTGAGGTTATATCCCAACTTGCGTAGGGTCTGCTGACGCCGGTAACAACTGCGATCTGGTGCCTTGTGAAATGGGCGTGCTTTCAGCCAATCACAGGTGTAGGCATTCGCGCGCCAAATTTGAATCACTCCTCCTAGTTTTTAAATAGGGTATAGAAGGCTAGAAGGTATGAGGCCCCACGCTAGACGAGCGGTATCAAAAACCGTTGGCAGTAACGTATACGTTACTTGGCAGTATCGCAGTCGAATATCAGATGCATTTATGTTGCAAATACATCTGACATTTGAATGTGATGCTGTCAAGTAACGTACTCGTTACTGTTAACGGTTTTTGATACGCACTATGCCTGATTATGGGCATACACAAATAAGGGCAGAGGGCTCTTGCATGTAACCCCCACGCGGCTATATCTATACCTAAATTGATTAGGTCTCAATTTGAACTTGATTTGTCTCAATTTGAAATTGATCGGTCTCAATTTGAATTTGTTACTTCTCAAAATGAAATTGATTGGTCTCAATTTGAATTTGTTATTTCCCAAAATGAAATTGATTAGGTCTCAATTTGAACTTGATTTGTCTCAATTTGAAATTGATTGGTATCAATTTGAACTTGATTTGTCTCAATTTGAACTTGATTGGTCTCAATTTGAACTTGAAAAGGTATAGATTGTTTTTCAGATTAATCAATTTTGTTTTATTCCGATATTTAAAATCCAAGCCTGTTTTTCCAATTTTGTTTTAACTTACGTTGTTATGAATGGTAACTAGATGCATTCTGCACATTGAAATAATAATTTCATAGTTTTACATTAACGCACTTTTTGTAGATTTTTTTGAAATGTTACATATTAAAAATGTCATGCTGTTGAAAACATAATAAAAAGTACTATTAAAATCAATAATAAAAAATATAGGTTGTCTTTAAACAAAAAATGGCTCTGACGTCATAACTTCAAAATGGAGAGAGATGAAAAAATGAAAATGGTCTCAAAATATTTGTTTGAAAAAAAAATCAGTTTGGCCTGTTAAGGCATTTTTCAAAAAATTATATGGGGAAAAAATTAAGCCAGGTCTTAATACTTTATGCGCTCTCTGTATAATATACTGTTCTAAGTCTGTCTGCCTGTTGTCTGTTCGATATATGTCATGGCAATATATGTTGTACAGGAGGAGTGAGAGAGTAAATAATGTTTCAATTGTGCGAGATTTGTGGCTGGTATCCAAAAATTTATTACTGCTGGCTTAAACATGGAAGACATGCACTTTTAATTTAGCAGTTTATTCCTTAGATTGTTTCATTTTTTATTGCATAATGTTAATATTTAATATTACACGAATGCATAAATTATATTATAACAATATTTCGGTAACATACATATTGGTAATATTTTCAAATTGAAATTGTTTATTGTCTACTTGATTTTGATTAATCTCAATTTGAAATTGAAAATCTCATTTAGAAATTGTTAGATCTCAAATTGAATTCGTTTCAATTTAATTTGAATTTGATTGTTTCCAATTTGAAATTGATTGGTCTCAATTTGAATTTGTTACTTCCCAAAATGAAATTGATTGGTCCAATTTGAACTTGATTTGTCTCAATTTGAACTTGATTTGTCTCAATTTGAAATTGATTGGTCTCAATTTGAAATTTATTGGTCTCAATTTGAAATTGATTGGTCGAATTTGATTGTTTCCAATTTGAAATAGATTGGTCTCAATTTGAATTTGTTACTTCCCAAAATGAAATTGATTGGGTCTCAATTTGAACTTGATTTGTTTCAATTTGAAATTGATTGGTCTCAATTTGAAATTTATTGGTCTCAATTTGAAATTGATTGGTCTCAATTTGAACTTGAAAAGGTATAAATGTGAATTTGAGAAGGTATAGACGAGCAGGAGCTGCTATATGTAATCCCCACGCGTTTATACCTAGATAGGCGGTTGGACGCGCTTAGAAAGGTGAACTCGAAACGACAAAAAAAATACTTTGTCTGCCCTAAAACTACCCGACAAAAGGGTATAAGTCCTGTAACATCTCGAATGCAACTTCTCAGAACCTATAGGCATTCGTTGGGCCGGATTCAGACGTACCGACAAAGGGGTATAGGTAATAGAACATGGCGAATGGAACTTCTCAGAACTTATAGGCATTTATCGGGCTGGATTCAGACGAACCGACAAAGGGGTATAGGTAATAGAACATGGCGAATGGAACTTCCCAGAACTTATAGGCATTTGTCGGGCCGGATTCAGACGTACCGACAAAGGGGTACAGGTCCTGGAACATGGCGTATAGAACTTCTCAAAACCTATAGGGACTTATCGGGTCTGATGCAGACGTACCGACAAAGGGGTATACAGGTCTTAGAACATGGCGAATGGAACTTCTCAGAACTTACAGACATTTGTCGGGCTGGATTCAGACGTACCGACAAAGAGGTACAGGTCCTGGAACATGGCGAATGGAACTTCTCAGAACTTATAGGTATTTGTCGGGCCGGATTCAGACGTACCGACAAAGGGGTACAGGTCCTGGAACATGGCGTATAGAACTTCTCAAAACCTATAGGGACTTATCGGGTCTGATGCAGACGTACCGACAAAGGGGTATACAGGTCTTAGAACATGGCGAATGGAACTTCTCAGAACTTACAGACATTTGTCGGGCTGGATTCAGACGTACCGACAAAGAGGTACAGGTCCTGGAACATGGCGAATGGAACTTCTCAGAACTTATAGGCATTTGTCGGGCCGGATTCAGACGTACCGACAAAGGGGTACAGGTCCTGGAACATGGCGTATAGAACTTCTCAAAACCTATAGGGACTTGTCGGGTCTGATGCAGACGTACCGACAAAGGGGTATACAGGTCTTAGAACATGGCGAATGGAACTTCTCAGAACTTATAGGCATTTGTCGGGCTGGATTCAGACGTACCGACAAAGGGGTACAGGTCCTGGAACATGGCGAATGGAACTTCTCAGAACTTATAGGCATTTGTCGGGCCGGATTCAGACGTACCGACAAAGGGGTATAGGTCCTGGAATATGGCGTATAGAATTTCTCAAAACCTATAGGGACTTGTCGGGTCTGATGCAGACGTACCGACAAAGGGGTATACAGGTCTTAGAACATGGTGAATGGAACTTCTCAGAACTTATAGGCATTTGTCGGGCTGGATTCAGACGTACCGACAAAGGGAAGGGGTACAGGTCCTAAAACATGGCGAATGGAACTTCTCAGAACCTATAGGCATTCGTTGGGCCGGATTCAGACGTACCGACAAAAGGGTACAGGTCCTAGAACGAGGCGAATGGAACTTCTCAGAACTTATAGGCATTCGTTGGGCCGGATTCAGACGTACCGACAAAGGGGTACAGGTCCTAGAACATGGCGAATGGAACTTCTCAGAACCTACAGGCATTTGTCGGGCCGGATTCAGACGTACCGACAAAGGGGTACAGGTCTTGGAACATGGCGAATGGAACTTCCCAGAACCTATAGGCATTTGTCGGGCCGGATTCAGACGTACCGACAAAGACACAAGTCCGTCGCTTAGTTTTTCTCATGCTTACTCACGTCGTCCGCTCGAAGCACGAGTATACATATAGATCGCAACTTACTCACGAGTATACATATCGAACTTAACTTACTCACGAGTATACCTATCAATCTTAACTTACTCGCGCGAATGAAATTTTGGTTTGTGGTGATACGATAAAATTATCTTGACCGAAGCAGTTTTAGACTTTAACTATATGGTGATACGATTAAATTACCTTGACCGAAGCAGTTTTAGACGTGCCTCCTACAAGTGGCAATGAAAACATCCCCTTAATCGCTAAACGAGCGAAACGTCTGGCGAATTAGTCGCTCAGAGCCGAGCGATTCTTCCACCCTCCCTCATTAAATATTTATGACCGGTGCGGTTCGCGAGGTGGGCCGCCCTCTAATATTCATAGTTTCCGGCGGAACCTGCGATAACCCACCCCCTGCACCAACCCCCTGCTTTTTCGAAAGCGATTGTTTTCTATTTCGGTCGCGCGAAAGGTTAATCGATGATGAGCGTGTCGCCTCTCTTTTTTTTTTTGCACCCACCCCCTACCCTCTCTGTGCGCCAATAAAACGGCAATAAAGGGAAACGACCGCGCGTTACAGCGCGCCACGGTTACAGGGTGGGAATCACGGTTTACTGCCGCGTCTACGTCCAATTACCAACGAAAACTGTGCAGCCGTCGCATACAAATCCGGCGTTTCCACTCGATCAAATCAGCGAAATCGGACAGGTGTCCACGACTTTGACGGCTTGTAAGAGATCAGAGTATGCATATTTTGTATTTAATTAATTAAACATAAAGAATGATAAATGAGTAATTTTTGCACGATTTATGCAAAAATATCTGCCAAGTGACATATTAAAGGGCGCGGTTGATGTAACGCGTGAGTAAAGGAATCAGGTTCTCACTAGGGCAGAATCTAGTCTTTGTAATCTTTGTAATCTCAATGTAATTTGTACTTTGCAACGTTTGTAGTCATTCGCTTCATTACCATGGGTGCTTTTAGCAACACTTTTCGTCCCTTTACTAATCTGATTGTATCCTAAGGGCATGTTATTATACTGTTACGTAATCGAAAGACCAGGCGAGTTGTATCGCCAATGTAAATGAAAAGGTAATTAAAATTCGTAGGTTTGGACTATAATTAATATGTAACAATAACAAATACACAACGATGTATACCGGTGAAGGTAACGAATTGAAGTCTTGTCTACTCTGCACTCTTACAACTAATTTTTGAGTTACTGGGGTGGGGCGCAATTTTAATTATGCACCGCGAGGGGTGGCTTGAAGATGGTCCCTGATTGGTGCGGCATTTCGTTTTGGTAAACCATGTTGCCACACATGGTTCTTACAATCCTTGGGTAATTCCTCTATCTGGCGTTTCTGAGGATTCCTAATGCGGTGCAATAAATATGTTTTGGATTTCCCGGTCGCTAATTATATTTGCCGAAGTGGCAATCCTTGCTCAATAAACAGCTTAAGGTGCCTATTGATCTTTATGCGCACCGTAATTTACTCAAGCACTTCTCGGTGAATATAATGGGCAGCTAATAGCCACTCCAATAACTCGTCTTTTCAATCTTAATACAAATGTGTCTTCTGCAATAAAAGCCAAATACCGAGAATACACTTTAAAACAGGTTTGGGGTTCGACGCTATGGAATAGCGCCGAAATGGGTTGCCCATGGATATGATTAATAATCAGATACTGAGAACATTTACAAATAAGTACACAGAGAGCGCATAAAGTATTAACACCTGGCTTTATTTTTCCCCTGTATAAATTTTTGAAGAATGCCAACAGGTCAAAATGTTTTAACCTGTTTAAAAAGAGACCTTCACTTGAAATTGAAAATGTACCTGGAATGAGGGCTTATTACGGTCATGGGTTCTTCATTGTATGGCGTGCTGCGAAGAGGCTTTGGACTCTGTTCTCTTCCCATTACCCGTCATAAAATTCCGTTCGCACAATGGACCGCAATAAACACCCTTCGTAGGTAGATTTTCAATTTCAAGTAAAAACACTATATGTATACGGACGACAAACATATTTCATTTTTCTTCCTCTCATTGACGACTCATTGCTGCTGCTGTGCATTGCTCACTTCGCCCGACTCGTTGCTGCCTCGGCGTTGCCTCGTCCAGCAATTTCCAGCAAACGTCCTAATTGTTTCGTTTTTACTCCTTATAACATAAAATACTATTGTTTTGTTATCAAGCCATGCATATTGTTATTATGAGTAAAGAGTATTAAATCCTGGCGGCTTTGTTATATTTCTGTTTCGACTTCCTCCCGGTGCGTGCCAAAATCCATTTACAGGCGGTTTAAATGCCGCCGCAGGAATGAGGAATTGCAGCACCTAATAAAACGGCCAGTTTTACGATTGTTTTGGCGTTTCTCCACAATCGTGATTAACTCCGGATATATTTATACCGCAAGCGGCAGAAGACTCGATCGGAGGCCGCCGGTTAAACGGTTAATTCCAAGTTTTCAGTGGGAGCGCTGTAATGGCGCGTTTAAGATTTATGGCACGTAAAGTGCAGACGAAACGGTGCGATGTCACGTGGCGGTCATAATTTAGATGTCTTGTTAAAATGGTTGATTATAAGTTTCTGTGTTACTTAGAAACCATGTGAAAATAAAGCAAAAACAATGGTTTTTGTTTGTTTTTGAACTGGTCTCAATTTGAACTTGAAAAGATATAGATTGTTTTTCAGGTTAATCAATTTTGTTTTATTCCAATATTTATAATCCAAGCCTGTTTTTCCAATTTTGTTTTAACTTACGTTGTTTTGAATGATAACTAGATGCATTCTGCACATTGAAATAATAATTTCATACTTTTACTTTAATGCACTTTTTTTCGATTTTATTCAAATGTTACATATTAAAAATGTCATGCTGTTGAAAACATAATAAAAAGTACTATTAAGATCAATAATAAAAAATGAAGGTTATCTTTAAACAAAAAATGGCTCTGACGTCAAAACTTCAAAACGGAGAGAGATGGAAAAATGAAAATGGTCTCAAAATATTTGTTTGAAAAAAAAAACATTTTGACCTGTTAGGCATTTTTCAAAAAAATATATAGGGGAAAAAATTAAGCCAGGTCTTAATACTTTATGCGCTCTCTGTATAATATACTGTTCTAAGTCTGTCTGCCTGTTGTCTGTTCGATGTATGTCATGTTATGATATGTTGTACAGGAGGAGTGAGAGAGTAAATAATGTTGTCAATTGTGCAAGATTTGTGGCTGGTATCCAAAAATTTATTCCTGCTGGCTTAAACATGGAAGACATGCACTTTTAGTTTAGTAGTTTATTCCTTAAATTGTTTCATTTTTTATTGAATAATGTTAATATTTAATATTACATGAATGAATAAATTATATTATAACAATATTTCGTTAACATACATATTGGTAATATTTTCAAATTGAAATTGTTTATTGTCTACTTGATTTTGATTAATCTCAATTTGAAATTGAAAATCTCATTTAAAAATTGTCAGATCTCAAATTGAATTCGTTTCAGTTTAATTTGAATTTGATTGTTTCCAATTTGAAATTGATTGGTCTCAATTTGAATTTGTTACTTCCCAAAATAAAATTGATTAGGTCTCAATTTGAACTTGATATGTCTCAATTTGAAATTGATTGGTCTCAATTTGAACTTGATTGGTCTCAATTTGAACTTGAAAAGGTATAGATTGTTTTTCAGGTTAATCAATTTTGTTTTATTCCGATATTAAAAATCCAAGCCTGTTTTTCCAATTTTGTTTTAACTTACGTTGTTTTGAATGGTAACTATGCATTCTGCACATTGAAATAATAATTTCATAGTTTTACTTTAACGCACTTTTTGTAGATTTTTTCAAATTTTACATATTAAAAATGTCATGCTGTTGAAAACATAATAAAAAGTACTATTAAAATCAATAATAAAAAATATAGGTTGTCTTTAAACAAAAAATGGCTCTGACGTCATAACTTCAAAACGGAGAGAGATGGAAAAATGAAAATGGTCTCAAAATATTTGTTTGAAAAAAAACATTTTGACCTGTTAAGGCATTTTTCAAAAAAATATATAGGGGAAAAATGAAGCCAGGTCTTAATTCTTTATGCGCTCTCTGTATAATATACTGTTCTAAGTCTGTCTGCCTGTTGTCTGTTCGATGTATGTCATGGCAATATATGTTGTACAGGAGGAGTGAGAGAGTAAATAATGTTATCAATTGTGCGGGATTTGTGGCTGGTATCCAAAAATTTATTACTGCTGGCTTAAACATGGAAGACATGCACTTTTAATTTAGCAGTTTATACCTTAGACTGTTTCATTCTTTGTTGAATAATGTTAATATTTAATATTACATGAATGAATAAATTATATTATAATAATATTTCGTTAACATACATATAGGTAATATTTTCAAATTGAAATTGTTTATTGTCTACTTGATTTTGATTAATCTCAATTTGAAATTGAAAATCTCATTTAGAAATTGTTAGATCTCAAATTGAATTCGTTTCAATTTAATTTGAATTTGATTGTTTCCAATTTGAAATTGATTGGTCTCAATTTGAATTTGTTACTTCCCAAAATGAAATTGATTAGGTCTCAATTTGAACTTGATTTGTTTCAATTTGAACTACAAAAGGTATAGTACAATAACTTGGGTTACAGTAGCAATATTATATAGCAACATAAATTGCTATAAGTTGTTTGTACTAGATTTATGTGAGCATGACTGTACATCGCGAATTGGATATATTTTAGATATATATATATATATATATATATATATATATATATATATATATATATATATATATATATATATATATATATTGTAATGTTTTTGGAGCCCCACGTTCGGGTTCCAATTGTAACGTTTTTGCATTGCCCTACTTTCGGGACTACAAAATGTTACGTTTTTATTTATTCACTCTTATCTCAGGTTCAATAGTGGGTTCAATCATAACTAAATAGAGTTTTGTTCAAACACTTTAATGAATTGAAAATAACCAAATATTAAAACGTCTAATATAAACTGAACTAAACAAACAAATCAAAAACAATAGAAAACAAAATTATTAAATACATAATAAACTATGACCAACATTAACAAAATAAATCCTATTTACACAAGCCAACTTATGTGATAATATGACTCTTGCACTTTACGCAAACTTTCTACTTGCAGTTATCTTCTTGTGGTTCCTTGATTGCGTCGTCCTGTTGTCCCTGCTTTCCCGTCTGATCCGTTGTTGATTCCCACAAAAGTAACCAGATACTTTTGTGTGCGAAGTTGAGCGGCTTGAAGTCCTGATTTTTGAATATCTCCGTCACGGCTCCTATCTTGTTGAACTCCTCTCCTGGTTGACTGTCTTCTTCCAGTCCTATGTCCAATCGTTGGAACCCCGTTAATATTTTGTAATGTATTCGTATTAGTATCGCAACATCTCCACGCGCGATCCACACGCGTCTCTCCCCCTCGTTAAACTCTTTGTTGATTATTTTCGACTTTCCATTATTTAATTCCCCAAACGTCTATGCACGAAGTCACCTGTCTCCGGTGGTAACCGATCAACAACCTTCATCCGCGGATTGCTTTGTATATTTGTGCATACTTGTTCATATTCACATTTACAATATTTACAATAATTTTTGTTAGCTTGTGCCCTAAAGATTATAATTCTATCTAAAACCTATATGATAATAACAATAAATCTATTCTAATTAATCTAAATAAATAATAAAAATACCATCACAATATATATATATATATATATATATATATATATATTTTTATTAGCAAATATTTGGAATGACAAGCTATTTGATTGATTCTAAAGAAATAGCATTTTGATCAGCCGCTGACGTGTTTAACGACTTTCAGCTCGTTCAACTGCTCGTCTTTCGGCTGCGATTACGCTGTTCGTTTCCAGGCGTGCACTTGAAAGTTTTTCTATCTTAATCTGCATGGCACGCAATTTCGAGATCCCACTAGACATTCCCTTGTTGATGGACCACTCGGGCTGACGTATCGCATGCTTCACACGTTCAGGTGGCCGATCCGACACTCCGGAGGAGCAATTCCGAGGCGTGAAGTGTCGAATCCGTCAGCTCCTCGGCGGTAATTGCCGTTTTCTAGGGGGGTCAAGGCCGTGCTAAAAATATCTGCTGTCCGCAAGCGCGAAAGAATATCCACCGGGCCGAGTAATTAATTACTCCCACGGCGGATGAATCATTCTAATTACGAAACACATTCGCTTTGCAAACAGTTTCCCCGCTCGGCAAATACGCCGGACAACGAAGAGCTGTTGGGATTTTCAGTGCAATTACGATGAAAGCGCTGCACTGATTTGCACCAAGTTAATTGTCCCAGTTGAATTTCTTCGTGTGGGACGAGCGCATCAAACCGCCGCCGCATCCTAATCGGATAAGCGACGTGTAAACATTAAGACATATTTGTCCACAATGAGTCAAAGGATTGCAAACTTTCGCCGACCGCAGCTGATGTAATCCCCGATTGTGGCACGCGTTATTCCTGTATTCCTGTATTCCTGCACTCACACATACACAATCGGGAATCGAGGTAAACTGGAAACCCCGAACGTCCGTGCCTTATCTGCCTCCCGGAATGGAAGTTTTAGTTTATCTTGAGAGTTTTAAGCGGGGGCGGTGAGCCCCCGGGGGGACGTCCTGATGGGTTTTTGATGCCGGCAGCTGGAAGTCGAGCGACCGAATGCATCAAATAGCAGTTTGGTTAAAGCACAGGTCACGGTTTTCTTTGGTTTACGAGGTAATTTGGGATGTCGCGGGGCGTCTTGACGGATTTCCCGTGATAAATAAAGGAGGGCATAGGAATCCCCCGTTAAAAACGAAAACACGTTAAAATCAGGTCTTCGTATCCAAAACAGCAGACATAAGGGGACTTGAGCCCGTATTTCTCCCATAAGAATAACATGCGAGTTTTCCCCCTTCACTTTCCCAACCACGTGCCCAAGGGTGGACCTGTTTATATCAGGCTGTTTAAAAAGAGACCTGTTTATATCAGCCTGCTTAATAAGAGAGCTGATTAAAATCAGCCCGTTTAAAAAGAGACCTGAGCCTGTTACAATCAACTCTTACTGAATACTATAATTACCAGAATTCAATTCGTGATAATACTTTGCGATTACCTTCCCGAGTCAAACGCATACTTTTTGCCGCGTTCTTGCCTTTAAATCATAAGTAATCGCGAGTGTACGTTCAGATTACCTTCTGACGTTAAACATGTCTCACTCCTCCTCAATATAATTTTGAATTAAATAGTCCATGAATAGCACGAGTTTCTCATCGTTTGTTTGAATGGGAGCAAAGTCAAAAACTACACAATCTTTCCGAATCAAAAAAAAAATAACCCAAATAAACATTTTAAAAATTTCCCAATTTTAGAACTTGTATCCATATATTCCTTGATTAGGCCACTTTTTTTTATATCGCGCATCCAAGCTTGGGACAAATAGAACCTACACCCAACGATATTCGCATTTTCCCACATTGACTTTGCGGCTAAATGAATAGACTCTTCAAAGTCAACTACTATATCAGTTGATTTGAATAGGATATTCAATTTTACGCATTCAGCACTAATTAATTTTAAACATGTTATATATGCGTTATATGTTTTATTTGGTAATAATCAAAATACCAATAGTATACAGGGTGTCTCAAAATTGACGCCCGTGCTCTTGGGTTTCCATTCAGGGGACTAAAACAAATTGAAAATTAAGAGTGGAACATTTTTCGTTTATCGTAATAAATTGCATTCGTATTGAAACGCTAGTTTTTGAAATATCACCACTAAAGTGGCAGCAATGGCAAGGTATATCACCTAAAGGCGAATATCATACCGAACCACATATTGGATATTAATTCAATTAAATACGTTAGAGATGCATATATCACTCAATATCAGCAATAAATTGTGTTAATATCGATACGCTAGTTTTTGAGATATCACCAAAATATGAACATCAAAATTTAAGAATATCAATGAATAACACTGAAAAATACACCGTTAAAGTAACAAGCAAATATCTCAAGAATCTCGTATTGGATATTTATCCAATTCTACACATTATATACCAATATATTACTAAATATCAGTAATAAATTGCATTCATATTGATACGCCAGTTTTTGAGATATCACCAAAATAAGAACATTAACATTTCAGAATATCAATAAATGACACTGAAAAATATATGTTTACAGTAACTAGCACATAGCTCAAGAATCTCGTATTGGATATTTATCAAATTCTACACATTAGATGCTAACATATTACTAATTATCAGTAATAAATTGCATTAATATTAATACGCTAGTTTTTGAGATATCACCACTATAGTTGCAGCAATGGCAAGATGTATCACCTAAAGGCGAATATCTAACAAAACCACACATTAGAAATTAACTCAATTGAATACATTAGAGACAAATATATCACTCAATATCAGCAATAAATTGTGTTAATATCGATACGCTAGTTTTTGAGATATCACCAAAATATGAACATCAAAATTTAAGAATATCAATGAATAACACTGAAAAATACATCGTTACAGTGACAAGCAAATATCTCAAGAATCTCGTATTGGATATTAATCCAATTCTACACATTATATACCAATATATTACTAAATATCAGTAATAAATTGCATTCATATTGATACGCCAGTTTTTGAGATATCACCAAAATAAGAACATTAACATTTCAGAATATCAATAAATGACACTGAAAAATATATGTTTACAGTAACTAGCACCTAGCTCAAGAATCTCGTATTGGATATTTATCAAATTCTACACATTAGATGCTAACATATCACTAAATATCAGTTATAAATTGCATTAATATTAATACGCTAGTTTTTGAGATACCACCACTATAGTTGCAGCAATGGCAAGATATATCACCTAAAGGCGAATATCTAACAGAACCACACATTAGAAATTAACTCAATTGAATACATTAGAGACAAATATATCACTCAATATCAGTAATAAATTGTGTTAATATCGATACGCTAGTTTTTGAGATATCACCCAAATATGAACATCAAAATTTAAGAATATCAATGAATAACACTGAAAAATACACCGTTACAGTAACAAGCAAATATCTCAAGAATCTCGTATTGGATATTTATCCAATTCTACACATTATATACCAATATATTACTAAATATCAGTAATAAATTGCATTCATATTGATACGCCAGTTTTTGCGATATCACCAAATTAAGAACATTAACATTTCAGAATACCAATAAATGCCACTGAAAAATATATGTTTACAGTAACTAGCACATAGCTCAAGAATTTCGTATTGGATATTTATCAAATTCTACACATTAGATGCTAACATATTACTAAATATCAGTAATAAATTGCAATAACATTAATACGCTAGTTTTTGAGATATTACCATTAAATTGCAGCAATGGCAAGGTATATCACCTAAAGGCGAATATCTAACAGAACCACATATTAGAAATTAACTCAATTGAATACATTAGAGACAAATATATCACTCAATATCAGCAATAAATTGTGTTAATATCGATACGCTAGTTTTTGAGATATCACCAAAATATGAACATCAAAATTTAAGAATATCAATGAATAACACTGAAAAATACACCGTTACAGTAACAAGCAAGTATCTCAAGAATCTCGTATTGGATATTTATCAAATTCTACACATTAGATGCTAACATATTACTAAATATCAGTCATAAATTGCAATAACATTAATACGCTAGTTTTTGAGATATCACTACTAAAGTTGCAGCAATGGCAAGGTATATCACCTAAAGGCGAATATCTAACAGAACCACACATTAGAAATTAACTCAATTGAATACATTAGAGACAAATATATCACTCAATATCAGCAATAAATTGTGTTAATATCGATACGCTAGTTTTTGAGATATCACCAAAATATGAACATGAAAATTTAAGAATATCAATGAATAACACTGAAAAATACACCGTTACAGTCACAAGCAAATATCTCAAAAATCTCGTATTGGATATTTATCAAATTCTACACATTAGATGCTAACATATTACTAAATATCAGTAATAAATTGCATTAACATTAATACGCTAGTTTTTGAGATATCACTAATATAAGAACATTAACATTTCAGAATATCAATAAATGACACTGAAAAATATATGTTTACAGTAACTAGCACATAGCTCAAGAATCTCGTATTGGATATTTATCAAATTCTACACATTAGATTCTAACATATCACTAAATATCAGTTATAAATTGGTTAAGTAATTGTCCTCTTCGTGGGGGGTGCCAAAAGATCACTTATATTTTGGAGCGCAGCAATGCCCCGAAAATTTCAATCCCTTTTTGCGTAAAGGATTGTCTCAGGTACAGGAACGCAGTTCTGCCCTGCCCGTCCTGGAAGAGGCTGGTGGAGGAGGCTAAGACCCACAGAGGGTTGTGCTACCACATAATGAATTAACGTATGAATTCATATTGTGTATTTTCTAAACTAAAAAAAATTAACTAAAAAAAAAAAAACAATTCAACGAAACATCTTCGTTTTTGACCATCACATGGCTAGTTTTAGACGGGTGATGGTTAAAAAGATATTTCAATTCAACAGAACATCTTCGTTTTTGACTATCAAGCGGCTAGTTTTAGACGGGCGATTGGTTGAGCGTATGAACGGAAAGGCAAACTCAAAAATTTTGCAGCGTCCGTATATTCAAGCCGTGAAAGGTTTCTGCTAAGTCTTATTGTACGCTCTCCTGACGTCAAAACTCTGTTTCGGAATACAGATATAAAATACCGTTTCTGGTCCATACTTCTCAGTTTTCATTGTGTACATTTAAATGCCATTACATTTCTGTAACTTGCGCGGCTTCGTTCCGCGGTTTTATCATCTGACATCTAAAAATAGCCGGCGGCGATAGCAGCTAGCACAATTCGTGTTCATTAGAGGAAACCGTGAATCTCCCCGTTCCATCTTCGCTCTCTCGGATGGTGATAAGGGGGGACGTTGCTGCTGAAATTTTGATAAGGAGTGACCCTCGCGCACGACCCCAGCAATGCTCAACAAGTAGCCGCCGACAGACACACCGACGTCCCACTTCTGGCGCATGCACACGTAATTGATAAGGGTGAATAAGGCACGATACTAAATTTGCTTTGGAAATCCAATTGAATTCGCGAAATTAAAACGGAACGCAGTTCGGTAATCACCTCGTAACAGCCCTTGTGACTGAAACGAGTGCGGATATTGCCTTTTTGCACGTTCCCAGTTAAACCCATTACCGCCCTCGCTTGCACGTGCAAAACTTTGCATGTTTCATTTGCTAATGCACTCCGCAGCAAAATAAAGTCTGCGGCGCTCTTCAAGAAAGTTTCGACGGCAAACATTCCATGCCTCGATCATCTGCGCGGGTAATTCATATTAATGACGTTATTAAATCGCACTCACAGCGCGGATTAAACATTGGTCGAGCTGTAATCGAATTACTTAATTGCTCGACTATAAAATACCGTAAACGTGCGGTCGATTTAATTGCGAGATCTTGGGCGTTTTTTTTGTGTCTTCCTGTTCGGGAAGGTTAGAAAGTTTCCGGTGGCTTCTGTTGCAACACGTTCATTTGCATGTAACACGAGTTACGCAAGAGATAAAGCGGTAATGGAACGCCTCGCTTAATGGCGTGTGCGGCCTGCAAATCGCTTCTTGCACGCGCCCTCTTCCTCTTCACGGCCTCGGCGTAATTGATAAGAGTGTAAATTTAGCTGGCGGAAGGTTAAGACGAGCATTTTTCAAGGTGGGCTGCGGCGAGAACAGAAGAAACGTCACTTCCAAGCAAGATGTACCTAAGACATCAGGTACCCTAGGGTACCCCTAGGGTACCCCTAGGGTAGCTAAGGCATCAGGTACCCCAATTTATCTAGATATCATGGGTGGAGTGAAACGACGTTCGGCGTTTAGGAGGTACTGTTGTGTCCTATGCCTAAAACTATTCATAACCTAGGTGCTGAAATTTCTGTGGGTTAGCTTCCGGTAAATCGTCCCTCGGACTCTTCCAGATGCTTGCGGAAGTCCGATCGCGATTTGCGTTTCGCGCGAGCTGCGATTTATCCGCGCCACGAGACGAGCCCGAAAGGCGTCCGAATTAATGGCCTCGTTACGTTAAGTGCCCAATAAATTCGCTTATGAAAACAGCGAGCGGCATTGAGATTTATCGGCCCCCTGGTTTGGAGCGTGCCCGTGCACACCGGCGCCTCTTGCCGTCCCCAATTAATCCCCGCGAAGCCCCCTTTTGCGTCCAAAATATTGTGCAGTTTATCACCACCGATTAGAGGAATTCAGACCCAAGCGCCAGGTCAAAAGCATTCGCTTTGCCATGGTCGCCCCTTCTTGCGGCGTCCGCTTCTTCACGTGCCCCTCTTCTTCGCTTGCAGGACTCCGGCGTGGGCACCCCGATCACCCTCAGGGTCGACCAGCACGGCTTCTACCTCAACTGGGTGGACCAGAACAAGGAGAACGACCTGCTGGACATCGCCACCATCAGGGACACCCGCACGGGACGGTACGCCAAGATCCCCAAGGTAAGCGATGGTCGCACGTGTTTACCTCTCTCCTTTTTGGTTGCTTCTGCGAGTAGTCCTCAGTGATCTCCAACTTATTTTGTTTATATTGTTCATTGTTGTAATCATCAAGATGATTAAGGCCTTTACTTTGTGGTAACCCATATTGAATTCAGAATTCTGAAGAATGATTAAGGCCTTTACTTTGTGGTAACCCATATAGAATCAAAATTATACTGAAATTTCAAAACAATACTAGCAAATATTTATTTTTCAGCAAAGTTTCAGTCATTACAGTTAAACGTTAGTAATTGTAAATTCAACAGTTTTAATTGAAATTTTGGCAGCAATCATTAAAACTTTAATATAATTACTGAAATGTACACAGAAATAACTAAAATCTTACAGGAATCATTGAAATGTTGACAGCAATATTTGAAATTCTGGGCATCCATTGAAATTTTGAAAGAAATTACTGTAAATTTGGCAGTAATTTTCGAAACTGGAATAGTATCCATTGATATTAAAAAATATTAATAGAATAATTGAATGTTTGTAGAAATAATTAAATATTTTACAGTAATCTTAATTATAGTAATCCCAAAATTAAAAATTTTACAAACTAAATAAAATGTAGACAGGAATAGTTGAAAATTTAATGAAAAAACTGTAATAATAGAAAAGTGTATACTAAAAATTAGAAATTTGGGAGTAATTTTCGAAATTTTTAAAACTAAACCAATGATTAAATCATAGAAATTTTGATGGAAATTTTAAATTTAACTTTTTTTCATTATTGACGTCTTTATAGTTATTTCTACCAATGTTCAATTACGCTGATCAAAATCGAAATTGTTATAATAAAAATTTCGATAATTGCTTTCCATTTTAGCAACTATTTTGATTTAGTTGTGCTATTAAATTTCAAATCCCAGTGTTAATATTTAAATAATTAGTGTAAAACATTATTTCTGTATATTTTAACATTTCTGCCAATATGCTACGATTAATGTTAAAATATCAATTATGCCGCAATTTTATACTGCCAAATTTATAATTTTAGTAAATTTCCAGTTCCAAAATTTCAAAAATCACTGCCAAATATTCAATTGTATTTGAAGTCATAGTCAGCGCAGTCAAAATTTCAAAACTTTTCAATTTTTTTGCACAAATTACAAGTACTTAATTCTGTGAAAAATAAAATCATTCTGTCAAAGCTTTAGTAAAGATAACCATCAAAATTCAAATCATTGGTGGTGAGGGTTGTGAAATTATTGAAATTCACAATTCAAATTGCGCGACAATTACAAATCTCCCCGTAAAAATGAAAACTTTGAATAGGGAGCGAAAATTACATGAAAATTATTTTGAAGAAAGAGCTTTAATTTGCTTGAGCGTCAAAATTTTTGAAATTTTTATACAAAATTTTCATATCACCTGAACAGAGTAAATTTTTAAATTATTGTTTTGTTTTTTTAATGAAATCTAGATCCGGGAATGTTTTAGATAATTATTCTTACGATATTTTAACATGATCTATCTAATTGTTTACAATTTGCAAAACAATATCTACAAAATATTTCAATACCAGTTAGACAAAACGTTAACTTGCATACTTTTTACTTTTCAGCAAAGTTTCAGTCATTACAGTTAAACGTTAGTAATTGTAAATTCAACAGTTTTAATTGAAATTTTAGCAGGAATCATTAAAAATTTAACTTAATTACTGAAATGTAAGGTTTAGACTAAAATATTAACACAGTTTTCTAAACGTATTCCTGGAATTTTGAAATTCAAGTTAACTTTTAAGCCATTTACCTCATAACTACCAAAAATACACTTAAACCCGTTCACTTCTAGACCCCTCAATTGTAAATATTAATCAAAATTGTTAGAATCAAAATTATACTGAAATTTCAAAGAATACTAGCAAATTTTTACTTTTAAGCAAAGTTTCGGTCATTACATTTAAACTTTAGTACTTGTAAATTCAACAGTTTTAATTGAAATATTGGCAGGAATCATTAATACTTTAACATAATTACTGAAATGTACACAGAAATAACTAAATTTTTACAGGAATCATTGAAATGTTGATAGCAATATTTGAAATTCTGGGCATCCATTGAAATTTTGAAAGAAATTATTGTAAATTTGACAGTAATTTTCGAAACTGGAACAGTACCCATTGATATTAAAAAATATTAATAGAATAATTGAATGTTTGTAGAAATAATTAAATATTTTACAGTAATCTTAATTATAGTAATCCCAAAATTAGAAATTTTATAAACTAAATAAAATGTAGGCAGGAATAGTTGAAAATTTAATGAAAAAACTGTGATAATTGAAAAGTGTATACTAAAAATTAGAAATTTGGGAGTAATTTTCGAAATTTTTAAAACTAAACCAATGATTGAATCGTAGAAATTTTGATAGAAATTTTAAATTTAACTTTTTTCAGTATTGACGTCTTTATAGTTATTTCTACCAATGTTCAATTACGCTGATCAAAATCGAAATTATTATAATAAAAATTTCGATAATTGCTTTCCATTTTAGCAACTATTTTGATTTAGTTGTGCTATTAAATTTCAAATCCCAGTGTTAATATTTAAATAATTAGTGTAAAACATTATTTCTATATATTTTAACATTTCTGTCAATATGCTACGATTAATGTTAAAATATCAATTATGCCGCAATTTTATACTGCCAAATTTATAATTTTCGTAAATTTCCAGTTCCAAAATTTCAAAATTCACTGCCAAATATTCAATTGTTTTTGAAGTCACAGTCAGCGCAGTCAAAATTTCAAAACTTTTAATTATTTTTGCACAAATTTTAAGTACTTAATTCTGTGAAATATAAAATCATTCTGTCAAAGCTTTAGTAAAGATAACCATCAAAATTCAAATCATTGGCGGTGAGGGTTTTGAAATTATTGAAATGGACAATTCAAATTGCGCGACAATTACAAATCTCCCCGAAAAAATGAAAACTTTGAAAAGGGAGCGAAAATTAAATGAAAATTATTTTGAAGAAGGAGCTTTAATTCGCTTGGGCGTCAAAAATTTCTGAAATTTTTATACAAAATTTTCATATCACCTGAACAGAGTAAATGTTTAAATTATTGTTTTGTTTTTTTAATGAAATCTAGATCCGGGAATGTTTGAGATAATTATTCTTGCGATATTTTAACATGATCTATCTGATTGTTTATAATTTGCAAAACAATATCTAGAAAATATTTCGATACTAGTTAGACAAAACGTTAACTTGCATACGTTTTACTTTTCAGCAAAGTTTCAGTCATTACAGTTAAACGTTAGTAATTGTAAATTCATCATTAAATAATTTCATGAAAAGTATAGTTTATTTATTTATTTATTTACGGGACAAGCCCACAATACACATAAGATACTTTGAATATATTGCATGCATATTTAGATGTGCTTCAAGTTTCTGTTTCTTGTGAGAAATGAAAAATGAAAAATTCTGCATACACCAGAATAACTGATGCGCATCGATTTTATTACTTTGGCCCGGATTACCAATGCCGGGGGAGTGACTCCAATCCCCACTAATGACGGGGGGTAGATAAGGAGGCGATCGCTCTATTATCCCGCGTCTCCTGCATCGGGGGGGCACTAAAAGGGATTAAAAATAGGCGCTGACTTTTAAGGCAGCCTCGCACGTAAAGGCGCGCTTTTCACGTTAATGACTCGGCTTTCCGCCCGTTTCTATTTCGGTCGTTCCGGTCCTTGAAGGGCGAACATTGATGTAATGCACGGCCAGTGCGGGGGTGGCTCCAGTGGCGTGCGGCGCGGACACCTACGCCCTACGCGGTTGCGCCAGGGGGGCTTTAATTAGGGGGCGGCGAATCAATCGGGGGGAGTTTACACGTAAATCCGCCCGCGGATCATCGCCAATTTGAGGCCCGGGGCCCCCCTTTTTACAGACAAAAGACAACCGGGAAGAGGGTCTTTAAAATCCCTATCGCACGGAATTTGCATTTTCTAATTTGAATACGTCCCAGGCGCAATATCCTGGGCGACCTAATTACCTCCAGGAAGATATGGGAAATTCAGGAAGAAAAATGGGAGGGAGGGGGGGGGGGGGGCGTTATTCACCCACTTGTTTTGTTTGGGACGCGCACGAATACCATACTGAAGGATTTCTAATTAATTGGGACGAGCGCAGACTCAGCAGATTTGTATAAGTAATAAGTATGCCTAAAGACAATTCTGAAAATTTGATGAAAAGTGTGTTTAGAATTGAATAAATATTCAATACGTAATTCTTGAGATATATTCTTTTTGCTGTAATCTTACAGTTTCTGATGATATTTTTAAATACTAAAGGTACTTTGTTAGCAATATCTCTAAAACCACCGTATCAATATTAATACAATTTATTATAGCTATTGATTGATATGTTGCCATCCAATGTTTTGAATTGAATTAATATTCAATGCCTCATTCTTGATATATTTGCTTTTTGCTGTAATCTTATATTTTGCGATGCTATTCTTAAATTCTAAAGGTACTTTGTTAGCAATATCTACAAAACCAGCGTATCAATATTAATATAATTTATTATAGCTATTGATTGATATGTTGTTATTCAACGTTTTGAATTGAATTAATATTCAATGCCTCATTCTTGTTATATTTGCTTTTTGCTGTTATCTTATATTTTGCGATGCTCTTCCTAAATACTAAAAGTACTTTGTTTGCAATATCTATAAAACCAGCGTATCAATATTAATACAATTTATTATAGCTATTGATTGATATGTTGTCATCCAATGTTTAGAGTTGAATTAATATTCAATGCGTCATTCTTGATATATTTGCTTTTTGCTGTAATCTTACAGTTTCTGATGATATTTTTAAATACTAAAGGTACTTTGTTAGCAATATCTCTAAAACCACCGTATCAATATTAATACAATTTATTATAGCTATTGATTGATATGTTGTCATCCAATGTTTAGAGTTGAATTAATATTCAATGCGTCATTCTTGATATATTTGCTTTTTGCTGTAATCTTACAGTTTCTGATGATATTTTTAAATACTAAAGGTACTTTGTTAGCAATATCTCTAAAACCACCGTATCAATATTAATACAATTTATTATAGCTATTGATTGATATGTTGTTATCCAATGTTTTGAATTGAATTAATATTCAATGCCTCATTCTTGATATATTTGCTTTTTGCTGTTATCTTATATTTTGCGATGCTATTCTTAAATTCTAAAAGTACTTTGTTGGCAATATCTACAAAACCAGCGTATCAATATTAATACAATTTATTATAACTATTGATTGATATGTTGCCATCCAATGTTTTGAATTGAATTAATATTCAATGCCTCATTCTTGATATATTTGCTTTTTGCTGTTATCTTATATTTTGCGATGCTATTCCTAAATACTAAAAGTACTTTGTTCGCAATATCTACATAAGCAGCGTATCAATATTAATACAATTTATTATAGCTGTTGATTGATATGTTGTCATCCAATGTTTTGAATTGAGTTAATATTCAATGCCTCATTCTTGATATATTTGCTTTTTGCTGTAATCTTATATTTTGCGATGCTCTTCCTAAATACTAAAAGTACTTTGTTAGCAATTATCTACAAAACCAGCGTATCAATATTAATACAATTTATTATAGGTATTGATTGATATGTTGTCATCCAATGTTTTGAATTGAGTTAATATTCAATGCCTCATTCTTGATATATTTGCTTTTTGCTGTAATCTTATATTTTGCGATGCTATTCCTAAATACTAAAAGTACTTTGTTCGCAATATCTACATAAGCAGCGTATCAATATTAATACAATTTATTATAGCTATTGATTGATATGTTGCCATCCAATGTTTTGAATTGAATTAATATTCAATGCCTCATTCTTGATATATTTGCTTTTTGCTGTAATCTTATATTTTGCGATGCTCTTCCTAAATACTAAAAGTACTTTGTTAGCAATTATCTACAAAACCAGCGTATCAATATTAATACAATTTATTATAGGTATTGATTGATATGTTGTCATCCAATGTTTTGAATTGAGTTAATATTCAATGCCTCATTCTTGATATATTTGCTTTTTGCTGTTATCTTATATTTTGCGATGCTATTCTTAAATTCTAAAAGTACTTTGTTGGCAATATCTACAAAACCAGCGTATCAATGTTAATACAATTTATTATAGGTATTGATTGATATGTTGTCATCCAATGTTTTGAATTGAATTAATATTCAATGCCTCATTCTTGATATATTTGCTTTTTGCTGTAATCTTATATTTTGCGATGCTATTCTTAACTACTAAAAGTACTTTGTTGGCAATATCTATAAAACCAGTGTATCAATATTAATACAATTTATTATAGCTATTGATTGATATGTTGTCATCCAATGTTTTGAATTGAGTTAATATTCAATGCCTCATTCTTGATATATTTGCTTTTTGCTGTAATCTTATATTTTGCGATGCTATTCTTAAATTCTAAAGGTACTTTGTTGGCAATATCTACAAAACCAGCGTATCAATATTAATACAATTTATTATAACTATTGATTGATATGTTGTCATCCAATGTTTTGAATTGAATTAATATTCAATGCCTCATTTTTAATATATTTGCTTTTTGCTGTAATCTTATATTTTGCGATGCTATTCTTAACTACTAAAAGTACTTTGTTAGCAATATCTACAGAACCAGCGTATCAATATCAATACAATTTATTATAGCTATTGATAGATATGTTGTCATCCAATATTTTCAATTGTATTAATATTCAATGCCTCATTCTTGATATATCTGCTTTTTGCTGTAATCTTATATTTTGCGATGCTATTCTTAAATTCTAAAAGTACTTTGTTGGCAATATCTACAAAACCAGCGTATCAATATTAATACAATTTATTATAGCTATTGCTTGATATGTTGTCATCCAATGTTTTGAATTGAATTAATATTCAATGCCTCGTTCTTGATATATTTGCTTTTTGCTGTAATCTTATATTTTGCGATGCTATTCTTAAATTCTAAAAGTACTTTGTTGGCAATATCTCCAAAACCAGCGTATCAATATTAATACAATTTATTATAGCTATTGATTGATATGTTGTCATCCAATGTTTTGAATTGAATTAATATTCAATGCCTCATTCTTGATATGTTTGCTTTTTGCTGTAATCTTATATTTTGCAATGCTTTTCTTAAATACTAAAAGTACTTTGTTAGCAATATCTACAAAACCAGCGTATCAATATTAATATAATTTATTATAGCTATTGATTGATATGTTGTCATCCAATGTTTTGAATTGAATTAATATTCAGTGCGTCATTCTTGATATATTTGCTTTTTGCTGTAATCTTATATTTTGCGATGCTCTTCCTCAATACTAAAGGTACTTTGTTAGCAATATCTTTACAACCAGCGTATCAATATCAATACAATTTATTATAGCTATTGATTGATATGTTGTCATCCAATGTTTTGAATTGAATTAATATTCAATGCCTCATTCTTGATATATTTGCTTTTTGCAAAAAGTCAGCAAAAACGCCCGAAGGACGAGACAATCGTCTTGTGTGCAGACTCCCGTGCAAAAAGGGCATCTCTTCGTCACAACAACGTCTTCCATTTTACCGCATTGCGCGATGAATCGGGGCTGGTCTTTGCCCTTTTTTCCACGGGGGCAACCCACCCCTAATCGCCCGGATAAACCGCACTTTCATGGTTTTAAATCTCGGTTCTTGCGGATTTACTGCGCCGATCGACAATTTCTCATCTCGATATCTTTCAGCTTCGGCTGGCAGGATTTCTCCCAGTCTATTTCTTGTGGATAAATCAAATGCGACGCTTCTAAATGTTTAGAAAAAAAAAGAAAGTCATGGGAAGATTTTTCACGAGGTATGAGGTTATAATTTTCACCCAGACCAGTGATTATTATTGCACTCAACAATTTTAACTTTAATAGTTTAGAAGTTAAAAAACAGATATATCGGTAATCTGAGCGATGGCAAACGGTTGCAATTCGAACTTATAAGATTATAGCGAAATCCAAAGTCGCGTATAATTCACCTTTTTTTTTTTTTTTTTTTTGTTTAATAAATTTAACAATTACAAATATAGAATTATAGTAATGGAATAGTTTCATAAGCTGGAACTATTTTAAAACTAATTTAAAATGAATCAATTGAGACACTGAAGCAGCATTGTGAGCCGTCCATCGTTTGTAGATTTATTGCGGAGGCATTCGTGAGAGCAAACAATGTCCCACACAACTGTAATTCCTGCGATGCAGAATGTAACGTTCGATGCTCGCGAATAAAACCCCCAGCACATCCAATAAAATCGGCTTGAACGGCATCCAGACCCATTAAGTTCGCACAATGGTGGCTCCGATGGTAAAATAAAACCATGCACAATCCTCGTAACAGCCTCGGTGGTCGTTGGCGATTTGAATAGGGGTCGTCACGCTAATCATCCATCAACCCCCGGATATAAAAAAAGTGCCCCGACTTAAAACCAACGGCGGATTCCTTTACCCACCCCTTCGTTGGTGCCGTCTGTCTGCATCTGTGTATGTGTGTGTGACCACCCCATCTTACATAAGGCGTAAAGTCCGCCGTCGTGCCAATAATTCATGCGAACTGGAAGGAGATGCCAGTTTTTTTTAGCGGCCGTCTTTCCCTCTTCGCTTGGAAGACCTCCAAGAACAATTAGAATCGATACGCGACTTGGAGGAAGTCGCATCGGAAGCCGCTTGATTGGCGACTGTTTTTGCGCGCTTTGCGCGGCTGCTGCCGGGCGGTAAAGTGTTATTGCGTGGGCGTGAGGAACATGCACGCTTTACAGGCGGCAGTAAAAGCGGTGCGCGACTCCGTTAAACTTCGCCTGTAAAGCGCGGAATGGAAGAGGCGAAAATGCGAAGTGTGCAGATCGAATGTGGACGTTGAACCGAATCAGAGGTGTGATCCTCAGAGGGCTAGAATTTCAAATATTGCTGTCAATGATTCCTGTAAAAATATAGTTATATCTGTGTACATTTCAGTAATTATTTTAAAATTTTAATGATTGCTGCCAAAATTTCAATTAAAACTGTCGAATTTGCAATTACTAACGTTTAACTGTAATGACTGAAACTTTGCTGAAAAGTATGCAAGTTAACATTTTGTCTAACTAATATTGAAATATTTTCTAGATATTGTTTTGCAAATTGTAAACAATCAGATAGACCATGTTAAAATATCGTAAGAATAATTATCTAAAACATTCCCGGATCTAGATTTCATTAAAAAAACAAAACAATAATTTAAAAATTTACTCTGTTCAGGTGATATGAATATTTTGTATCAATATTTCAGAAATTTTTGACGCTCAAGCAAATTAAAGCTCCTTCTTCAAAATAATTTTCATTTAATTTTCGCTCCCTTTTCAATGTTTTCATTTCTTCGGGGAGATTTGTAATTGTCGCGCAATTTGAATTGTCCCTTTCAATAATTTCAAAACCCTCACAGCCAATGATTTGAATTTTGATGGTTATCTTTACTAAAGCTTTGACAGAATGATTTTATTTTTCACAGAATTAAGTACTTGAAATTTGTGCAAAAAAAATTGAAATTTTGACTACGCTGACTACGACTTCAAATACAATTGAATATTTGGCAGTGATTTTTGAAATTTTGGAACTGGAAATTTACTAAAATTATAAATTTGGCAGTATAAAATTGCAGCATAATTGATATTTTAACATTAATCGTAGCATATTGACAGAAATGTTAAAATATACAGAAATAATGTTTTACACTAATTATTTAAATATTAACACTGGGATTTGAAATTTAATGGCACAACTAAATCAAAATAGTTGCTAAAATGGAAAGCAATTATCGAAATTTTTATTATAATAATGTCGATTTTGATCAGCGTAATTGAACATTGGTAGAAATAACTATAAAGACGTCAATAATGAAAAAAGTTAAATTTAAAATTTCCATCAATATTTCTACGATTTAATCATTGGTTTAGTTTTAAAAATTTCAAAAAATACTCCCAAATTTTTAATTTTTAGTATACACTTTTCTATTATTACAGTTTTTTCATTAAATTTTCAACTATTCCTGTCTACATTTTATTTAGTTTCTAAAATTTCTAATGTTCAAAAAATACTCCCAAATTTTTAATTTTTAGTATACACTTTTCTATTATTACAGTTTTTTCATTAAATTTTCAACTATTCCTGTCTACATTTTATTTAGTTTCTAAAATTTCTAATGTTGTTCTACTATAATTAAGATTACTGTAAAATATTTAATTATTTCTACAAACATTCAATTATTCTATTAATATTTTTTAATATCAATGGATACTGTTCCAGTTTCGAAAATTACTGTCAAATTTACAGTAATTTCTTTCAAAATTTCAATGGATTCCCAGAATTTCAAATGTTGCTGTCAACTTTTCAATGATTCCTGTAAGATTTTAGTTATTTCTGTGTACATTTCAGTAATTATGTTAAAGTTTTAATGATTGCTGCCAAAATTTCAATTAAAACTGTCGAATTTGCAATTACTAACGTTTAACTGTAATAACTGAAACTTTGCTGAAAAGTAAAATTTTGCTAGTATTCTTTGAAATTTCAGTATAATTTTGATTCTAACAATTTTGATTAATTTTTACAATTGAGGGGTCTATAAGTAAATGGGTTTAAGTACATTTTCGGTAGTTCTGAGGTAAATGGTTTAAAAGTTAACTTGAATTTCAAAATTCCAGGAATAAGTTTAGTAAACTGTGTTAATATTTTAGTCTAAACCTTACATTTCGGTAATTATCTTCAAGTTTTAATGATTGCTGCCAAAATTTCAATTAAAACTGTTGAATTTACAATTACTAACGTTTAACTGTAATGACTGAAACTTTGCTGAAAAGTAAAAAGTATGCAAGTTAACATTTTGTCTAACTAGTATTGAAATATTTTCTAGATATTGTTTTGCAAATTGTAAACAATTAGATAGATCATGTTAAAATGTTGTAGGAATAATTATCTAAAACATTCCCGGATCTAGATTTCATTAAAAAAACAAAACAAAAATTTAAAAATTTACTCTGTTCAGGTGATATGAAAATTTTGTATAAAAATTTCAGAAATTTTTCACGCTCAAGCAAATTAAAGCTCCTCCTTCAAAATAATTTTCATTTAATTTTCGCTCCCTTTTCAAAGTTTTCATTTTTTCGGGGAGATTTGTAATTGTCGCGCAATTTGAATTGTCCCTTTCAATAATTTCAAAACCCTCACCGCCAATGATTTGAATTTTGATGGTTATCTTTACTAAAGCTTTGACAGAATGATTTTATTTTTCACAGAATTAAGTACTTGAAATTTGTGCAAAAAAAATTGAAATTTTGACTACACTGACTACGACTTCAAATACAATTGAATATTTGGCAGTGATTTTTGAAATTTTGGAACTGGAAATTTACTAAAATTATAAATTTGGCAGTATAAAATTGCGGCATAATTGATATTTTAACATTAATCGTAGCATATTGGCAGAAATGTTATAATATACAGAAACAATGTTTTACACTAACTATTTAAATATTAACACTGGGATTTGAAATTTAATAGCACAACTAAATCAAAATAGTTGCTAAAATGGAAAGCAATTATCGAAATTTTTATTATAATAATTTCGATTTTGATCAGCGTAATTGAACATTGGTAGAAATAACTATAAAAACGTCAATAATGAAAAAAGTTAAATTTAAAATTTCCATCAATATTTCTACGATTTAATCATTGGTTTAGTTTTAAAAATTTCAAAAAATACTCCCAAATTTTTAATTTTTAGTATACACTTTTCTATTATTACAGTTTTTTCATTAAATTTTCAACTATTCCTGTCTACATTTTATTTAGTTTCTAAAATTTCTAATTTTGGGATTACTATAATTAATATTACTGTAAAATATTTAATTATTTCTATAAACATTCAATTATTCTATTAATATTTTTTAATATCAATGGATACTGTTCCAGTTTCGAAAATTACTGTCAAATTTACAGTAATTTCTTTCAAAATTTCAATGGATGCCCAAAATTTCAAATATTGCTGTCAGCATTTCAATGATTCCTGTAAGATTTTAGTTATTTCTGTGTACATTTCAGTAATTATTTCAAAGTTTTAATGATTGCTGCCAAAATTTTAATTAAAACTGTCGAATTTGCAATTACTAAAGTTTAACTGTAATGACTGAAACTTTCCTGAAAAGTAAAAATTTACTAGTATTCTTTGAAATTTCAGTATAATTTTGATTCTAACAATTTTGATTAATCTTTGCAATTGAGGGGTCTATAAGTAAACGGGTTTAAGTGTATTTTCGGTAGTTCTGAGATAAATGGCTTTAAAGTTAACTTGAATTTAACTTGAAATTTTTGAGAATGAGGTACAGTGAGTAATTTGAAACGAAAATTAGTTTTGGAGATTTTGTTTTACGGTCAGTCGTATTTGTGGGGAGGAGAAAATTAATTAGGAATGTGTGCAGAAACGGAGGTGTGTATAATTGGAAACGAAGTAGCATTGTGTTTATTTGAATTAGGCGCAGTAAAACCTGGATTCTTTACACAAACAAGAGCGCTGTAAACTTGGCGTGTATTTATTTAAGGATCATTCCGTGGTGGCGTTTCCTTTGTTCGCCTATTTTTTTTTTTTTTTTATTGCCAACGGGTTTATTTGATCACCTTTAAGCGGAATCGAATGCCGCAAGTAACGGAAAAGCGCAGTAAAGGATACTTTACTGTATCTGGAGCCGTTAAAGTACGTATTACGGATTAAATTACGAACTGGGAATCCAATTGCCGAATTCGCGTTTCCTGTTTGGCCGTATGCGCAACGTTTCAGTGTGATTATTTGCAAAACAAGTATGGAAGTAAACAATCTCTGGGTAAACTTCCCGAACTCGGTGTGTGCTAGACACTACAGGAAACGCGTTGTTTTCCCCGGGGCTTGTATTATTGCGCTAAAAAGTGCGCTTAATCCGTGAAAATTGTGGCAGCAGGGAAATTGCGACGCTTTTCCTGGAGGAATTGAATTAATAAGCGGGCAGCGGAGACGCCCTGCCAATTCGCCCCGTCGTCGCCCCAATAAGCGCCAATTTGCAGTTTTTCCACGGCCCGGACCCGTCGCGGCTCCGGAAAATCCGACGGAAAATTGCGACGTCTCGCCGGCGACGTCACGTCTTTATTGGACGAGGGAAATTCCAGTTAATTACGTGCGAAAAACTGCACGTTTATTGCCCGGCGTCGATTATCCATCCACAGGCACTGCGCACAGCATCGCTGCGCATAATAAAATGAGCGCTATTAATAAATCGCACCGATTTATGGACGCGAAAATACCGATCCTGGAATTAACACGGAAAATCTGATCTGGGCAAGACGGGTTTTACACGGCAAAATTTTACAGTTCACGCAGAGTTCGTGACTTATTTTTTGTTAAATTTAACCATCAACCAATTCATTCTGGAAACGCAATTGATCAGCCCCGCATCTGGCCTGGAAAATTGCAGGGGAAACGCTGCCAGTTCGGAGAAAATTAAAAGGAAACCGCCAAGGACGCTGCACTCGCCCCGCGGAAAAAACGACGAACTTTTTAAGCCCCCCTCGGCCCCCCACGCCCCGCTTATTAATTGCGCGCTTAAAACTAATTACGGTCTTCCCGGCCAAAGCATAAATCCCCCCCAAAAACTTCCCCGGAAAAGCAATACCTTTTTTCTTATTAAAAACCGACTCCCATTAAGTGCGTCAGAAAATCTGAATTAAAATAGCAATTAATACCAATCTTGTGATTAACGGAGATTATATTGTATTGATAATAAAAATCAGTTTTTGTGCAGTAACATGATGATTACTAGGGCAACCAAATATACGCAAAGCCATATACGTTTTTTTTTTCATTTTAAGCATTGGAATCTCAGAAACCATAAAATATTAAGATTCGGTTAAATGAGAAAAGAGTTGTCATTTTAAGAACTTATGCAAGCTACAATTTGTTCGCTTTATGACGATATAAGATTTACTATACCTACTTACACAAATACGACTGACCGTAAAACAAAATGTCCAAAACTAATTTTCGTTTTAAATTACTCATTGTACCTCATTCTTCCAAAAAAATATTTTACAGAAAATCTTTCACCGACGATTTTTGAAATAGTTGCATATTTTAATATACAATTATTATAATTCATTTGAATGACCATAAAACCTTTCGATATCCATAGCAGAACAAAATAATTAATAGTACTGGTGTATTAATAAGGGCGATTAATAATCGAGAAATTTTTAATCGCCCTTTAATGTATGTGTTGGTTACAAATTTCTTCCATCGACTGCATTGTAAATAAAACGAGGAAAATCAATATTGAATAGCACCATAAAATAAATTCATACGAAGTTTTCTCGGATAGGTTTCTGCTTTTTTCAATAGTAAATTAAATTATTAGCAAATTCTGAAACTTTCAAAAAATGTAAAGATAACAAAAAAAACGTTCGATTATTTTTTAATTCTGTCAAAATTTTAGTAGTCGGCGTGAAAATTTCCATTTGCAAATTCTGCCATTTGTGGAAAAAAAAAACAATTGTAACGATTAATCAAAATTGTTATAAATTTGTTTTATTCTGTCAAAATTTCAGTAAGCCGGTGTCAAAATTTCAGTAGCCGGTGTTAAAATTTCCATTCGCAAATTCTGCCATTTGTGAAAAAAAAAACAATTGTAACGGTTAATCAAAATTGTTATAAATTTGTTTTATTCTGTCAAAATTTCAGTAAGCCGGTGTCAAAATTTCAGTAGCCGGTGCCAAAATTTCCATTCGTAAATTCTGCCACTTGTGAAAAAACAATGGAGGGATCTAGAAGTAAAAGGGTTTAAGTGATTTTTTTGTAGTTCTGAGATAAATGGCTTTAAAGTTAACTTTAATTTGACTTAGGTTTAGACTAAAATATGAACACAGTTTTCTAAACTTATTCCTGGAATATTGAAATTCAAGTTAACTTTAAAGCCATTTACCTCAGAACTACCGAAAATGCACTTAAACCCATTTACTTCTAGACCCCTCAATTGTAAAGATTAATCAAAATTATACTGAAATTTCAAAGAATACTAGCAAATTTTTATTTTACAGCAAAGTTTCAATCATTACAGTTAGACGTTAGTAATTGTAAATTGAACAGTTTTAATTGAAATTTTTGCAGCAATCATTAAAACTTTAACATAATTACTGAAATGTAAGGTTTAGACTAAAATATTAACACAGTTTTCTAAACGTATTCCTGGAATTTTGAAATTCAAGTTAACTTTAAAGCCATTTACCTCAGAACTACCGAAAATGCACTTAAACCCGTTTACTTCTAGACCTCTCAATTGTAAAGGTTAATCAAAATTGTTAGAATCAAAATTATACTGAAATTTCAAAGAATACTAGCAAATTTTTATTTTACAGCAAAGTTTCAATCATTACAGTTAGACGTTAGTAATTGTAAATTCAACAGTTTTAATTGAAATTTTGGCAGCAATCATTGAAACTTTAACATAATTTCTGAAATGTAAGGTTTAGACTAAAATATTAACACAATTTTCTAAACGTATTCCTGGAATTTTGAAATTCAAGTTACCTTTAAAGCCATTTACCTCAGAACTACCGAAAATGCACTTAAACCCATTTACTTCTAGACGCCTCAATTGTAAAGATTAATCAAAATTGTTAGAATCAAAATTATGCTGAAATTTCAAAGATTACTAGCAAATTTTTACTTTTCAGCAAAGTTTCAGTCATTACAGTTAAACGTTAGTAATTGTAAATTCAACAGTTTTAATTGAAATTTTGGCAGCAATCATTAAAAATTTAACATAATTACTGAAATGTAAGGTTTAGACTAAAATATTTAACACAGTTTTCTAAACGTATTCCTGGAATTTTGAAATTCGAGTTACCTTTAAAGCCATTGACCTCAGAACTACCGAAAATGCACTTAAACCCGTTTACTTCTAGACCTCTCAATTGTAAAGATTAATCAAAATGGTTAGAATCAAAATTATGCTGAAATTTCAAAGATTACTAGCAAATTTTTACTTTTCAGCAAAGTTTCAGTCATTACAGTTAAACGTTAGTAATTGCAAATTCAACAGTTTTAACTAAAATTTTGGCAGCAATCATTAAAACTTTAACATAATTACTGAAATGTACACAGAAATAACTAAAATTTTACAGGAATCATTGAAATGTTGTTGACAGCAATATTTGAAATTCTGGGCATCCATTGAAATTTTGAAAGAAATTACTGTAAATTTGACAGTAATTTTCAAAACTGGAACAGTATCCATTGATATTAAACAATATTAATAGAATAATTGAATGTTTTGAGAAATAATTAAATATTTTACAGTAATCTTAATTATAGTAATCCCAAAATTAGAAATTTTACAAACTAAATAAAATGTAGACAGGAATAGTTGAAAATTGAATGAAACAACTGTAATAATTGAAAAGTGTATACTAAAAATTAGAAATTTGGGAGTAATTTTCGAAATTTTTAAAACTAAACCAATGATTAAATCGTAGAAATTTTGATGGAAATTTTAAATTTAACTTTTTTTCATTATTGACGTCTTTATAGTTATTTCTACCAATGTTCAATTACGCTGATCAAAATCGAAATTATTATAATAAAAATTTCGATAATTGCTTTCGATTTTAGCAACTATTTTGATTTAGTTGTGCTATTAAATTTCAAATCCCAGTGTTAATATTTAAATAATTAGTGTAAAACATTATTTCTGTATATTTTAAAATTTCTGTCAGTATGCTACGATTAATGTTAAAATATCAATTATGCCGCAATTTTATACTGCCAAATTTATAATTTTAGTAAATTTCCAGTTCAAAAATTTCAAGAATCACTGCCAAATATTCAATTGTATTTGAAGTCATAGTCAGCGCAGTCAAAATTTCAAAACTTTAAATTTTTTTTGTACAAATTTCAAGTACTTAATTCTGTGAGAAATAAAATCATTCTGTCAAAGCTTTAGTAAAGATAACCATAAAAATTCAAATCATTGGCGGTGAGGGTTTTGAAATTATTGAAAGGGACAATTCAAATTGCGCGACAATTACAAATCTCCCCGAAAAAATGAAAACTTTGAAAAGGGAGCGAAAATTATATGAAAATTATTTTGAAGAAGGAGCTTTAATTTGCTTGAGCGTCAAAAATTTCTGAAATTTTTATACAAAATTTTCATATCACCTGAACAGAGTAAATTTTTAAATTATTGTTTTGTTTTTTTAATGAAATCTAGATCCGGGAATGTTTTAGATAATTATGCTTACGATATTTTAACATGATCTATCTAATTGTTTACAATTTGCAAAACTATCTGGAAAATATTTCAATACTAGTTAGACAAAATGTTAACTTGCACACTTTTCAGCAAAGTTTCAGTCATTACAGTTAAACGTTAGTATTGTAGTCCAACAGTTTTAATTGAAATTTTGGCAGCAATCATTAAAACTTTAACATAATTACTGAAATGTAAGGTTTAGACTAAAATTTTAACACAGTTTTCTAAACGTATTCCTGGAATTTTGAAATTCAAGTCAACTTTAAAGCCATTTACCTCATTTACGAGTTGGTTACAAATTTCTTCCATCGACTGCATTGTAAATAAAACGAGGAAAATCAATGTTGAACAGCACCATGAAATAAATTCAGACGAAGTTTTCTCTTTACTCGCATTCAGGCCCCTATAATAATTGCAGCTATTGAGTCCTCGGTCCCAAACGAACCTCGGTTCAGGCTCGACGCGCACGCCGTTGCATAATTCATGCGGCTGCAGGAAAGCACAGTTAGCGCAGATTGTACATCGATAAGCTCTCATGGTTAACAGAATCTCAACAAAAGCCGAAAAAAAAATACGGGAGAAATGCGCGCTCGCGATGAGCCAGCCAGCAGAACCGGGCTCTATTAATAGTGTTTTCATTTGCATATGCGGCCGCAGCATGTTAAAACGCATTCAAATCGCCGGCTGTTTGTGCAGCTCCGGTTTCTGTTTATTTGATTTCCGGCTGATGGCCGGAATTAACTGATTGGCGTTCTGGTGGATGCGCCGGGCGAAACGCGCGAAAATTTTGGCGTATGTGCAAAAATCGTGAAATATTTATCCCAGGTTTCATTGAAAACGTTTACACATATTTTTGAAATTTACACAAAAAAATATGTTAGATTTTTTACCAACTTATAGATCTCATCAATGCAAACAAAAAAGTCATGATAAACATGGGTCCGAAAATCAACCGTTTCCGAGATACAGCCAGTAAGAGCGAAGTATCATAAACACGATACTTCGCTCTTTTGTTAACAAATTTTGTTAAACAATGAAATAAACAAATAACAGTAAACAAATTTTGTTTAACAAAATTTGTTTACAAATAACAGTAAACAAATTTTGTTTAACAAAATTTGTTTACTGTTATTTGTTTATTTCATTGTTAAACAAAATTTGTTTACTGTTATTTGTAAACAAATTTTGTTAAACAAAATTTGTTTACTGTTATTTGTTTATTTTATTGTTTAACAAAATTTGTTTAAGTTAAATTTTGTTAAACCCATTTCCATAGCAGCCATGATGTATATGATTCTTTACCCCTACTGATTGTGTCTCCAATACGGTTGATTTTCGGAACCATGTTTATAATGATTTTTTTGTTTTTGTCGACGAGACCTATAAGTGGGCAAACAATCTAAAAAAAATTTAGACACTTGGACATTTTTCTGGAAATTTCAAAAATTCATGTAAACTTGATTGCAATTTCATAGAAAACTGTGATTAATATTTCACATTCAATTTTCATAAATTTCACGAACATACTTTTTTAACGCCCTGTACATATAATAGCATAATAAAATATTGTACTAATACTATTACCGTCCAAATAAAACCACTTTTAATTTAAACGATGTTAAAATGATGTTCATTTAAAAAAAAACTTTTATTTCATATTTAAAATCAAAGTCATTTTATTCAGTTGAAGAATTTTTTAAGGAAATTATAATCTGTAATAATTAGTCTTGCTAATACACTTATATTTTGTGACCTCAAGTACTATAACGTCTAATAAAGGATTTAATATTTATTTATTTATAAACAACATTTCTAACATATATTTAGACACCCCGTACATTATTAATTGGACTTTTTTGTGAAAATTCAAAGTAATTAATTTAAACATGATTACAATTTCAATGGAAACTGGGATTCATATTTCACGATTTACAACTTCATATTTTTGAACACCCTGTACATATAATAGCATAAAAAATATTGTACTAGTATTTCTGTCGAAATAAAACCACTTTTAATTTAAACTGCATTCTTATACGTTTATGCAAGAGTTTAAGAAGACATTGGCATGTTTTTCTCATTATTTTCTATATATCCTGAGGTTCATCGGAATCATTCTTTTACTGTCAGGATCCAAAGTTGAGACAGATAGTGTTCTCATCAATATTTTCTATATCTTGAGGTTCGTAGAAATAATTCTATTACCGTGTCAGGATCCGAAGTTGAGACAGATAGTGACGATGGGCTCGCAGGACACGCTGGAGGAGAAGACGGTCACGGTCTGCGTGGCCAGCGACTTCGTCAACATCAACTTCATCAACTTCTGCTGCACGAGGAAGGAGATCGCCAAGCTGTGGACCGATTCGCTGATGAACCTCGCCTACAACCTGAACCAGATCAACGGCACGAACAGCAGGTTCCTGCTGAAAGCCTACACTAGGCTCACGCTAATGACGAACAAGGCTGGAAAGATACCGACCAAGAAGTGAGTCCATTCTGATATTGTAGTTTATAATCGTCTCCGGCACTAAATTCAACACCGTTTGCAGTTGTGTATATATTTTTATTAACTTCTGCAGGTTTGTTAAAAGATTCGAGAAAAACTGAAACTGAAACATTCTGAAACTATTTTAATAGAATTTTTTTTTAATTGTGGTGGCGTTTACTTTGTGATGCATTTTATCAATTATAAATAAAACTAGTTACTTTGTGAGTATCACATAAATTTATTTATTTGTGCCTATACTTTCGACTACTTAGATAATCAATATCAAAGTCAGAGACTTTTTTGATAATGATAATGATTACAAAGTCTCAGACTTTGTTTGATAATGATTATGTAAGTAGTCGAAACTATAGTCACAAATTAATAAACTTATGTGAGACTTACAAAGTAACTTGTTTTATTTAGAATTATTTTTCTTTGAGTTTCTATTACAATATTTTCAGATTTGCTTAAAACTTTTTTAACAATTTTGCACCTTATCACATATATTTATTTATTTGTGCCTATTATTTTGACTACTTAGGTAATCATTATCAGGTAGTCGAAACTATAGTCACAAATAAATAAACTTATGTGATACTCACAAAGTAACTTGTTTTATTTAGAATTTTTTTTTTTATTTTCTATTACAATATTTTCAGATTTGATTATAACTTTTTTAACAATTTTGCACCTTATCACATAAATTTATTTATTTGTGCCTATAGTGTTGACTACTTAGGTAATCATTATCAGGTAGTCGAAACTATAGTCACAAATAAATAAATTTTTGTGATACTCACAAAGTAACTTGTTTTGTTTAGAATTATTTTTCTTTGAGTTTCTATTACAATATTTTCAGATTTGCTTAAAACTTTTAATTAATTTTCTTCAAATTTTTATAATTTCTAACATAAGTAATATTTATTATATTGATACTTTTAATATCTTGGTTACATTCTGAACGTTTTCACTCTCTTGATATTTTTGTAGCAATTTATTTAAATTTTCTGTCACCATACAGTTTTTTTATCACTTTCTAAATTACTTCTGAAATGTTATATGTAACTTCAAAGATTCATTATGTAGTATAAGTTGAATTGGATTGTATTTATCGTCGTACTTACGATGTCTTTTAATTTTCCAGTGTTATTAAATTATTTGCACAAAACAAGGAAGACCGGAAGAGAGTGGAGAAGGCTTTGGACATGTCTGGCCTCCCTTCCGGGAAGAACGACTCGCTGAGCCCGGAGAAGTTCCAATACGATGACTTTTTTAACTTTTATAAGAATCTCACGCAACGACCCGAGGTCGAGAAGGTCTTCAACGAGCTGTAAGTACTAGCCGGACGGGAGACGAACCGCCTCCATCATCGGGTCGGTTTTCAGTGTCGGTACCTCGAAGAGGCACAACATGACGGCGGTGCAGCTGGTGGACTTCCTCAACAAGACGCAGCGGGACCCCCGGCTGAACGAAATCCTCTACCCGTACGCGAACCCAGCCCGCGCAAAAGACATAATCGCCCAGTACGAGCCGAACAAGTACAACGTGCAGAAGGCGCAGCTCTCCTTCGACGGCTTCCTCAAGTACCTGATGTCGGAGGACAACAACATCATTGCGGCCAGCAGCTACGACCTCACCGAGGAGCTGGACCACCCGATGGCGCACTACTTCATCAACTCCTCGCACAACACCTACTTGACCGGGCACCAGCTGACCGGGCGGTCCAGCGTCGAGATCTACAGGCAATGCCTGTTGGCCGGCTGCAGGTGAGCTTAGCGCCCGAAAAATTATGCTTATGTAATTATTGCCTATTTGTAGATGCGTAGAGCTAGATTTTTGGAACGGACGCACAGAGGAGCCAGTAATTGTGCACGGTTACACTTTCGTTCCGGAGATTAGCGCCAGGGAAGTGCTGGAGGCCATCGCCGAGAGCGCCTTTAAGACCTCTGATTTCCCTGTGGTCCTTTCGTTTGAAAACCATTGCAACCCACGCCAGCAAGCCAAAATCGCTAATTACTGTAGAGACATTTTCGGTGATATGCTGCTAGCGGAGCCTTTAGAATCTCACAAAATTGAACCAGGTTAGACTCGCCGCACCGCCCATGAAAACCAGATGAAAAACTTTTAACCGCAGGTATCCCATTGCCGCCACCTTCATCACTTAGACGGAAGATTATTATTAAGAACAAAAAGAAGCACCACCATCATCACCACAAAAAGGGACAGGAACCCATGCCTATAGAAGCGTCCACACTTACGGGCAACGGCGACGTTCCTCATGCTCATCCTCCACTACAAACAAGACAGGTAAAATATTTAATCACAAATGCAGTAATATTGATGACATGTTTCCATAACATACAAACGTTTAGAGTTATGTACTGGAGGATAATAGGATCTCCAGGAATCCGTAAGCACATTATAATTATGCATACATTCAGGATATCAAATGTTGCGGCATAGTGATTAGGAGTGATCACAAAATTATAATTATAAAATTGTGATGCTATAAACCTTTAGCCATATTTAACAAAAAAAAAATTGATTGATATGTTTGTACTTACGAAATTTAATTATATACTAACCTAGATGCATTTAGGGTTCAAAAGAGTCAACCGGCACTGAGGACGAGGAGTCCTCCAGTGAAGAGGAGCTTGATTGCGGGGACCCAGAGCCTCCAAGTGAGTCCCAAGAGAACGTCGGCGAAAAGGCAGCCACCGCCAAGGAAACTGAAGCCGGAGCAGAGATATCAGCTCTGGTAAACTACGTGCAGCCTGTGCACTTTTCAAGCTTCGAGAATGCCCACAGTAAGCCCCCAAAAATTTAACTTCCTAAAACAATAAATTACTCTTATAATAATAATAAAATAACAAAAACAAATCTAAAATGTAAGATTCCACAAATCCGCCCCCCGACATCAACGCACTAACGTCCCGTGTTTCCCTTCCAAGAGAAGAACAGGAACTACGAGATGTCCTCGTTCGACGAACGCCAGGCCACCACCCTCCTCAAGGAGCGCCCGATTGAGTTCGTCAACTACAACAAGCACCAGCTGAGCCGCGTGTACCCCGTCGGCACTCGGTTCGACTCCTCCAACTTCATGCCGCAGGTGTTCTGGAACGCCGGCTGCCAGCTGGTCGCGCTCAACTTCCAGTCCCTCGACCTGGCCATGCAGCTCAACCTCGGCGTCTTCGAGTACAACCTGCGGTGCGGGTTCCTGCTCAAGCCCGAGTTCATGCGGCGGAAGGACCGGCGGCTCGACCCGTTCGCCGAGAGCACCGTGGACGGCATCATTGCCGGCACCGTCAAAATAACTGTGATATCCGGACAATTCCTGACCGACAAGCGCGTGGGGACGTACGTCGAGGTGGACATGTACGGCCTGCCTGCCGACACGGTGAGGAAAAAGTTTCGGACGAAAGTCGTTCCTAATAACGGGATCAATCCTCAGTACGACGAAGAGCCATTTGTATTTAAAAAGGTACGTTCATCACTTATACACCTTGAACGCTTGTGAACACTCAACAAATCAACATATGAAAACTTGATTTTTTTTGTATGTCATCTTTGCAACTGATATTTTTGTTAAATTTTCCGCAATTTGCATAAATATATCATTTTTCGCCTCATTTTAAAAAATTTACAAGTATAGCAGATAATAAATTATAAGACCAACAAATTATTTTATTATTTTAAGCAATTTTATGATGCAGATGCACCGATTTCTTTGCAGGTGGTGTTACCTGAATTGGCTTCCGTCCGAATAGCGGCGTACGAAGACTCCGGTAAATTCATAGGCCACCGGGTGCTGCCGGTGATCGGCCTGTGCCCGGGCTTCCGGCACGTCAACCTCCGCACGGAGCTGGGCCAGCCGCTGCCCCTGGCCACGGTCTTCCTGCACATCGTGGTAAAGGACTATGTGCCCGACGGCCTCTCCGACTTCGCCGAGGCCCTGGCCAACCCCATCAAGTACCAGAGCGACCTGGAGAAGCGCGCCGAGCAGCTGGCTGTCCTCACCGACGGCATGGACGTCATCGCCGAGGGCGAGGAGCCCAAGCAGAGCAGCGTTACAAAGATCGTCAAGGAGCTGTCCGCCACCAACGGTAGCCCCACGCAGCGCCCGTCGATATGCAGGGGCGCAACGAGCGTTGATGTGAACATGGAGATAGTGGAGAGCGTGTCGCCAGTGCCCAACCTGACGACCTGCATTTCGGTGGACCAGACCAACTCGGTTGTCAAGACGCCAGAAGTCGCCGAGAAGCTCGAGGACATTGTGGCCGAGCCGCTGGATAAGATTATGGAGAACAAGCTGGTGAAGGAGAAGAAGATGGAGCTGGAGAAGAAACTCGAGTCGCTGAGGAAGAAGCACGAGAAGAAGAAGCTGACATTGCAGTCGCAAAAGTCGGGGGATCAGAGCGGAGAGAAACGGTCGAAACTCATCAATATTAAATTGGTGAAACGCCTTTCTAGTAAGAATATGTAAGTATTATGTATCGAATTTCCCACTTTAAATTTTGATTTATCTTGCCTATCATGGTTGCAAATGAAGCCTTCTCATTGGTCTAAATAATGATTAGCGGTATAATCATTGCAGCTTGCAGTTGCAATTAGCATCGCAGAGGTTTAATATTTATGTTGTTTTGATAATGAGGTTGTAACAATCATATCGTTGTCATTAGAGTAAGCGGAGTGTTCTCTACGGAATCACCAAGTGCAGAGCCACTGACGAACGTGGCCGACGGCCCGGACACGAGCGGTGAAGGAGGGGACCGTCCTATGCTGCCCAGGAGCCAGTCGGAACGGTTGCTCGCAGCGAGCCGGGAATTCGTCACGCAGGAGAAAGAGCTCCGGGAGAAGTACCACGAGGTGATCTTCAACACGGCGGAGAAGGTCATGCGGGCATCGCAGGCCAACCAGATCAAAGTCCTGATGGTACCCTTGTGCCTGTCCTGCTGGCGTTGCAATTGGTTAATCGTGTCCGTTTCAGACGCAGTTTGAGCGCGAGACGGCCGAGATGATGCGGCGTTTGCAGTCGGACCGCAGGGAGGAGGTCAAGGCGCTGTCAAAGATACACAGGGACAGGGACGAGCTGGTGAGGGTGAAGCGGGAGGTTAACAGTGCCGTCGTGGACAGGGGGGTCATCGAGAGGGAGCGACTGGCAAAAATATTCGACCATAAAAAGGAGGAGTTGAGCAGGCAGCATGAGTTTGTGAAAACTGCCCTATCTGAACATAGGGCAAAGGTGAGGATTTCCATATAACACAAAATTTTGTTAACAAAAATGAACATTAACTAATATTTCGTGATTACTTAAAAAAACTTCACAAACTGAAATTGTAGGGCGGTGGCTGATTGATGTAGATGACGTTAGTTGTCAGTTTTATAGCAGTTGTCCTCACTGCTTCGCTATGAAACTTTTGAGTCCGAGGATCTGCAGGCAGAAAATTAATATGGAAAATTTCTTTCAGGCAAAAATGGCTTTAAGCAAAGAATTTGAAATGAGGTTGGCGAGAGTGGAGGGCGAATCAATGTCTTAAAAACGTAGAATAAAATATTTGAAAAATCTGGTAAGCTTAAAGTTACAACTAACATGTAAAGTTCTATTCTTGATGATATTTTACAAACAGAAGTACTAATCATTCAGAAGAGGATATTTTACTAATGTGAGTAAGCGTATGGGTCATCCTTTTGTTCCCCATTCGATATAAACAAATATACTCAGTATATAAGATATGCAATACTGTTGTACGTACTCACTAACGAATCTGTTAACATACGACAATCAATGAACGGTTTCTGCTGGTGTCCTGTTATTACTTAGCTAGTTATCGATGTCGTATCATTGTGATATATAAATAGTCTTTAGTCATGTTTTCCGCTTTATAGATACTAGGTGCATGGACAGAACCTGCCGGGTTAAACGCAATCCAATACAAAAGTCTCTGAGTTACATACATTCTAGTCAGTGCGTTTGTAATAATGTTTTGTAACATTCACACGTGGTATTTATGTTTTTTTTTAATGTTTGTGTTACTACTTGTGTAAATTTGGATCTTACAAGCTGATGCCCTCGGCAGGTCCGATTGATTAGCGATTAGCACTGCTAATTGTTAATGATTCAAGGTGCTTTATAAAATGCTGTCGTAGTAATTTATTTCATTACGGGCAAACAAACAGGGTGTTAGATCACATTGCTTCACATTAGCGGTGGGAGAACTGTGTTCTGTGTTTGATCTGAGAGAACCTTTGTGTACATGTATCTATTTATGAATACGATAAATATTCTTAGCAAATTGTTATCAACTATTGTTATTTTTTGTAAATATTGTTTATATTTGTGTCATTTTAAATCTATGATATTTTAATTGTACAATCCTGTATATAGCATTTATAATTGAGTTGTGGTAGTGATTAGGGTTATTTATTAGCAGTCAGTGTTGCCAAATAACTGTCCATAAAACTCTCCCCGCGTGCAACGTCGGTTTCTTTACTTGGAAGTGCAGCATTTACATACCAATTGTATTATTTGTCGTAGCTGAATGTTGCTACTCAATGTCGTTGTTACTCAATGGTTGTTACATAGTATAGTTGTTAGCAATATTTGATAGTCAGTACCAACAGTTAGTATTTCCTATCTACCAACGGCCTATTATCAATCGTATTATGTTACACTTCAGTAACGCGTTTTTTAAGTCGCCTCTTAAGGACTTCCATCTTGACCCGATTCTTTTGTACCCTCCACGTGCTATCTGTTCGGGTATCCGACGCCAGACTTGAGTTAGACGCACTTATTAAATGTCCACGTGTAAATTATATATAACTGTAATTAATGGAGTTCATTCGGGTCGGATACGCGGACTCGAGGACATCACACCCAACTTTCTACTTTCGAATATACATGTATATATATATATACGATTTCATTTTTCTTTTTTAAACCTCTATTGGTTGTGCTACTTAATTTATTCTCTAATGCTCGTTTCTAGATTCTCACTTAGTTTTTCGTTTGTTTCGTTGTTACGTTTTTACATTCCATTTATTATAGAGTCTCCAAATGTGTTTCTCTTTCGTTTGTTATAAATCTCGTTTTCCAAACTGTGCCTTTGTCTCATTTATCTATATAATTACCATCATACTCATGTATTACATGTGTTTACTAATAAATTGATGTGTCTAAATAAATTTATGTGCAGAGAATCTATTAGTTTATTATCCTTGTTATGGAATAGAAACACATTTTACAACATTTTATATCACTTTTAACATTTAATAGGATTGCAGTTTCGACAACAATTTGGTCATTCTCAAATGGATTAGAAAACTAACTCGATAACATTATCTATCATTTACTAAGGTTTCATCTATCCACTTTATTTTCCACATTATTTGTACTTCTAACCAATAGAGCTGAAGAACTACAACTGGAGCATCACAGTCAACTGCTTGAAATCATTCTTCGTGTAGCTCAGAGATGGTCAGCACGCTGCACCCCAAAGGTATAGCTAAAGGAGCCGCTGACTTGAAGAATCTAAAGGAGCAGATAAACGAATAAAACAATTAATTTGTTTATTAACCACAGATAAGTTTAATTTAATTAATTTGTAAAACCAGTATTTCTTGGGAACACACTCGTTCATTTTACTTGTGATCGTTCTGCGTATGTATTTTTATTAACTTCATTTGTTAACTAATATAATAATAACTTTTTCATTTTACATTCAAATTGAACAAAAATTACGCCATTTATAGATCTTTGCATGCTGATTACTAATAGCCATCCGGACCCTCTATATAGTCCGTCCAATTTGAAGGCGAAGTTAATATAAAATGTTCACGTGAACGGCGACAATTTACAGGGCCGATTCTACACAACACAGGTCCAACACTAGTGTAGCGTTTGCAGTAACAAAATTCACTTGGTCCATGTGTCACAAGTAACAAGTTTATATAAGCTTCGGCTTGAAATTGGGACACAGTATAGTAATACTACAGAGCTATACAAAGTTTTACCGCTTCTATAAATGCATTTGGAGACCTCTGATCAGCTTGCCTTGAGCGAATCTATCAATCAATGAGAGGCACACTTTGAGCCCCTTCTTATAGTTTCCGTTTATTCCTGAGGAGCATTATGTATACACAGACCAGCCACATTTTCTAACCTAGTTGGTGATCAGGGTTGGCTTGATGAATTCAATGTGAATCGTGTGCAAATATATTAAACGTGATGAGAAAGCTCCCGCAAATTTATTATACAACGTTTATTCCTTAAAGAAATAGAAATAAACTGAGATAAACAATATTTTATATTGGCGCCATCTATGGTTCACGTACAAACTACTTGGTTTGAAAATTGCTCCGAATTTTCGATACCACTAATGGAGTTATCTTTGCAACGAAATTTCGGACAAATTCACTGACTTCTATTAAAATCCATATTTATTGAGATTTGTCCAACACATTTTAAAACCTCATCACAATTAAACGACGCGCAGCTCACATAACTTCTGTTCATTGCGTCCCGTTGGATGCGCCTTCGCGCGCCATCTCTCGGCAACGTCAATTGTCAGAAATGTCAATACAACTAAATGCCCATTAGTTGTATCGAAAATTCGGTTAAATTGTTAATTTTTAATTTACAGCTTAAATTTAAAACCATTTAACGATTGTAGATGCCCTACAAATGTTTTGTAAACATGCGCTTTGATTTTAAAAGCGTTTAAGTTCTTTTATAAATCATCAGTCGGAGGCGCACATGCATGATGTTTACCAGTCGTTCAATGTCATTGGTGACAGTGCTCGTGAGTTTATAATTTCACAATGTACCGTTGTTATTATCCAAAAAATGTGCGAATTACTCGATCAAACACATCCTCACATCGCCAGGCCACCATAACGTAAGTTAATTGCATCTATAAACCACTAATTATCATTTCTTGTTATCCCTTGAATTCCAACCCTCAAATTTAACTCTGTTTTCAAGCTAATTTGGAGAAACTACTCCACATTTTGATGCCGCAGTGCCTTATAGAGCAATACGCAATTTGGTGCCCCACGATATTGACCCAGAAATCTGAACTGAACATGCTGAATAATGATCTCGTACCCTCGTCTTTCGACCTGAGTACGGCCCACACAGTAAGTTTCCTGAGAGCACAGTTGTGGCTTAAGTCCATCATTTAATTGCAGGTCTTTCCGACTAACCATAATTTATTTCTCTATCCTATTGTTTCAAATAAATTAATAACAATGAACTCAATTTTTTTCAGACGGAGTCGTGCTTGCACCAAACCACCCAGCGATGAATGGAGAAGCTCCACCGTTTGCAAGAACTGCATGTAACCTGGCGCAGAATGATTTTTGCTGTTATTTTTAACAAGACTGGGTACGTTCCTCTGTGTTCTGATGTGGCGATTTCAAGTGCAATAGTAGTGGTACAAGAAGAAGGCTGCTTGTAAGCAGTGCTTTGTTTTGGATCTGCTTCATTCATAACGTGTCCATTGCTGCGTGTGGCGGACGCATAGAATATACTGTTATTTCAGAGATATTTTAGGATTTTTAGTTTACATGTCGATTAGATTATACTGTGGGATGAATAATTCTTCATTTCCTCAGATATTTTAGGACAGTTTATACGTCGATTAGGTTATACTGCGGGATGAATAATACTTTATTTCTGCAGACATTTTAAACTTACTCTGGGATGATTAAATCTCCATTTTCGCAGATATTTATACGTCGATTAGAATATACTGTGACATGAATAATTCTTCATTTCCACAGATATTTTAGGACAAATTATATGTTGGCGATGATTAATTCTTAATTGTTCATTTCCGGAGATATTTTAGGACAGTTTGTACATTGATTATGTTATACTGAGGGATGAATCATTCTTGATTTCTGCAGATATTTTAGGACTGTTTACACATCGATTAGGTTATACTGCAGGATCAATAATTGTTCATTTCCGCAGATATTTTAGGACACTTTGTACATTGATTATGTTATACTGTGGGATGAATAATTCTTCATTTCCGGAGATATTTTAGGACGGTTTATACATCGATTAGGTTATACTGCAGGATGAATAATTTTCATTTCCGCAGATATTTTAGGACAGTTTGTATGTCGATTATTTTATACTGTAGGATGAATAATTCTTCATTTCTGCAGATATTTTAGGACTGTTTACACATCGATTTGGTTATACTGCGGGATGGATAATTGTTCATTTCCGCAGATATTTTAGGACAGTTTGTACGTCGATTATGTTATACTGTGCGATGAATAATTCTTCATTTCTGCAGATATTTTAGGACTGTTTACACATCGATTTGGTTATACTGCAGGATGGATAATTGTTCATTTCCGCAGATATTTTAGGACAGTTTGTACGTCGATTATGTTATACTGTGCGATGAATAATTCTTCATTTCTGCAGATATTTTAGGACTGTTTACACATCGATTTGGTTATACTGCGGGATGGATAATTGTTCATTTCCGCAGATATTTTAGGACAGTTTGTACGTCGATTATGTTTTACTGTGGGAGGAATAATTCTTCATTTCCGGAGATATTTTAGGACGGTTTTACATGATAACTTTACATGAGGTGTTTGCACAAGCTGCGTCAAAGTGCAGTAGTTGAATGCACAAGAAAAATGTGGCGTGTAAACAACACTGGGGTTGTTTGTTTGTAAGTAACTAATAATGTTATCGTTTTCAGTGTGCTGTTATAGATCTGCTTACTTCAAAACGTGTCCATTGCCGTGTTTGGCAGAATACGGATTGCAGGCATCGAAGAACAGTATGATTCAACGCAGTCTCGACCGGAACAAAGGTAGGATTTTACTATTACTTAATTTCATTGCAACGTGACGCTTGTAATTGATCAATGAGTCGTACTTCAATTGAAACCATCGATATAATTGATATTATTGACCGCCTCCAGGCTACTTAAGGCCCGTTCTCGCTTGCTCTTGGAAATCCCTACGGTGACTTTTATGATATAATCGAAATACTTCGGAACCGACATGACTCTTTATTAATTTGGTGCTCACACATAACAATTACTTCTGCTTCCCCCATTCTCATACATGTTGGACTTTATATTTCAAAACCTGTTAGGAGCTAATTATTCATGCCCTTTTTAATACAGAGCTGGTTTTGAACTGTCTGTAAGTTAACCTAATAATCATGGGGAGAATTTATTCGGGAGTCTTTCTTCATTTGATACATTGAGTCAGTATTCAAACATGAGTGCTTCCAGGGCATTTTGCATCTCCTTATTAGGTTCTTTGTAGTTGGAATGCTAAATTAGAGCTTTTTTTTTTACTGTCACTGGGGGCATTTTCAAGTGCAAAAAGCGACAGTTTTTAATTTTTTGGCGACATCTGCCACATATTTATCTAACTGCTCACTGAAGTGCGGGTAAAAAAGATATCTGGAATTCCAGAAATCTTTTTAACCTACAAATAATAGAAACCTGTAATATTTATTTGTTTTTTTGTTCAATCGTGCGTCAGCAGATGTCTCTGGGGTGCTTTTTAGTTCATATTTTTTGTCGCCAGACGTCGCGTTGATCGCAATTTCAATGCAGCAAACAAATGCACATGAAAATTGTTTCTAAACAACACTTGGGATGTTCTTCTTGTAACTAACTAATCAAGTTATAGTTTTCATTACGCTTTTATGGATGTGCTTCCTTTTTAAAACGTGCGTATTGATGTGTGTGGCGCATTACTGTTAAGGATGTTTGCAGGCATTGAGGAACACTACGATATTTCAGGACGGTTTCTACGTTGATTAGGTTATACTGTGGGATGAATCTAAAATTAATAGCAGATATTTTAGGACAGTTTCTACGTCGATTATGTTATACTGTGGGATGAATAATTCTTCATTTCTGTAGATATTTTAGGACTGTTTACACATCGATTTGGTTATACTGCGGGATGGATAATTGTTCATTTCCGCAGATATTTTAGGACAGTTTGTACGTCGATTATGTTATACTGTGGGATGAATAATTCTTTATTTCTGCAGATATTTTAGGACTGTTTACACATCGATTAGGTTATACTGCAGGATCAATAATTGTTCATTTCCGCAGATATTTTAGGACAGTTTGTACATTGATTATGTTATACTGTGGGATGAATAATTCTTCATTTCTGCAGATATTTTAGGACTGTTTACACATCGATTTGGTTATACTGCGGGATGGATAATTGTTCATTTTCGCAGATATTTTAGGACAGTTTGTACATTGATTATATTATACTGTGGGATGAATAATTCTTTATTTCTGCAGATATTTTAGGACTGTTTACACATCGATTAGGTTATACTGCGGGATCAATAATTGTTCATTTCTGCAGATATTTTAGGACAGTTTGTACATTGATTATATTATACTGTGGGATGAATAATTCTCTATTTCTGCAGATATTTTAGGACTGTTTACACATCGATTAGGTTATACTGCGGGATCAATAATTGTTCATTTCTGCAGATATTTTAGGACAGTTTGCACATTGATTATGTTGTACTGTGGGATGAATAATTCTTCATTTCTGCAGATATTTTAGGACGGTTTACACATCGATTAGGTTATACTGCAGGATCAATAATTGTTCATTTCCGCAGATATTTTAGGACAGTTTGTACATCGATTATGTTAAACTGTGCCATGAATAATTCTCCATTTCTGCAGATATTTTAGGACTGTTTACACACCGATTTGGTTATACTGCGGGATGGATACTTGTTCATTTTCGCAGATATTTTAGGACGGTTTATACATCGATTATATTATACTGTGGGATGAATAATTCTTTATTTCTGCAGATATTTTAGTACGGTTTACACATCGATTATGTTATACTGCAGGATCAATAATTGTTCAATTCCGCAGATATTTTAGGACAGTTTGTACATTGATTATGTTATACTGTGGGATGAATAATTCTTCATTTCTGCAGATATTTTAGGACGGTTTACACATTGATTAGGTTATACTGCAGGATCAATAATTGTTCATTTCCGCAGATATTTTAGGACAGTTTGTACGTTGAATATGTTATACTGTGGGATGAATAATTCTTCATTTCTGCAGATATTTTAGGACGGTTTACACATCGATTAGGTTATACTGCGGGATGGATAATTGTTCATTTTCGCAGATATTTTAGGACGGTTTATACGTCGATTATATTATACTGTGGGATGAATAATTCTTTATTTCTGCAGATATTTTAGGACTGTTTACACATCAATTAGGTTATACTGCGGGATCAATAATTGTTTATTTCTGCAGATATTTTAGGACAGTTTGTACATTGATTATGTTATACTGTGGGATGAATAATTCTTTATTTCTGCAGATATTTTAGGACGGTTTACACACCGATTAGGTTATACTGCAGGATCAATAATTGTTCATTTCTGCAGATATTTTAGGACAGTTTGCACATTGATTATGTTATACTGTGGGATGAATAATTCTTCATTTCTGCAGATATTTTAGGACGGTTTACACATTGATTAGGTTATACTGCAGGATCAATAATTGTTCATTTCCGCAGATATTTTAGGACAGTTTGTACGTTGATTATGTTATACTGTGGGATGAATAATTCTTCATTTCTGCAGATATTTTAGGACGGTTTACACATCGATTAGGTTATACTGCAGGATCAATAATTGTTCATTTCTGCAGATATTTTAGGACAGTTTGTACATTGATTATGTTATACTGTGGGATGAATAATTCTTCATTTCTGCAGATATTTTAGGACGGTTTACACAACGATTAGGTTATACTGCGGGATGGATAATTGTTCATTTTCGCAGATATTTTAGGACGGTTTATACGTCGATTATATTATACTGTGGGATGAATAATTCTTTATTTCTGCAGATATTTTAGGACTGTTTACACATCAATTAGGTTATACTGCGGGATCAATAATTGTTTATTTCTGCAGATATTTTAGGACAGTTTGTACATTGATTATGTTATACTGTGGGATGAATAATTCTTTATTTCTGCAGATATTTTAGGACGGTTTACACACCGATTAGGTTATACTGCAGGATCAATAATTGTTCATTTCTGCAGATATTTTAGGACAGTTTGCACATTGATTATGTTATACTGTGGGATGAATAATTCTTCATTTCTGCAGATATTTTAGGACGGTTTACACATTGATTAGGTTATACTGCAGGATCAATAATTGTTCATTTCCGCAGATATTTTAGGACAGTTTGTACGTTGATTATGTTATACTGTGGGATGAATAATTCTTCATTTCTGCAGATATTTTAGGACTGTTTACACATCGATTTGGTTATACTGCAGGATCAATAATTATTCATTTCCGCAGATATTTTAGGACAGTATGTACATTGATTATGTTATACTGTGGGATGAATAATTCTTCATTTCTGCAGATATTTTAGGACGGTTTACACATCGATTAGGTTATACTGCAGGATCAATAATTGTTGTTTTCCGCAGATATTTTAGGACAGTTTGTACGTTGATTATGTTATACTGTGGGATGAATAATTATTTATTTCTGCAGATATTTTAGGACGGTTTACACATCGATTAGGTTATACTGCAGGATCAATAATTGTTGTTTTCCGCAGATATTTTAGGACAGTTTGTACGTTGATTATGTTATACTGTGGGATGAATAATTATTTATTTCTGCAGATATTTTAGGACGGTTTACACATCGATTAGGTTATACTGCAGGATCAATAATTGTTCATTTCCGCAGATATTTAAGGACGGATTATATGTCGATTAGGTTATACTGCGGGATGAATAATTCTTCATATTCGCAGATATTTTAGGACGGTTTATACGTCGATTATATTATACTGTGGGATGGATAATTCTTCATTTCTGCAGATATTTTAGGAAGGATTATACGTCGATTAGGTTATACTGCGGGATGAATAATCCTTCATTTCCGCAGATATTTTAGGATGGTTTCTACTTCAATTAGGTAATACTGTGGGATGAATAATTTTTCATTTCCACAAATTTTCCTTTGGTTAAGGTAAGTGTAAGAGCTGTCCGTAGATGATCATTTGACATTCGATATGAATATCTTATGATAAAGCTGCGCTGATGAGTCCTATAAGGACGAAACAGCTTACGTCCTTCCAGATTCTTCCCAAGTTAAAGAGCTTCAACTGCAATTCAGGTGAGCACTAGCCGTATGAAAATTTTCGATTCAAACTGAGTGGGCAGTATGATAGAGAAGTCCACATATTATTTAATTTTCGGATTTTGTACCAGGATCACAGAAGGTGCAAGAGATCTTTTATTCATATACTGCCCACTCAATGCAAATAGAAAATTGTCGTCTACATAATTTATAATTTTCGGATTTTGTACCAGGATCACAGAAGGTGCATGAGATCTTTTATTCATATACTGCCCACTCAATGCAAATAGAAAATTTTCGTCTACATAATTTATAATTTTCGGATTTCGTACCAGGATCACAGGAGGTCAACGAGATCTTTTATTCATAGTGCCCACTCAATGTAAATCGAAAATATTCGTCTACACATTTTATAATTTTCGGATTTCGTACCAGGATCACAGAAGGTGCATGAGATCTTTTATTCATATACTGCCCACTCAATGCAAATAGAAAATTTTCGTCTACATAATTTATAATTTTCGGATTTCGTACCAGGATCACAGAAGGTGCATGAGATCTTTTATTCATAGTGCCCACTCAATGTAAATAGAAAATATTCGTCTACAATTTTATAATTTTCGGATTTCGTACCAGGATCACAGGAGGTCAAAGAGACCTTTTATTCATAGTGCCCACTCAATGTAAAACAATAATATTCGCCTGCATATTCTCAATGTTCTCCTCGCAAAAATCAATATACAGGGTGATCCAAAAACTTTTAAAATATTTTCGACTCACCCTGTACATATCAATTTGCTCCTCGCAAAACTCGATATACAGGGTGATCCAAAAACTTTCAAACTATTTTCGACTCACCCTGTATATATCAATTTGCTTCTCGCAAAACTCGATATACAGGGTGATCCAAAAACTTTCAAAAATTTTCGACTCACCCTGTATATCTCAAAGTGCTCCTCGTAAAAGTCGATATACAGGGTGATCCAAAAAGTGATGAATTTTGCAACCCACGAAAATCGATATATACAGGGTGGCCACAGCCCGAATACCCGTAAAATTTAGCCTCGCGCGCGCGCGCGCGTATATATAATGTAATATAAACATATAGTATATCTATATTGCTATAAATCCAGTAGGGGTCCTACGGACCCCTACAGGATTTATAGAAAAATTTCTACCGGTCGAGCTCCAGGAAAGAAGCTTAAACGCGCGTCACATGACGTGTGCGCGTGTGTGTGTGGGCGCACCCACGGCGGGCGTCGCGACGCCCGCCCGCCTGACGCCTGACGCGCGTTTTTTAGGCTTCTCACCTGGGCGGGGGGTGGGCACCTGCTAGGTACGTGGTACCTAGCAGGTGCATATTGCCCACCCCCCACAGGGCGGGGGGTGGGCACCTGCTAGGTACGTGGTACCTAGCAGGTGCATATTGCCCACCCCCCACATCTATACCCCTAGATACCCCCACCGATATTCTATTGTATACTATAGTATACAATATTATAGTAATCGCGAGGCAAATCGTCCCGTCTCACTTCCACTCGTTGGCCGGGTCTACTTACCTTCTCGCACTCACGGGCGCTTATCGCGAATCTGTAAGAAGAGATGAAGATTTTGGTCGATGGATTTCCATGGCTCGGTAGCGTAGCTCGCTGCAGCGATGGGGTGGCCCCCGATCGCTGCAGCGAACCGTGGGTTCAAATCCAGCCGGCCGAATAAAAATTGCGGCGGGTTGCGGACCGGCAGGGGTGCCGCCGGGGCTGCGATGGTGGCAGCGCAGGGGTGAGCTGCGGCGGGAGGAAGCGATGCTGGAGCGGGGGGTGCGGCAGGGATTTGCCGGGGCTGCGATGGTGGCAGCGCCGGGGAGCAGCCGGGGGCCGGGCAGGGACCCGGCCCGGCGGGATGCAGGATGGGGCAGCGGCCCGGAGCGTGGGGGGCAGGAGGGCAGCGATCCGGTGGGAGCGCCGGAAACGCCGGTGGTGGGGAAGAGGCCGAAGCGGAGGTAGCAGCGATGCGGGGGCGGAAAATTGGAAAAATTAGTGGGGATGAGATTCGGCAGCGAGGGAGGGCGGGAAGAAGATATACGAAAAACAGGCAATCTTTTACAATTTTTTTTTCACAAAATTTTTACAAGTCAAATAGTGGAGGCGCCGGGTAAAGGGACTTGTAAAAATTTCCACCAAGAACTGCCCTGTACTGGCCGAAAATGTTAATGCCCTGTATTCATATCTCCCTTTCTAGTATCCTTATTTAACTTTAGTGAAGGCACTGGGTAGAGGGACTTGGTCATTTAACAAGGGCCCGAAAGAAAACGCACACATATTAAGTTATACACTATATATTTTATAAACTCCTTTCTTTACACAAGTTTTACTTTGTTTATTACATATAATTTATTCAGGTGTATTGCGTATCAAAGAACGTTAACATCGATTAGATTATGCTTAAGGTAATAAAGTATATAATTTGGTGTGGCGCAAATCAAACAACGCCAGCAGTAAGTGTACGTTAGCTGACAGCATTACAGTCAACTGTTACTGTTGTACGTTGTTTGATCCGCAATATACCTAACCATATACTTTATTACCGATGATGTACAGCCATGAGAATGCCGCGGTTCGTAAGACCGAACAGTCCGCTATCCTTGTCTCTACAGTGCAGGACAAGACATACGTACAAGGACAGTGGACTGCTCACTCTTACAGAATTACAGGCACTCTGATGCCTTTGGCCTCGGGTACGATGCGAGCGGTAAGAGGCGGCGAATATTAATGGCTAGAAGCAGCAGTGAGCGATAAGTGTAACGCGTACAGATTTTTCCAGCATGCTGCATTCAAATCGTGAACATAACGATTGTTTGACGCTCACCGCAGCCGCTTGAATTGTACCAAAGGCCTTTTTGGAAATGAATTTTAATCAGTTCGGTACAACCTAGCCTTAAATACATATAAACGATCTTTATTTAGCTACAATGTTTATAAGGGTGCGATTAAAGGGTATAATGTTTATTGGATTAAGATTTAATTGTGTTACAATCTTTATTTAGGCAAGATATTTATGGCGAGATGATCTATCGATGGCCTCGGGTACGATGCAAGCGGTGAGAGGCCGCGAATATTAAAGGGGGCTAGGAGCAGCGCAGTGAGCGACAAGTATAAAGCTTGAATTGTACCCAAGGCCTTACATACCGTCCTAAAATACCTGTGGAAATGAATTTTATTCAGTTCGGTACAACCTAGCCTTAAATACATATAAACGATCTTTATTTAGCTACAATTTTTATAAGGGTGCGATTAAAGGGTATAATGTTTATTAGATTAAGATTTAATTGTATTACAATCTTTATTTAGGCAAGATATTTATGGCGCGACGTTCTATCGATGGCCTCGGGTACGATTCAAGCGATGAGCGGCCGCAAATATTAAAGGGGGCTAGGAGCAGCAGTGAGTGACAAGTGTAAAGCTTGAATTGTACCAAAGGCCTTACATACCGTCCTAAAATACCTGTGGAAATGAATTTTATTCAGTTCGGTACAACCTAGCCTTAAATACATAGAAACGATCTTTATTTACCTACAATGTTTATAAGGGTGCGATTAAAGGGTATAATGTCTATTGGATTAAGATTTCATTGGGACACAATCTTCATTTAGGCAAGGTATTTATGGCACGACGATCTATCGATGGCCTCGGGTACGATGCAAGCGGTGAGAGGACGCGAATATTAAAGGCTAGGAGCAGCGGTGTAGTAGCAGCAGTTTTTCCAGCACGCCCATTCAAATTATGAACAAAACGCTTGTTTTGTCGGTCACCTGCGCCGCTTACTGCTTGAATCGTACCCTAGGCCTTACATGCCGTTCAAATATACTTGTGAAAATGAATTTTATTCAGTGCGGTACAACCTAAACTTAAATACACATAAATATTGTCGCTAAATAAAGATCGTTCATAAGTATACGATCTTTACTGGGTGACAACCCTTATTGCACCATCTTTATTCAGATACGATGTCTATTGGACAATCTTAAAGGCTGAATCATTGATTTATACACGACGTAACAATGCTACGCCGTGACAACGCTATCGCTACGGGCATTTTCGACAGCGCTTAATGCACGTTGAAAATACCTACAGCGATAGCATTGTCACAGCGTAGCATTGCCACGTAAGGAATCTATGAATCTGCCTTAACAAAACTACGATTTATATTCGGGTGCGAAAACCTAACCTAAACGATCTTTATTTGGCTAGAATATTTATGGGGTACGATTTTATATTTATTCGGTTACAACCTTTATTGCGCTGCTATCTTTATTTGGGTATGATGTTTATTGGACTACGATTTAATTGAGCTACAATTTTGATTCGGGTACGATATTTATAGCGTTACGTCTATATTCGGGTACGATATTTATAGCGTTACGTCTATATTCGGGTACGAACTTTATTGCGCTACGATCATTTTAGAGCAACGATATTTATTGAGCTAGGACTCCACATGGAGTCTTTCCGCATTTTATTTAATACAAATGCAAATCGTCGTGGTAACTCAGTAGGTTGTACAGCCATGGACGATAAGAATGACATGCTTGTCCATCCGAGCAGTTTGCTATACTTGTCTGGTCCCGTACAGTAGGGGCACGAGGTAGACAAGGATAGAATATTGTTCGGACGGACGGACGCGTCATTCTGAGAGTCCGTGGCTGTACACCCAAAAACTTCGCTTTTGCTTTATTGCACATTCGTGATCAATATAGTCTACTGCACAAACTTCACAGGGTAGTTTGTGTAGTTGACCGAATTGATAACGATACTGCAATAAACCAAAAAATTTGTTTTTGTACGTACGCAAGCGGAAGCAGCGTCAGTATTCAGTATGGCAGGATTAATCGGCATCGCCAGGATTAGCGCAAGCAGCATCAGTTAAGGCTGGCGAATGTTGTCATCATTGCCAGGATTAACGCAAGCTCAAATCAGCATCGCCAGGATATCATCATAAGCTGGATTGCCACATAATCCTTTAGATACCGATACAAATACTATCATATGAATACTGTACTACGATTTCAAAAAACATTCTCATTCTTAATCTTGTAATTTAAAATTTAATCTGAATCTTTGCAATTTAATTGTAATAAAAGTTATAAAACTTTAAATGATAAGCCAATTAATTCTATAAAAATATAATAAAAAGTGCTTTCAGTTTAACGTTGCATCCGATGCCGTAATTGAAATACGACGCCCAACCCTTCCCACCAGAAATCAGACGATATCACAAGCATACGAATCACAAGCGTACGAAACACCAGCACACAGAGACAAATCATAAAAATCAATGCACACACCAAACTAAAAAAGAGCTAAAAGCGGCGGCCGCCTTTTATCCCTATCTGACTATTTAGGCAAAATGATGCAACGTTAACGTTTTGGCACTTTCTACTATTGCTATAATGACCTGAATGATCATTTAATTGGAATGAAAATCAATCAGTAGATTAAGAATGTAATCATTTTGAAACCGTTACCACCTTTAAACCTATACTATACTAATGGTTAAATGCTATAGCCAGTGGAGTAGTTAAATAGTAATGCAATATATTGAAACAAATTTTAAAATGCTGTTCAAGCTCTCTGCACTGTTCTCTAAAACACAAATGAATCGCACTTACCAATAACTACTCCACGGATAATTCATAAATTACACAATTTATTTAAAAAATTGATGAAAAAAAAAAAGGATAAAAAATTTGCTTGGGTTTAAGAAAAAATTGATTTAAAATTAAATTTGATAAAAAAATTGACTTGGCTTAAAAAAAATCGGGCAAAAAATTGACTAAGGTAAAAAAAATGATTAAAAAAAAAAGGAGGAATTCTAAAAATTGGGACCGAATCTAAAACTCTAAATCCTTAAATCACGATTCTCAAAGCGGTATTTTTGCAAATTCATTAATAATAATTATATATCTATGTATATATACTAGATGTATAATCACAATCTGGAATGAAACGAAAAATATTTCGACTAAATTCAAAATCGGGGCCTATAGCGCTTGAAATCTATCCTCGGAGGCTCCGAGTGAAGCAAAGCACGGTTTTAACTAAATTCCGCGATACGTAACGAGAATATCTGTTATTTTGATAGCAAATTGTGTGAAAGGAGGCTGTCCTGTGAGTGGCCGAGTAAAGCAAAGCAGTAACTTTTGCAACTTTTGCACTTTTTGAAATGTTGAATCCGTAACGAGAATATCTGCCTTCCCTGTGAACAACGGCACCTCTTTGCGATCGCTTCAGAAGGACTGGCAAATCATCATCTCTTCACCAGTAAAAACAGCCGAATCGATATCCCTTGACACACCAGTCCGGTTAGATAGCTGGACAAGCCCCAGCTGGGGCCAAGTATTGGTTACGTTAGTGCGGTGAAATGAACTGGTGGAGAGATGAATGATCTGAAGCACGGCGCGGTACCCAATGATTTTAAACAATTATTTCTATCGTGGTCAGTCTCTGTACCTTTAGATTAGATAACTGAAGATAACAATTGGGCAGTTAGTACAAACTGCACAAGCATATTACTCGGACACACAGAGAGGAACATTTACTTAAAGTACCTTCGCAAATAATTTTAAAATCGGAGCAAATAGCGCTTTGAGAATCTTAAAAAATATTTATATGTACCAAGTCACATTACGAATCAAATATTCAAACATCAATAACCCTTGCAAAATACAATTGAATTCGTATTAAAAAGTAAGGTCAAACGATGGACTAAATGTGGAATTTGATAAGATTTAAGACGAGACAATTTTGAAATTGTCTGAAGCATGAAAAGTAATATTGTTGGACAACCATTAATCAAAATCAGATAAACAAATTTGGAATCTTAAAATCACATCAGGGTTATTAACATTTGAATAAATAAAAAAATATATTTGGGACGGGATAGGAATCAATTTTTTAAATATTATTGCGTCATCAAAACATTACTACATACAGGCATGCCCCCAAGTTACGTAACTATTGAGTTCTGTAAACTTTTAAATAACTTGAATTTTAAGTTAGTCGAATTAGAAAATTGCATAAGTACAACTTTATAAAAAAAATTATGAACGAATATAAAAACAAAGGGTGTGTTTGAGGTGTATGGTTATGAACAGAAATGCAGTTTTCTGGCAATTTCCACCCTTCATACGCAACTTCAAATTACAAAGGTTGTTGGTTACGTAAGTTTGGGGATACCTACACTTAAAATTATTTAATTCTATTAATAAAATTACTTATCCACAAAATCTAATTCATGTTGTCAAGTATCTCTGTATTACGAATTATATCTTATTATCTCTATATTATGAATTAAATCTACATATAATTAGTTTGTGTGGATAAGTTTCGAGCTACAACCAAGTAATAAACAAAGAATTGTCTATTTATCTATAACTAATTAATTATTATTGCATGGTGATTTCAAGAACACTTAATGCCATTTATGAATGCAATACTAAAATAGTTTATCACTTGGTTACAGCTAAACTATTTTCTAAAGTCTCCTCAGCGATGTTCTTGATCCGATGTCTTCTATCCAAAGTCATCTAGGTTCCCACATTGTTCAAGATCCGAGTGCATCGTAATCGGAAGTTGAAGTAGTGTCATCGTAGTCATCCACCTGCAGATATTCTGGTTCCAGCAAAAGCCCATTAGCTAAAAATACATTAAATTTTAGATTGCGAAAATGTTAAGAATATAAATCCTTTCACTGCTAGTATCAAACAAATATTAATAAACCATACCAAGGTATTGCCTAAACCAGTGGTTCCCCAAGTGTGCGTCGGGGCACCCTGGAGAGCCGTCTTTCCAGGGGTGCCACGCAGAATATTGCAAAAGGTTTATAATTAAGTTGAATAAACTAATAGAAAAATTAACCCGGGTATTTTGCAGACTGACATCATTTACAATGAGATGGCTTTCAATAATACCGAATAACATATTTAAAAGATCCATTGCAGTTAGTCATGATATAACTTAGAGAAGGTTTGGAAAAACCTTAGTTCAAAAAGGGCGCTGTGAGCGGAAAAAGTTTCGAAACCACTGGCCTAAACTATTTATACAGAGTTACGGTTTGTCTAGAGTAAATACAATACAATTCATGCTGCTACGAAATGAATAAATATCATTCATATAGTAAAAGGATTTATAAATTTCTTTCGTTTAATGCAATATATCACTGAATGAAAATGTTATTCGTAATGGACAAGTTTAAACCGGAATTCTTAAACAAAATTAATGCTGTGTTACTTTAAGTAAATTTTATGTGAATAAATATATTACAATTAATTCTAAATGCAGTAAACATATTGCATTAATGGTTAACACTAACTTCAAGTTATTTTATATTGTGAAACTTGAAGTAAATTTAAGATCTCATGACATAATAATTTTTCGTACATACAGACTGTTAAAGAAAGTGATGTCAACTTTAATGCTGGATACTATTAAATGACACTGTTCAAGCTGCAAATCGAATATGTTTTGCAGCGTTGCAGAAATGTTTTCTAGGATACAAGCAAATAATATAACCAGAATTTTTAAAATGTGATTTCTTGTCATAACTTTATTGTTGGAAGAGTTGACACCGCTTTCTTGAATGCTCTGTAACTTGCCGTCCAAAATTATAAATAATTAAAAAATATATTTGTAACATCCTCATTATTAGGCTTCTTGTGACCGATCTGCTTAAACATTTTTTCAACCAATTCGTTGACAGCTCCTGTGTGATTGCAAATTTGAGGAAAATACAAATAATTTACCTTTTATATCCGAAGCTCTTTCTGGATAGAACTGCAACTTCCATCTGGTAAGCTGTTGATTAACATTGATGTACTTCAACTTCGGGAAGAAAGGGTCGAGTCCCGTCTACACTGCAATTACCAGTTCGGTGTTTAGTTCTTCGTAAGATTGTTGCAATTCCATATGAAGAGCCCTAAAATAAAACAAACATATTAAAATTCTTGTTTTTTAAAATTTGTTTAAGGTGTACGACGATGGAACAAAAGAACTTCCATCCAAATATTCAGCAGCCGAAATGATCTTACTTTTTGTAAATTTTACGTGAATATATATAGTACAATTCATTCCAAATGCTGTATATATACAGGGTCCGTCATTTCACCTCCCGTCTTCTATAGCTCAGTTACTAATCGAGTTAGGAATTTGATATTTTGCAGACTTTACTTGCATTGCTTATTTGGGCTTTATTGTTGCTTTTAATAAAATTTTATGGGTATGTAGGCATCTATAAACTGCACCCGAATAAGCAATAAAATATATACCATGCAATTTAAAAATATACATCATCATGACGTCACACTTTTTTGGGACACCCTTTATAATCAAAAATATTTTCCTGAAATACGCCCCAGAATGTAAGTAGGGCCTGCAAAATATCAAAATCCTAACTCAATTAGTAACTGAGCTATAGAAAACAGGAGGTGAAATGACGGACCCTGTATATATTGCATTAATACTAACAACAAGTTATGTAGTGTTGTGAATACTTGACGAAGATTTTAGCTGTCATGAAATAATAACGTAAAATAAAATTATTTTTCCTATATAACTTGCCGTCCAAAATCACAAATGATTAAAACAATATATTTGTATTATCGTCATTATTAGACTTCTTGTGACCAATATGCATAAACACATGAATTGAACAAAGTCGGTTGACAGCTCCTATGTGCTTGCACATTTGAGGAAAATAATTTACCGTTTATATCTGCAGGTCTTTCGAGGATCCGACTGCAATTCTTCATCTGCCAAGATGCGGGTTCATTGATGTACTTCAACTTCGGCACGAAAGGGTGGAGTCCTGTCTGCATTGCCAGCCAGTCCTGTGTCTTGTTCCTCGAAAGTTGGTGGCAATCAGAAGTTCTTCACCGTCATCTCGCAATTGCATGGATCATGAAAACAAAAAAGAGGTGTACAAAAAGTGAACCGTATGTACGAGGATTATTAAGAACTACCAAAACAACTAACTAATCAACATACACAACTTCAGATTTCTGTCCAATTTCATTTATGCGTGACCACAAGTACTGGTATGTCTGTAATTTACTAATTACGTTAGCAAAGTTACTTTTGCAACTTTTGCACTTTTGCGCCTTTTGCACTTTTTCAAATATTGAATCCGTAACGAGAATATCTGCCTTCCTTGTGAACAACGGCACCTCTTTGCGATCGCTTCAGAAGGAGTGGCAAATCATCATCTCTTCATCAGTAAAAACAGCCGAATCGATATCCCTTGAGACACCAGTCCGGTTAGATAGCTGGACAAGCCCCAGCTGGGCCCAAGTATTGGTTACGTTAGTGCGGTTGAAATGAACTAGTGGAGAGATGAATGATCTGAAGCACGGCACGGTACCCGATCATTTTAAACAATTATTTCTATCTTGGTCCGTCTCTGTACCTTTAGATTAGATAACTGAAGATAACAATTGGGTAAAAACTACTGAGAAGCAGTAAAAAACTTAAGACATACAAGAATTTGTGGTTAACTAACTTATAGCTAAATACATATAAAACAAAAAAACATTTGAAGTGCGCTTTACCCCCAAGTTGACTAAAATGAATACATCCTATAACCTAATCTGGTATATTGAATACTGCACCCCCCATCTAAACTGTAAGTTCACTGTATTAACAATTGATAAGCGCGTGAATCTATGCTTAACAGGTGGCTAGTCTATTAAGCGACAAATTAAATTTAAACTTACAAGAACAATCAATCTCATTATTATACTGGCTCATATAATAACAAAACATCTAGTTTATATTGAATTAGTTGTCCAGCTTCTCTTTCTGTATAATTATTAACTCACTCAATTATTAAATTGAATAAATGAATGCAATTTAGAATTTTGAGAACCATCGGCACAGCAATTTAAAAATTGCTTTCCACGATTTAATTCCGTGTTAAATTGAACCAACACTGATTTTTTTTTTTTGACAAAAAATTTAATAATACATTCCAACACTTGGCTAGGGTGAAAGATATATTATTAAAACAAAAAACATGGAAAAATTAACACTCCATGAAAACTAATTGAAAAATTGAAACTTTGAATGCATAATAATGAATGCATTATATTTCTGTGCTTTGTTAATTGTTTATAATGTTTATTGATAAAGTAACACATGCAAGCTAGGTCTAATCAATAATGTGTTACTTACATTGATTTGGTAGATAATTAAAAGCGTCAATGACAATTCAATTTAAATGAATTGCTGGTTATTGAATATTTATTAGTCTATTAATTATTCGTAAAATTCATTTGTACTATTAATACAATTACAACATTTCGAATTACGAGTTCCTAATATGATTAACTGTGACACATTACTGCTTTGAAATATTGCAGTAAGACAAGTATTGTTATATAAACTAAACAATTTAAAAAAGTAAAAAAATTATAAAAATATAACGCGTAATGACTGTGATTTATAAATTCTTGCACATATTAATTGAAATTTGAATAGATTATTGGCAATGAATTGGTTCATATAAATTGATCAACAACTTTTATTCCCACTATGGAAAATATTTTATCAATGAGAAATGCGTTTACATACATGTTACATAAACAAGATGAACTTGTTTCCTAGACGGGTCGAATATAATAAGCGCAGGAGTAAGCTAATATCAAATATAATATCAAAGACATACGTCTAAGAAAATCCCACCCCATCAACCAATTTCAGACGAAATTGTACCTACACCTATGATATCATTAAGATATCAGAACCTAAAAACCAGCAACTGGTTCAATTTCAGACGAAATTGTACCTACACCTATGATATCATTAAGATATCAGAACCTACAAACCAGCAACTGGTTCTATCATATATACATAACAACAAGCATACACACCAAGGAGTCTTCTGAAAGACAAATTAAGCAAGTAAATTGCTATAGTGTTAAACAACGCTAAAGTCGGCGGCCGCCTTTTTCCTAATTAACAATCAGTCTCAACATCAACACTCACACAATACCTAAAGTCTTTTCGACATGCATCACGAATGTATAATCACATTTCTCATTGTATTTATGACACCTAGTAATGTGGCAAGAATATGATTATTTAAAATAATTGCATTGTATAAGTTGCATTTGAAAATATGTCTAAAAACTAGACAATTTTTGAGGGGTAGTTTAACATGGCAAGTTAAATCTACTTCTAATCTAAAATCGACTCTACTTTAAATGGATGTTATTAATATGAACCGACTAATAACCATTAAACCCAAAAAATTGACAATAAAACATTAATTTTGGTAAATTATTATGCAAGGCTGTGAGGTTCCGAGTGAAGCAAAGCAGTAACTTTTGCAACTTTTGCACTTTTTGAAATGTTGAATCCGTAACGAGAATATCTGCCTTCCCTGTGAACAACGGCACCTCTTTGCGATCGCTTCAGAAGGACTGGCAAATCATCATCTCTTCATCAGTAAAAACAGCCGAATCGATATCGGTGAAATGAACTAGTGGTGAGATGAATGATCTGAAGCACGGCGCGATACCCGATCATTATAAACAATTATTTCTATCGTGGTCCGTTTCTGTACCTTTAGATTAGATAACTGAAGATAACAATTGGGTAGTACAAACTGCACAAGCATATTACTCGGAAACAGAGAGGAGCATATGTATATATAAAATAATAAGATACATGACAGAGGCGTCATATATTTAATGTGAATAATATTAATAAATGCAAGAATTGTATAATTTGGTTCTTTGCTATAATAATTAAAATGAAATAAACTTACAAACGAATTTTAATAACAACTAAATGATTAATAACTTGTGATTAAGGTTCACAATAGAACAAAATGTATGAATGTCAACAGCCAAGCAAGTTTGAAGCAAATAAAAATGAACTGTTGACTAAAACACATTAGTGCGAATACAAAATGTGCAATTATGTCGTTAACGCCAATAATAATCTTTATGTGAAATTATTGAAGTGTACAAAATAAACAAACAAATAAGCACAGATTAATAAAAAAATTAAAGTGAAACTGAGCGCCGAGTTCTGGCATTAAAAGGAGTAAATTTTTACATGTTGTCAGCGCAATCATTTGCGCTTTAAATGAAAGTTAAATTCATTAAATCGTAGATCATTATTTCTACAAGCTGGGTTTCAACCAGCAACGCCTGGAATTTAATCCAGCTTTATCCATCTTCATGATTGCAGAATTAACTTTAATAATCAATAAATTTCTGCATCGACAGCTCTCACAACTCTACTGTTTACTCAAAGAGTATTGAGTATTGATATTAATTGAAAGCAATGCGCAAAATTGAATGAAATAATACGTACGCAGAAAATTAATTCCCCAAACTGGATTCGCACCAGCTATCTCTAGATAACAAATCTAGTATTCTACCATCTTCATAGCCGAGAAATTAATCGAATGCCTTCTCAAAATTTCAATATATACTCGTAATTGATCAATAAAGTTTAAATTATGAAAATTTTATGAGGTTACGACTTTGTTCAAAAGTTGATCAATTGTTTTATAGTGACCTACAAAAATTGTGTGAAAGGAGGCTGTCCTGTGAGTGTCCGAGTAAAGCAAAGCAGTAACTTTTGCAACTTTTGCAACTTTAGCGCCTTTTGCACTTTTTTAAATGTTGAATCCGTAACGAGAATATCTGCCTTCCTTGTGAACAACGGCACCTCTTTGCGATCGCTTCAGAAGGACTGGCAAATCATCATCTCTTCATCAGTAAAAACAGCCGAATCGATATCCCTTGAGACACCAGTCCGGTTAGATAGCTGGACAAGCCCCAGCTGGGCCCAAGTATTGGTTACGTTAGTGCGGTTGAAATGAACTAGTGGAGAGATGAATGATCTGAAGCACGGCACGGTACCCGATCATTTTAAACAATTATTTCTATCTTGGTCCGTCTCTGTACCTTTAGATTAGATAACTGAAGATAACAATTGGGTAGTTTGTACAAACTGCACAAGCATATTACTCGGACACACAGAGAGGAACATTTACTTAAAGTACCTACGCAAACTATCTTAAACACTATAGGCTATCCTCAAAGGCTCTGAGTGAAGCAAAACGGTAAGTGTTCCAAGTAAAATACATGATATGCGACCCAATTAAATTAATAATTATTTCTAATCGTGGTCCGTCTCTGTACCGTTAGATTAGATAAATTAAGAAATTGGGTGATTATTGGTGCAGAAAATATGAAGCTCAGAGCTCAGAGGAATATTTACTTAAAGTACCTACGCAAATAATTTAAAACAAAACTGATCAGAAATCTGATATGTGTATATTGTTTCATTTAAAAGCGCGCTTACTAATATGACTCTAAAAGCAATTATTGTCCATTGAATTTGATTTGGACACTGGTAGATTTTTGAACCAACAATTAAAATATTGACGCTTCAAATGTTTCTAGTTATGAATAATGCTTGTAAATTGCAGAACAAAAATTATTGTATTGGTATAAATATTTACCAATAATTAGTAATTTGAGGCCAATTTCTTGGCTGCTGGATGAATGTTTCAAAGCAAACTTGGATACAATCAGTTGTCTTGGAGACAAAATATTACACGGCATTATTCATAACTAGTTGCGGTTATTAGAAATGAAAGTTCCTACCTTTAGAATCAATCCCCTGGCAGTCTTGAAGATCGTTGCTGCGAAATTGGCTCCGATGATGATTTCTGCGGTGCCGGCAGTACTAGAAGGCTGCATATACTTTCATCTCTCAATGATGTTCCAGTTACCAATTCAACGAAGCAATTATTCTTTCCTAAAACATAAACACCTATTAAAATAGTGAAATATTACAAGAATCGCTGATTTCAGAAATCCACTTTTGGTTATACGTATTTGAATTATACATAGAATGGCGCATAAAAGCTGTAGTTCTTTTGATTGAGCGCAAAAAGAACCTTATTCTAATATTTAAAAGGTGTATTGGACCCTCTGAAAATATCAACTGAGAGCAGACATAATCTTAGTTCGTGACCAACTAATATTTATTTAATTATTTCAAAACTAGACGTGTGACTTGAGTTGTTTCTGAAATAAGTGTTTCAATGTGTATGCTAAAGTTTTAATGTTACTTTGTTTAGAACACAAAATTAATAAATGCTATTTTGCTAAAATCTGATCAAGCATTAAAATTAGTATAAAGGCAGATGTAAGGCGAGCGATGCAGCATTGTGATAAGCAGTCAAAATGGGTACAGGGGTGCGTTTGACTTTGAATCAATCTTAATAGAATACAAATATAATTGAAGTGATTAGATTTCAACATTTATGAATTAAAATTAACAACTATTGAAATATTGCCCCGATTAAATTTAATTTGGATATAAATAAACAATAAAGGCAAGTAAAAAAATATCGACACACTAAGTAATAGTTTTGAATAATGTTGGTCAATCGAAACAAGTTATTTTTAATACAGAAAACTTGGGAAATACTAACATTATTCATAACTAGGTGATAAATAAAAAAATTCTTACCTTATAATTCCTCCGATGATTTGCAAAACTGTGAAGCGACGGTTGGTTGGGTGAAGTTACCATAGGAGATAATCGCTGTTCCTCGGCAGGTAAACAAATTCACATCAGTACTGTGTTGCATTAACAGATGGTCATTTACCAATTCAACGAAGGTATTTGTTCTGAAAAATTGAAAATTATATTAACAGTGAGACATGTTTGGTCGTTTTTTGGAAGCAAATTAAAATTAAAGTTGTAAAAATTTTGCAAGTACCTACTAATTTTAAATAAATTTATTAGCAATGCAAATTTTAAAAGTCTGCAAGTACACTTTGTGCAGACGTAAGGATGCGACCGTTGCAGTTATTTGTTAGTATCGATGGCTCAAAATATTTTGTGCCACCGTTACTTGCAAATTTATATGTTAACATAATTTGTACGGCTGTAACGCTAAGGCTGAAAAAAAATTTGGTCGCATCAATTCAGATACATAACTGCGATGGGTTCTACCAAGTTAATCTGGTCTCACCTATAATTGGAAGATTCCAACAATTACCGTTTGTATGCGATCTTAGTCATCGACCACATGATAACTGGTGCAAGCCCGGCTCAATTTAGGAATCGGATTTTAATTGAATTAATGAATTATATACCGTTGCGGTCAGAGTACACACCACTAGAATTATTTTAACACCAATAATGCAAAATTCACTTCAACAAATCAGGTTTCTATGTTTTCGTTTGAATATCAGATCGTAATTAATGTAACGTTTCAAGACAACAGCAAAATTGATGGTAAAAATTAATTTGTTATTAAAATGTTGCAAATTATTATTATTGTTATATTTAAATACGAGCAGTTAAATAAATTTTCATGCGTTTCCGAATGTTGAATGGTATATTGTTCGATACAGCATTCAACATTCGGAAACGCATTCAGTGCATGTGCAGCAAATATCAACACAGTAATTAATAGTTTTGAATAATGTTTGTTGATTAATAAAGAACAAGTTATTTGTAATACAAAAACATTATTCATAATGAAATGTGATACTTATATAAAAAATCCTACCTTATAGTTCCTTCGACGATTTCGGTTCGGTGAAGTTACCATCGGAGACGATTTCTGTTCCTCGCAGGTATAAACGGACTCACATTTACCAAATTTCAACGGAGGTATTCGCTGGTCTGAAATGTTAAAAATTATTTTAACAGTGACATACGTTTGGTTGGTTTTTAGGAAGCATCTTTAAATTATATTTGGAAAAATTATGCAAGTAATAAGATTATCTACTAATATTAAATGAATTTTTAACAATGAAAGTTTTAAAAATCTGTATGAAATATAAGAAATTATGTTGGATAAGTATTAATCAAATTAATAGTCTTGTGATTTTGAGTGTAAATTTTTATAAACAATACAAATGTAATTTATTATTAAATACATTTTATTGCATTTGTAATGTTGCGCCATTAGGAGGCTTTATTAGATTTATTTTAATGAGTTTAACAATGATTTGAGGAATGTTTTCAAAGGCTATTGAATTGAGACTATCACTTTTTTGCCTAGCTAAACCGAATCTTTTGTGTAGCGGTACAATGGGTTCGTCTTTGGGCAGGAAAAATAGCGATTTCTCGAATATTCCGCGTTCATTTAATTAGATTTTAAGCCAATTTTGGGGTAATTAGAAAAGGTTTTCATGAAGGATGTGTGAAATTATGATAATTGGAAATGTGGAGTGATTTTATGCACCAAAAAAGTGCAGAAAACCACGCAAATTTCGCAAAAAAATAAATTGCTATTACCTAAACATCTTCCAGACGAATTCGTGTCTTCTGTGAAAATTTGGGGGCTCAATTGGGTGCGTGGGCGGCGATTGGGGGGGCGACTTCCAGCTTCCAGTGGATTTCGCAAGTCGGAATGTTGAAACACATCGCAGCAATCGTTCTGAAACAATAAATGATTAATTAGTAAGTTCGTTAATTGATTTCGTTGTGAATAATTCACCTAGCAAGTGCGAGGTGTTAAAGCGTTGAAGATTCACCGGCGACTGCTCTGTTCTCTCAACGCCCCGCTTTCCGCTCGGGCGACTCTAAGGTCAGTTTTTTGGAAAGAGCCTTGGCCGGGCGAGAGCACAATGCTGGCCAGCTGCCTGCAAGAACCCGTAAAATTTCATGTGGTAAAAAATGTAACACGTATAAAATAAAATATATACATTAATTAATAAACTTCGAACAGACTCAAAATTGTGTTATATCTGCATATATTTTTAAACAAATCATTTGGAAGATTCACCTACATTTAAGATTTTGTAGCACTAAAACAGCAAAATATTCAAACTAGTGCCCTTCAGTATTATTGTTGATATTTTACAATTGTAACGTGAATATGGCTATGCTGGCAATATGGTCAATTGCCTTTATCTCAGCAACTTATATTCTTAACTTGATTTTCTTTAATTTAATTAATTCATGTTTTGTACAATTCTTCAGCAAATTTGAGATTGATTATGCTTTAAATAAGTGAGAAACTCGAATATATAACTTTCAGATTTAACCAAATATGAATTATCAAATACTGAAATTTCTGAATGTTTAATAAAATCATGTGTTGTATATTTCATGCCAGATTTGTATACAGTATACTTGCATACAATTCTACTACAAATTTGAAGCAAATTCTGCTTTAAATAAGTGAGAAAATCGAATATATAACTTTCTGATTTGACAAGCATGAATTAGCAATTACTGAAATTTCTGCAAATTTAATTAAATCATGTGTTGTATATTCCATGCCACTTATTTCATGAGTAAACCTTAAATAAATGAGAAAATTGAGTTATCAAGTTTCCGAGTTAACCAGTTGAAGTTACTGAAATTTCTGAAAATTAATCTAATGGATATTTTGAAAATTTTATGCCAGATCTTGTATACAGTATACTTGAATACAAATCCTCTGAAAATTATACCTCAAATATGTCTTAATTAAGTGAGAAAATCGTGTTATTAACTTTCTGAGTTGACCTGTATAAGTTATCAGTCACTGAAATTTCTTAAAATTTATCTACTGGATGTTTTGAAAATATTATGACAGAGCTGTATACAGTATACCTGAATACAAATCCTCTGTAAATTATACTGCGAATATGTCCCAAATAAGTAAGAAAATCGTATTATTAACTTTTTGAGTTGACCAACATGAATTATAAATTACTAAAATTTTTGAAAATGTATCTAATTTATATTTTGTATATTTTATGCCAGATTTGTATACAGTATACCTGCATACAATTCTTCTGCAAATTTGAGGAAGATTATGATTTAAATAAGTTAAACAATCGAAAATATAACTTTCGGATTTGACCGGTTTGTATTATCAATTAATAAAATTTCTAATTTAATTAACAGATATCTGTTCAGTATACCTGAAGCTAACTTTCATGAAAATTTGACCAAGTTTCAGTATTAAATAAGTGAGAAAATTGACACTATAACTTTATGAAATGACAAGTATGAATTAGTCAATACTGAAATTTCTGAAAATGTATTTATTGCATATTAATTAACAGATATCTGTTCAGTATTCCTGAAGCTAACTTTCATGAAAATTTGACCAAGTTTCAGTATTAAATAAGTGAGAAAATTGACACTATAACTTTATGAAATGACAAGTATGAATTAGTCAATACTGAAATTTCTGAAAATGTATTTATTGCATATTAATTAACAGATATCTGTTCAGTATTCCTGAAGCTAACTTTCATGAAAATTTGACCAAGTTTCAGTATTAAATAAGTGAGAAAATTGACACATAACTTTATGCAATGACTAGTAAGAATTAGTCATTACTGAAATTTCTGAAAATGTATTTATTGCATATTAATTAACAGATATCTGTTCAGTATTCCTGAAGCTAACTTTTTTTTAAAGTTACATAATTTGATCTTATTATGCTAATTAATCGTTTCTACATGGATCTCAGGTAGAATACACCATTAATGCTACAGAAGTTCGAATTTGGAAAAATCGATAAAATATGAAAAAGTCACAATACTCCCCCAGCGTGAACTTTTCCATTTTGAAAATATTTTTTTAAAGTTACATAATTATGTCTTATTATGCTAATTAATCGTTTCTACATGGATCTCAGGTAGAATACACCATTTATACAACATAATATCGAATTTGGAAAAATCGTATAAAATATGAAAATGTCACAATACCCCCCCAGCGTGAACTTTTCCATTTCTGAGCTTTTTTTTAAAGTTACATAATTTGATCTTATTATGCTAATTAATCGTTTCTACATGGATCTCAGGTAGAATACACCATTTATACAACATAATATCGAATTTGGAAAAATCGTATAAAATATGAAAATGTCACAATACCCCCCCCAGCGTGAACTTTTCCATTTCTGAGCTTTTTTTTAAAGTTACATAATTTGATCTTATTATGCTAATTAATCGTTTCTACATGGATCTCAGGTAGAATACACCATTTATGCAACATAATATCGAATTTGGAAAAATCGTATAAAATATGAAAATGTCACAATACCCCCCCAGCGTGAACTTTTCCATTTCTGAGCTTTTTTTTAAAGTTACATAATTTGATCTTATTATGCTAATTAATCGTTTCTACATGGATCTCAGGTAGAATACACCATTTATACAACATAATATCGAATTTGGAAAAATCGTATAAAATATGAAAATGTCACAATACCCCCCCAGCGTGAACTTTTCCATTTCTGAGCTTTTTTTTAAAGTTACATAATTTGATCTTATTATGCTAATTAATCGTTTCCACATGGATCTCAGGTAGAATACACCATTTATACAACATAATATCGAATTTGGAAAAATCGTATAAAATATGAAAATGTCACAATACCCCCCCAGCGTGAACTTTTCCATTTCTGAGCTTTTTTTTAAAGTTACATAATTTGATCTTATTATGCTAATTAATCGTTTCTACATGGATCTCAGGTAGAATACACCATTTATACAACATAATATCGAATTTGGAAAAATCGTATAAAATATGAAAATGTCACAATACCCCCCCAGCGTGAACTTTTCCATTTCTGAGCTTTTTTTTAAAGTTACATAATTTGATCTTATTATGCTAATTAATCGTTTCCACATGGATCTCAGGTAGAATACACCATTTATACAACATAATATCGAATTTGGAAAAATCGTATAAAATATGAAAATGTCACAATACCCCCCCAGCGTGAACTTTTCCATTTCTGAGCTTTTTTTTAAAGTTACATAATTTGATCTTATTATGCTAATTAATCGTTTCCACATGGATCTCAGGTAGAATACACCATTTATACAACATAATATCGAATTTGGAAAAATCGTATAAAATATGAAAATGTCACAATACCCCCCCAGCGTGAACTTTTCCATTTCTGAGCTTTTTTTTAAAGTTACATAATTTGATGTTATTATGCTAATTAATCGTTTCTACATGGATCTCAGGTAGAATACACCATTTATACAACATAATATCGAATTTGGAAAAATCGTATAAAATATGAAAATGTCACAATACCCCCCCAGCGTGAACTTTTCCATTTCTGAGCTTTTTTTAAAGTTACATAATTTGATCTTATTATGCTAATTAATCGTTTCTACATGGATCTCAGGTAGAATACACCATTTATACAACATAATATCGAATTTGGAAAAATCGTATAAAATATGAAAATGTCACAATACCCCCCCAGCGTGAACTTTTCCATTTCTGAGCTTTTTTTAAAGTTACATAATTTGATCTTATTATGCTAATTAATCGTTTCTACATGGATCTCAGGTAGAATACACCATTTATACAACATAATATCGAATTTGGAAAAATCGTATAAAATATGAAAATGTCACAATACCCCCCCAGCGTGAACTTTTCCATTTCTGAGCTTTTTTTTAAAGTTACATAATTTGATCTTATTATGCTAATTAATCGTTTCTACATGGATCTCAGGTAGAATACACCATTTATACAACATAATATCGAATTTGGAAAAATCGTATAAAATATGAAAATGTCACAATACCCCCCCAGCGTGAACTTTTCCATTTCTGAGCTTTTTTTTAAAGTTACATAATTTGATCTTATTATGCTAATTAATCGTTTCTACATGGATCTCAGGTAGAATACACCATTTATACAACATAATATCGAATTTGGAAAAATCGTATAAAATATGAAAATGTCACAATACCCCCCCCAGCGTGAACTTTTCCATTTCTGAGCTTTTTTTTAAAGTTACATAATTTGATCTTATTATGCTAATTAATCGTTTCTACATGGATCTCAGGTAGAATACACCATTTATGCAACATAATATCGAATTTGGAAAAATCGTATAAAATATGAAAATGTCACAATACCCCCCCAGCGTGAACTTTTCCATTTCTGAGCTTTTTTTTAAAGTTACATAATTTGATCTTATTATGCTAATTAATCGTTTCTACATGGATCTCAGGTAGAATACACCATTTATACAACATAATATCGAATTTGGAAAAATCGTATAAAATATGAAAATGTCACAATACCCCCCCAGCGTGAACTTTTCCATTTCTGAGCTTTTTTTAAAGTTACATAATTTGATCTTATTATGCTAATTAATCGTTTCTACATGGATCTCAGGTAGAATACACCATTTATACAACATAATATCGAATTTGGAAAAATCGTATAAAATATGAAAATGTCACAATACCCCCCCAGCGTGAACTTTTCCATTTCTGAGCTTTTTTTTAAAGTTACATAATTTGATCTTATTATGCTAATTAATCGTTTCTACATGGATCTCAGGTAGAATACACCATTTATACAACATAATATCGAATTTGGAAAAATCGTATAAAATATGAAAATGTCACAATACCCCCCCAGCGTGAACTTTTCCATTTCTGAGCTTTTTTTAAAGTTACATAATTTGATCTTATTATGCTAATTAATCGTTTCTACATGGATCTCAGGTAGAATACACCATTTATACAACATAATATCGAATTTGGAAAAATCGTATAAAATATGAAAATGTCACAATACCCCCACAGCGTGAACTTTTCCATTTCTGAGCTTTTTTTTAAAGTTACATAATTTGATCTTATTATGCTAATTAATCGTTTCCACATGGATCTCAGGTAGAATACACCATTTATACAACATAATATCGAATTTGGAAAAATCGTATAAAATATGAAAATGTCACAATACCCCCCCAGCGTGAACTTTTCCATTTCTGAGCTTTTTTTAAAGTTACATAATTTGATCTTATTATGCTAATTAATCGTTTCTACATGGATCTCAGGTAGAATACACCATTTATACAACATAATATCGAATTTGGAAAAATCGTATAAAATATGAAAATGTCACAATACCCCCCCAGCGTGAACTTTTCCATTTCTGAGCTTTTTTTTAAAGTTACATAATTTGATCTTATTATGCTAATTAATCGTTTCTACATGGATCTCAGGTAGAATACACCATTTATACAACATAATATCGAATTTGGAAAAATCGTATAAAATATGAAAATGTCACAATACCCCCCCAGCGTGAACTTTTCCATTTCTGAGCTTTTTTTTAAAGTTACATAATTTGATCTTATTATGCTAATTAATCGTTTCTACATGGATCTCAGGTAGAATACACCATTTATACAACATAATATCGAATTTGGAAAAATCGTATAAAATATGAAAATGTCACAATACCCCCCCCCCACCCCCAGCGTGAACTTTTCCATTTCTGAGCTTTTTTTTAAAGTTACATAATTTGATCTTATTATGCTAATTAATCGTTTCTACATGGATCTCAGGTAGAATACACCATTTATACAACATAATATCGAATTTGGAAAAATCGTATAAAATATGAAAATGTCACAATACCCCCCCAGCGTGAACTTTTCCATTTCTGAGCTTTTTTTTAAAGTTACATAATTTGATCTTATTATGCTAATTAATCGTTTCCACATGGATCTCAGGTAGAATACACCATTTATACAACATAATATCGAATTTGGAAAAATCGTATAAAATATGAAAATGTCACAATACCCCCCCAGCGTGAACTTTTCCATTTCTGAGCTTTTTTTTAAAGTTACATAATTTGATCTTATTATGCTAATTAATCGTTTCCACATGGATCTCAGGTAGAATACACCATTTATACAACATAATATCGAATTTGGAAAAATCGTATAAAATATGAAAATGTCACAATACCCCCCCAGCGTGAACTTTTCCATTTCTGAGCTTTTTTTTAAAGTTACATAATTTGATCTTATTATGCTAATTAATCGTTTCCACATGGATCTCAGGTAGAATACACCATTTATACAACATAATATCGAATTTGGAAAAATCGTATAAAATATGAAAATGTCACAATACCCCCCCAGCGTGAACTTTTCCATTTCTGAGCTTTTTTTAAAGTTACATAATTTGATCTTATTATGCTAATTAATCGTTTCTACATGGATCTCAGGTAGAATACACCATTTATACAACATAATATCGAATTTGGAAAAATCGTATAAAATATGAAAATGTCACAATACCCCCCCAGCGTGAACTTTTCCATTTCTGAGCTTTTTTTTAAAGTTACATAATTTGATCTTATTATGCTAATTAATCGTTTCTACATGGATCTCAGGTAGAATACACCATTTATACAACATAATATCGAATTTGGAAAAATCGTATAAAATATGAAAATGTCACAATACCCCCCCAGCGTGAACTTTTCCATTTCTGAGCTTTTTTTAAAGTTACATAATTTGATCTTATTATGCTAATTAATCGTTTCTACATGGATCTCAGGTAGAATACACCATTTATACAACATAATATCGAATTTGGAAAAATCGTATAAAATATGAAAATGTCACAATACCCCCCCAGCGTGAACTTTTCCATTTCTGAGCTTTTTTTTAAAGTTACATAATTTGATCTTATTATGCTAATTAATCGTTTCCACATGGATCTCAGGTAGAATACACCATTTATACAACATAATATCGAATTTGGAAAAATCGTATAAAATATGAAAATGTCACAATCCCCCCCCCCCCCCCCCCCCCAGCGTGAACTTTTCCATTTCTGAGCTTTTTTTTAAAGTTACATAATTTGATCTTATTATGCTAATTAATCGTTTCCACATGGATCTCAGGTAGAATACACCATTTATGCAACAAAATATCGAATTTGGAAAAATCGTATAAAATATGAAAAAGTCACAATACCCCCCCAGCGTGAACTTTTCCATTTCTGAGCTTTTTTTTAAAGTTACATAATTTGATCTTATTATGCTAATTAATCGTTTCTACATGGATCTCAGGTAGAATACACCATTTATGCAACAAAATATCGAATTTGGAAAAATCGTATAAAATATGAAAATGTCACAATACCCCCCCAGCGTGAACTTTTCCATTTCTGAGCTTTTTTTTAAAGTTACATAATTTGATCTTATTATGCTAATTAATCGTTTCCACATGGATCTCAGGTAGAATACACCATTTATACAACATAATATCGAATTTGGAAAAATCGTATAAAATATGAAAATGTCACAATACCCCCCCAGCGTGAACTTTTCCATTTCTGAGCTTTTTTTTAAAGTTACATAATTTGATCTTATTATTAATTATTAATAATATTAATTAATTATTATTAAGAATTAATTATTATTAACAGATATCTGTTAAGTATTCCTGAAGCTAATTCTCATGAAAATTTGACAAAGTTTCAGTATTAAATAAGTGAGAAAATCAACACTATAACTTTATGCAATGACAAGTATGAATTAGTCAATACTGAAATTTCTGAAAATTTATTTATTGCATATTAATTAACAGATATCTCTTCAGTTTTCGTGAAGCTAATTCTCATGAAAAATTGACAAAATTTCAGTATTAAATAAGTGAGAAAATTGACACTATAACTTTATGCAATGACTAGTGTGAATTAGTTAATACTGAAATTTCTGAAAATTAATTTATTGCATATTAATTAACAGATATCTGTTAAGTATTCCTGAAGCTAATTCTCATGAAAATTTGACAAAGTTTCAGTATTAAATAAGTGAGAAAATTGACACTATAACTTTATGCAATGACAAGTATGAATTAGTCAATACTGAAATTTCTGAAAATTTATTTATTGCATATTAATTAACAGATATCTCTTCAGTTTTCGTGAAGCTAATTCTCATGAAAAATTGACAAAATTTCAGTATTAAATAAGTGAGAAAATTGACACTATAACTTTATGCAATGACTAGTGTGAATTAGTTAATACTGAAATTTCTGAAAATTAATTTATTGCATATTAATTAACAGATATCTGTTAAGTATTCCTGAAGCTAATTCTCATGAAAATCTGACAAAGTTTCAGTATTAAATAAGTGAGAAAATTGACACTATAACTTTATGCAATGACAAGTATGAATTAGTTAATACTGAAATTTCTGAAAATTAATTTATTGCATATTAATTAACAGATATCTGTTAAGTATTCCTGAAGCTAATTCTCATGAAAATCTGACAAAGTTTCAGTATTAAATAAGTGAGAAAATTGACACTATAACTTTATGCAATGACAAGTGTGAATTAGTTAATACTGAAATTTCTGAAAATTAATTTATTGCATATTAATTAACAGATATCTGTTAAGTATTCCTGAAGTTAATTCTCATGAAAATTTGACAAAGTTTCAGTATTAAATAAGTGAGAAAATTGACACTATAACTTTATGCAATGACAAGTATGAATTAGTCAATACTGAAATTTCTGAAAATTTATTTATTGCATATTAATTAACAGATATCTCTTCAGTTTTCGTGAAGCTAATTCTCATGAAAAATTGACAAAATTTCAGTATTAAATAAGTGAGAAAATTGACACTATAACTTTATGCAATGACTAGTGTGAATTAGTTAATACTGAAATTTCTGAAAATTAATTTATTGCATATTAATTAACAGATATCTGTTAAGTATTCCTGAAGCTAATTCTCATGAAAAATTGACAAAGTTTCAGTATTAAATAAGTGAGAAAATCAACACTATAACTTTATGCAATGACAAGTATGAATTAGTAAATACTGAAATTTCTGAAAATTAATTTATTGCATATTAATTAACAGATATCTGTTAAGTATTCCAGAAGCTAATTCTCATGAAAATCTGACAAAGTTTCAGTATTAAATAAGTGAGAAAATTGACACTATAACTTTATGCAATGACAAGTGTGAATTAGTTAATACTGAAATTTCTGAAAATTAATTTATTGCATATTAATTAACAGATATCTGTTAAGTATTCCTGAAGCTAATTCTCATGAAAATCTGACAAAGTTTCAGAATTAAATAAGTGAGAAAATTGACACTATAACTTTATGCAATGACAAGTGTGAATTAGTTAATACTGAAATTTCTGAAAATTAATTTATTGCATATTAATTAACAGATATCTGTTAAGTATTCCTGAAGTTAATTCTCATGAAAATTTGACAAAGTTTCAGTATTAAATAAGTGAGAAAATCAACACTATAACTTTATGCAATGACAAGTATGAATTAGTCAATACTGAAATTGCTGAAAATTAATTTATTGCATATTAATTAACAGATATCTGTTAAGTATTCCTGAAGCTAATTCTCATGAAAATCTGACAAAGTTTCAGAATTAAATAAGTGAGAAAATTGACACTATAACTTTATGCAATCACAAGTGTGAATTAGTTAATACTGAAATTTCTGAAAATTAATTTATTGCATATTAATTAACAGATATCTGTTAATTATTCCTGAAGCTAATTCTCATGAAAATTTGACAAAGTTTCAGTATTAAATAAGTGAGAAAATTGACACTATAACTTTATGCAATGACAAGTGTGAATTAGTTAATACTGAAATTTCTGAAAATTTATTTATTGCATATTAATTAACAGATATCTCTTCAGTTTTCGTGAAGCTAATTCTCATGAAAAATTGACAAAATTTCAGTATTAAATAAGTGAGAAAATTGACACTATAACTTTATGCAATGACTAGTGTGAATTAGTTAATACTGAAATTTCTGAAAATTAATTTATTGCATATTAATTAACAGATATCTGTTAAGTATTCCTGAAGCTAATTCTCATGAAAAATTGACAAAGTTTCAGTATTAAATAAGTGAGAAAATCAACACTATAACTTTATGCAATGACAAGTATGAATTAGTAAATACTGAAATTTCTGAAAATTTATGTATTACATATTAATTATCAGATATCTGTTCACTATTCCTGAAGGTAATTCTCTCTCATGAAAATTGGACAATGTTTCAGTATTAAATAAGTGAGAAAATCGAGTTATAATCTTTGCGAGTTGACCAGTATAAGTTATCAAGTCACCGAAATTTCTGAAAATTTATCTAATGGATATTTTAAAATTTTTATACATCATCTGTATACAGTATACCTGTATACAAATCCTCTGAAAATTTGACCTCGAGAATGTCTTAAAAAGTAAGAAAATCGAGTTATTAACTTTCCGAGTATAAGTTATCAGTCACTGAAATTTCTGAAAATGTATCTAAAGGATATTTTGAATTTTGAGTCAATCTTAAATAAGTGAGAAAATCGAGTTATTAACTTTCCGAGTTGACCTGTATAAGTTATCAAGTTACTGAAATTTCTGAAAATTTATCTACTTTATATTTAGAAAATTTGATGCCAGATATGTATACAGTATACCTGAATACAAATCTCTGAAAATTTGACCTTGAGTATGTCTTAAATAAGTGAGACAATCGAGTTATTAACTTTCCGAGTTGACCTGTATAAGTTATCAGTCACTGAAATTTCTGAAAATGTATCTAAAGGATATTTTGAAAATGTTATGCCAGATCGGTATACAGTATAGATGAATACAAATCGTCTGAAAATTATACCACGAATATGTCTTAAATAAGTGAGAATATTGGGTTATTAACTTTCCGAGTTGACCAGTATAAGTCATCAAGTCACTGAAATTTCTAAAAATATATCTACTGGATATTTTGAAAATTTTATACCAGATCTGTATACAGTATACCTGACTACAAATCCCCTGAAAATTTGACACCGAGTAAATCTTAAATTAGTGACAAAATTGAGTTATTAACTTTCCGAGTTGACCAGTATAAGTTATCAGTCACTGAAATTTCTGAAAATTATCAGAATCGGTATCTATATACAGTATACCTGAATACAAATCGTCTGAAAATGTGACGACGTGTAAATCTTAAATAAGTGAGAAAATCGAGTTATTAACTTTTCCAGTTGACCAGTTTAAGTTATCAGTTAATGAAATTTCGAAAAATTTATCTAATGGATATTTTGAATATCAATGAATAGTCAATTACTGAAATTTCTGAAAAATTATTTAATTCATGGCTTGAAAAACTCTCTCCTAGTTAAGGAATAGTAATTATCATCGCTTCAACATATAACTGTTGGAGAGATGATAATGTGATGCACAGTGCGGCACTTAAAATCAATTTTAAACAATTATTTCTATCATGATAACGTCATCAGTACCGTTAGATTAGATAAATGAAGAAAATAATTGGGTGGTTTTTGGTAATAAACACAAACCGCACAAGTAAATTACTTAGAAACTCCGAGGAGTATTTAGTTAAAATACCTATGCAAACTAATATAAACATCCTAAACTGTGAATACGAATACCTACATCTAACACTTCAGAAGGCACGGATAACGAGTGCTTGATGCCGCATTTGATGCCTCATACCTTATAACCATTTAGTTCCTACCTTTACAATCCGATAACTTGTGGATACATTGCATCCGTGTAATCATCATGGATGATTCATTGCTACGAGCAATCATGTTCATTGTGTTGTTCATTACTTCGAGCCCATTGACACCAAAACTTTCACAGTTGGTTAAATTTTTAATAAAAAAATAGTAAAATCCGTACAAGGTGGGTGAGCAAGAAGCAACTGAACTCGACACCAAATATTATACAACAGTTACGATGAGTAAATACACGATTACACAAAAATTAACTGCTGTAAATATTGTAATACTTCAATATATGGAGATATGAATGCATATAATTTTTAATTTTAAAGGGCGGTTCTTAATGTGCGCATGAAAGTAAATATTTGTCGGTTGAACTTGATTCGGACACATGGATTTTAGAACTATTAAAATATTGACGTTTCAAATGTTACTAATTATGAATAATGCTCATCAATTGCGTTTATTTATTAACTCGTTAATTTAAGGTAAATTTCTTCGCACACCACGAAGGCAGTCATGAATGCAAATTGTCGACAAGAACCGGCAATAGGCAGATGAATGTTTCAAGCTAAACTCTGATACAATCGGCAATTTTGGAGACAAAATATTACATGGCATTATTCATAGCTAGTCGAGGTTATTCGAAATGCAAGTTCCTACCTTTAGAATCCGATGACTTGTAGATACGTTGCTGCAAAATTGGTTTCGATGATGATTTCTACGGTGCCGGCAGTCCTGGTCTCGTTGATATTCCATTTACCATTCCAACGAAGGCCTTTCCTAAAATATTTCAAATTATTATAAGAATTATTAATACAAACAATTTAACGTTATTGTGATTTCAAAAATTTGGCGAGAAATTGTGAGATTGAATCAAAATTCTGTAGACAAAAATTTTGGGTAACATTCAGGCGTATCAAAAAACGTTGGCTGAAACGTGTATGTTACTTGACAGCATCGCATTCAAATGCATTTATATTTATGACAAAACTGCACCTGATATTTGAATGTGATGCTGTGAGTAATGTACACGTTATTGCTAACATTTTTTTAATAAGCAATACACCTGATTGTTTGTGATTTGCAGGGTAATAGTAATAGATAGTAATAGTAAGTTATTTGTTTATGCCAGACGGCTTATGATGGTCAGTACAAGTTTACATATAAAGGTGTGATAAACGAGTTAATGAAAACCGAAGTGGTGAAAGTCGTTTTTTTTTTTTTTAATTAAAGATATGTTAAGAAATGTATCCTTGGTATGTTGTCTGTTGTATATTTCTGGGCTCATCTCAATTAAAAACAAAATGGACTTACACCAGTCTGGTTTTCAACGGCACAAATATAAATGAAAATTCCTACCTCGCAAATCTTTGAAGTAATCCGCTTGCTCCAGTAATGTGTCAACGGAGGTAATAACTGTTAGGCCAAGTTCACAAATCCTCAGCGGTTCTGCGTTGTAAACAGCTGGTCCATTTACCGGTGCAACGAGGTTTCTAAAACATAAATATTTCAACAGTGAGACGTGTTTCGTTGATTATCGGAAGCATATAGATTAAATTAAGTGGCGCAACCACCACTCAATTTAGAAATCCCGTTTTGATTGAAATTTTGGGTTGTGGCACTAAGTTCCATCATTGAGGTCTGCACACATACCAGTGGAATCATTTGAACGTCAGTAATGCAAATTCATTTCAAGCATATCGGGTTTCATTTGAATATATTAGTAATAGATGTAATGTTGTTTTGAGACAATGGGAAATGTATTTTTAAAATAACCCATAAAAATTAATGTGAAAATGTTGCGAATTATTATTAGTGTTATGTTTAAATAATGCGCAGTTGAATACTGTACAATACACTATTCAGAAATGCTTCTTTGTATGAAAACTTATTGAAAAATATTGAATAGAAATTCCTCAAGCCTTGGAAAAGTTTTTGTCAGGACGATGATCACTCAGTACCGAAAAAATGTGCAGAAAAATAATTTTAAAACGCCGTACTTTCAAACTATGCAGTTACAAATTATTACACATGAATTTGTAGATTATAAAAAAATTGGAATCGAACGTTTTTGAGCCAATTTAGAAGCGTAGAAACAAACGTTCAATTTCAACGAAATCCAATAAAATCCTACCTTTAAGAAACATCCCTAGCTAGTGTGTAAGTGCGTGGGGGTTTTTGAGAAGTTCCCAGGCGAATTTCGAATTGCTTCTTGCGGGTGGTGAAGGCGGCCCCCTTGGTGGTCGCACTGCCCAATTCTGGGAGCCCTGAGACAGGTTTCGCCGGCAATATCACGAAGAAGCGGGACTGCATCTTCACACCACAAAGATCTGGGCAACTAAGCGCTCAAGGTCTGCCGGCTGGAGAGCACGTACGCACTTTTTTGTCAAATGCTCTCTATTGAAATTGCACTTGACCTCGGCCAGGTTTTCAATGCCAAGCCAAAACGTTTGGACAAGTTTAAAAATTCACATGTAGAAAAACAGACAGCTGGAAATCCCGTGAATCGTTCTTCGAGCGGCGATCAGGGCCGGACTAAACGATATTTCAGGACCTGGGAATTAAAATGTTGACTATTAGAATTACTCCCACGTCTCACCATGTTAGAATTAGTATGAATTGAGCACTCTGAACTATGAGGGTTTCAAATATTCCATTTCTAATTACTTTTTAATATTCCAAGTTTGTTATAGCAGCGATAATAACCGGTTAGAAACTGTATAATGCTTTTAAAGCATTTCAACCAAAAACACGAAACTATCGAATATTAAGACGGTTTTAGCACAGGCCGAAAATGCAGTCCTTTCTTTCGTCAAACTGTTAGCCCTTATTTGTCGATAGATTAATACTAAATTTTCAGAAGCAAATTCTTCTGACCTACCCCTAGGTTGTGATAAGAAGTGTCCGAAAGACTTGGAGGGAATCAGGAACTACATTAGTGAATCAACTAAATTTGCCGATAGACTGCACACACAATTACACATAGCGACTTAATGATCGATGTTACTCACCACGAATAATTAGGTCCGAAAACTGCCCCAAGGATCAATTTTTACGCGAACTGAACCGGAATTCAAAGAATACACGCCTGAATTCATGGCGTGTACACGAACATTTTGCAAGTAATGCAAAAAAACTTCCTAAACACGCGCATGTGCAGCCAAATATATCAGAATATTAATCATCTCATAATACATGTTTCAGACAATAAATCATTATTGAGAGGCATGTTGAGTGTGCCAAACACCGTGGGAACAGCCAAATTTCCGTTAAAAGCTTTGAAATTGCGGAAATTTGGTTTAAAAATGCAGATTATTGAACTATTGAAAGACCCTCGTATGTTTCCAATTCGACGAGAGCGCCGCCCTGGTGAGCGTTATTGAACTAGTGTTGCGACAAAAATCCGCAGCCTCGTGCAAGAGGGCGCCAGCGTCGGCACATACGAGGGGCGTTCATAAAGCATTCCTTTTTGCTCGATAACTTGCTGAAAAATTGATATTTTTAAAATCTGTTTGCTAGGTATGATCCAATACAACGCATATAATGCGTATGCGTGAAGTACTAGGGAATTTTAGCGCGCAACGGTGCGTATCGAAAATAAATTAGCCAATACTTGCGGTTGTTATCCAAAATTTGTGACGACCAATCAGAAGAGTAATGGTTGCGGCTTACAAGCCACTAATTGAATTCTATCTATTGTCCGTTTTTATTTAAAGATCCTCCACTTGTTGGTTTATGTTGGTCAAACAAAAATCACTACATATTGAACCATAACCCCGTTTTCGAGAAACCAACAGTTGGCAGTAATACTTTCGAGAGTAATTGCGATGTTGGTGGATCTTAAAAAAGAGAACACACTATATGTACGAAATTTAAACGATGTATGAATTATATTTATCTATACATTGGAACACATCCATGAAAAATGAATTAACCTCATTAGTAAGAGGCAGTAGTGCAAATGCCTTTCAGTTTTTGTGTACCAGTGAAATTAGTATGCCACTTTTCATTACTTTTGTAATTTTCTTCACTAAAATTAAACATCTCAGTAATGTGGTTTCCATATTTGGATTCAGCATTCACTACTCTTATCGTGCTGTGCACTCAGTTTGAATAATTGCAAAATATATATTAAGTTGACAAATTTAGAAATAATAATTCTTACAATCAGTAAATTAATATTAAATACAAATTGCTATTGGTTAAACTATTGAAGGGGTTGAGAAAACATCAAATCAATAGTCAAGAACTTATAATATAATAAGTGTGTACGAAGAACCAAAACTCGAAAGCCACGTAACAGTTTCTGTTGACATACTAACATAAAAATATAAAACCACATCATATTTCAGACCATCACGGCCCTAATTACTTTCATATTCAGACTGTTGCAATTGAACAGGGAAGATTGCAATCTCAGTCGATTTCTTTCTTTTCTTTGCACTCGTCAATGTCCATTTTCTCTGGAAGAGAAAAACAAACATTAGGATTGCTACTGTTCCAAACACATATAAATATATTAGACTAACGGTGAAAGCAATATAAGCATGTTATGTTTTTATGTTGAATATTAATAACAGCTGGAACAATGTGGTCATATACATAGCGACAATAATTTGGCGTAGAAGCAGATCGTTAAATAACCAAATGATAACACAAAGAAAACCCAAACAGAAAAAGGAGGGGCAAACCAAACAACCAGGTGTGAAAACCAAAGCTTGAGACGGTAGGATCCCGATTATTTGACCTAAACCAAACTCCGGCAGGGCTGCAAAATTCAGAACTGTTAAACAAACCATAGAAACATGTTGGCCTCACAGGCATTTTAGTTTTCATATTCTGTCAAGTGTCACAGAATATTTTTATCGATCACACAGTTAATGTAAAATTAATATAGTATTTTTAATATCCAGCGGATTTTCTAATCGTGTTGGTTTGACGTGACATTGACAGGTAAATTGACATAGTGTCAATAGTATTTTGGTAATTTTTTCTAGACAGAAATGATATTATCCGCTGGGGTACTAAAAATATTATAGTTTAAAGAGAAGAACGCTTATAAATAATCGAAGGTCAAATAATCGTGACAACTCCAACGGCAAGATAGTTTTGTGAAGTATCATCAAACCCGACTTGGTTTTTCACGTCAGTATTTAAAAAAAAATACTCGATAGAAAATTGTCATCAAATCAAACCTTGCTTATCATCGACGGGCATCGTGGGTGACTGCGAGTCGCCCTGAGAATCCTGATCCACATTAGGCTGTCTGTCCTCCCCGTTAGGCGGCGTACTGTACATAGCGGGGGGCAGATGCCCGTCGGGCCCCTGCCCTTCCGCGGAGGGACCGTGGGGGTACGGGTGCGGCCGGGCGAGGTGCGGCGGGTATTGCGGGTAGGGCTGGTTGTAATAAGCGTGCGGGGGGTACTGCGGATACGGCCCCTGGTGGTAGCCCTGCTGCTGGGGGTAGGGGTAGGACGGGTGGGGAGGCCTCGGGGGCAGCGGCACCGATTGGGGGCCGCCCTGCCCAAACTGCTGATAGGGGTACTGGGCAGGTGGCATCATGGGGCCCTGCGGAGGCACTCCGGGGTGCGCAGGCGACGAGCCCGAGTGTGGCGGGGTCGAGGGGCTCGGGTGCGCAGGCACGGGGGCCCCCTGCGCCTGGGCTGGATGAGACGGGACGCTAGCGTGCGGTGGGGTCGTGGGGTGCGTCGGCGTCGGCGCGTGAATGGGCATTGCGGGCTGATGAGGCGGTGCCGGCTGCGGGACACTGATCTGATGGGGATGCGGTGGCAGCTGGGGGTGCGGGTTCAGGGGTGCGTTCGGAGGCGTCGGGAGGGACGGGTTCGTGAGATTCGTGGGCTGTGGGTTAAGGGGTTGTTGCTGATTCGCAGGCGGGTGATGCTGTGTGGGTGCCGGAGGCTCCTCCACCGGTAGCTTCTCTTCAGGCTTATTCTCCATATAGTTACCATTAGTGATGGACATGTCAAGTTTCGGCTCTGGCGATGGCTTTTCTCTTTCAGGCGGGGGCGACGCTTCTTGGTTGGTCGGCTGCGGACATATCATCCAATTAGGCCTTATAGCGCTAGTTTGCGCGTAACAAAATCTAAGCTACTGCGTGCACTCAAATTACGTACATAAATAGCAAGGACAGTTACCTGAATATAGTGTAGAACTACGCCCTGACATATTGCAAACAAAACAGTATTACAACACACTTATATACAAGTGGGGTATTATTGCAGTTTCATCAATCAGCGCTTGAGTGCAAAAACTTTGTGAGTTACTATTTCTAATGACCATACATTTAAGAATTACTTACTGGTAAATACAAGGCCGGTTTAACGGTTGTTTAATCAAACGCCAAATAAACCCCCCATTTTTATATATGGATTGTTAAGAAAAACTTTAAAATATTCACCGTGACACGTTTCATAACCCCGTAATCATCAAAACTGTCAATCATCGAAACTATGACAAGAGATAGGTCAGTCATATAATCATAAGAAACTTTTTCCAACGAATTTTTTTGCAATTTTAAATATAATATCGTCAAAAAATCAGCCCTTTGAAGATAAAAGTCTAAAACAATCGAGCCCCGCTGGCGCACAAACAAAATTACCATCACATTGGATTAACACCCCTTTGCGAAACCGGCCTTGGCAGCTCAAAGTACTCGGCGAATTGTTGGTGAAACTACTCAAGGGACGCACGAGTTTAAATTGGTTACCTCTTGCTGCGGCTGGTTCTCCTCGCTGTTGTTGTTGTTGGTGCTGGCTGGCACGGCCTCGTTGTTCCCCGTGCCGTTCGTGGTGGGCTCCTCCGCCTTGGGCTTCTGCTCCTCCAGCCCCTTCATGCGTTCCTTCCGCAGCAGCTCAAACTGCCGCTCCACCAGCTTCTGGAATGTGTCGTCGTCCACCGCGGGCTTGCAGTGCTGTAACGAGTCCTAAATCAATGCAAACACCGTTCATGGAACGCATAGCGATGGTTTTAATGAAGCCGCATAAAGATTGCAGAAATTTTCAGTTCCATGAAGGTTTGTTGAAAATTTGTACAACAAAATATAAATATCTATTAAGGTATTATTATTCTCTACTTACAGGTAGAGCTATTTTTAATAATAAAATAAAATAAAAATAACTCTACCAGTAAGTACAGAATAACAATACCTTAAATAAATAACTGGTAATATGGATAAAACCTTAAACGTAATAAATACAAAATTAATGAAATTACAAAAAAAAATTAAGAAAATTTCTAATATATGCAATCATGAATAAACAGAATTAGTCCAGAACATTCAATTGTAATCTCAAAAGTCAGATTGTTCAGACACTGCGAACATGACAGTAAATCTCATGTTGATCTCACACCGTACGTCTCATGTGCTAAATAATGTCACCTTTTTGAGCTCCTCCTGGAACTGCTCGCTGCTCTCGATGAACTTGCGCTTCTTGGCCTCGAACTTCTCCTCGATCTGCTGCAGCTCGGCTTCCAGCTTCTTCTGGTGCATCGTGAGCGACTGCACCTGGCGCTTCAGCACCTGCATCCTGCCGGTCGTCACGACAGACCGGACATCCGGCACCACAGTGTCCGAGAATATCTCGTTTATCAGGCGGTGGTTGCGCAGGTACCTCGCATACGCCACGTGCTTCACCGAGTATCCATCGTCTTGATCTGGAAAATCAATTTCGACAAGTTAAATAGAGAGTACTCAATTATAACAACCTATAATTAATATGGAAAAAACCTTAAATTTAAATGGAAATTATGAAATTTTGATTTAAAGTTTCAAAACTTTTATTGCACCTTAGAAAGCACCTTAGAAAAACAACAAAATTGTCATTTATTAACTGACAGACAGTCGAAGAATTAATAGCCGCCATAAAAAAATTGATAGCCGTCATTACAAGTCATGTAATGTATAATTGTTGACTGTATAATTATTTATAAACGTACCGTCTTCATCTTCTGCAGGTTGAATGTCGATTCTTCTGTCAGCTGCTTGTTGCTTTCCGGAGTCTCTACTCCTCTCGTGCGTGTCTCGATCTTCGTTACCTAGTGCGGCTATAAACGTAGAGCTTATTGGATTATATATGAAAATATGGCAAATCATACCATTACCTCTGTTTTTAGCAGCTATAAATGCTAAATACGCTGGGGAATTGTGATACGTTTTAAGCGTCTTCTCGTACTCAACCTAAAACAATAATATTTGATAAGGTTGATGGAGGAAGTCGTTACTATGTGATAATTAATCATGATACAAAGATGAAACACGTAACTACGTCTTTTTATCACTTTATTTTTTCGTTAAGCACGACTAACTGTGGTCAAAACTGCAGTCATGTTTAACGAAAAAATAAAGTCATTAAAAACGTGATAATTAATCATGATGATACAAAAATGAAACACATTACTATGTTTTTATCACTTTATTCTTCGTTAAACACGACTAATTGTGGTCGAAACTGCAGCCATGTTTAACGAAAAAATAAAGTTATTAAAAACGTGATAATTAATCATGATGATACAAAAATGAAACACGTTACTACGTTTTTATCACTTTATTTTTTCGTTAAACACGACTAATTGTGATCGAAACTGCAGTCATGTTTAACGAAAAAATAAAGTGATTAAAAACATAGTATCGTGTTTCAGATTTGTATCATAATAATATTTGATATAATATATTTTAACGAGGTGTGACAGGTTATTGGGCACATATATTACAATCCTGTAAAATATTTTATACAATATATACAATATTTTATACAAGATCACCAAAATCATACCCATCCAACAAAGACTAGACAAACTACGAAATAAATTTCAACAAAAACAGGACAATAGGACAATACTCGACGAATTGTGTATTAAAAGACAAAACAAACGCACTACAAAATTACATCCGACAAAAACGCTTCATGAATCATATTACACTTCATAACACTCTCTTCACACTATCAAAATAATCACTCATGAATCACATATAGGTAATGTTATATAATATAATATGTAATGTAATGTATAATGTATCGTACGTATAATGTAATGTATTATGTTAGGCAAGGCGGAAAGACCCTATGGGGTGACAATAAAGATTGTTTATATATATATATATATATATTTTCTTATAATTTCGGTTTCTATCTTTAAAATAAGAAAATGTTTTAGTACGAAAGGGTTAATAAAATTAATTTTAATATCAAGTAAAAATCACCTTTTCTGCATCGTATTCTTCCACAAATTCGTTCTTCTCATCGTCGGGAAGGTCGCGCCACATCTGTCCTATAATCCGTCCGATTTCCCATAGTTTAAGCTCAGGATTCTGCGCCTTCACCAAGTCCCACACCTTCCTGCTGTAGCGCATATATGGCATAAGGGGTTTCTCGGGCGCTTTCGGAGGTTTCGGCGTTCTAGAGTCATTCTACAAATATTTGATACATTTCGATTAATACAGAGACTCTTTATAAATATCATAAAGAAATTGTTTTTTTATTAGTATTATCAATAATAATTACAGTGAATTCATAAAACTCGCCAAATGTCAAAAATGATATTCCAAAATTTTGTCTTTTTGGAGGAGTTTTGTGAATGCACTAAAATATAAAATTTATTTTATGTATAAAGCATAATTGGCTCTATTCTGTACAGATTCTAACAGCATCGTTAGCTACATTTGACCTATTTGAAGAACTCTGATTGGCTGAAAAGTGATTTTAACAGTGCCGTTGACTAACACCGCTATTAAAATATATACAGAATTAAGGCAAATGTATCACAAAAATTATTTTTTAGCTATTGTCGACAATAAGTATTGTAATGTTTAACACCGCTGTTAACCAACACTACTATAAAAATATATACACAATTGAGCCAAATGATCATAAAACAAATCTTTTGGTGATTGTTGACGATAACTAGTTTAAATTGTAATGTTTACATAACTTACTGGAGTGTTTTTGCCGACCTTTTGTGGCAGAAACGCCGAATTCCCACTCGGCGTGGTCACGAACGGATTGGTTTCTTTCTGCGAGCAAATGATAATTAGTACGCCACTGGGCGGGGTGACGGGTGAGACTTACACCGGAGCTGGCGCTGGCGCTGCCGGAGGCACGGAGGCGTTCTACAAAAACAAAGCGGAACACATGTAAACGATTGCCGTGTGGGGCAGCGGGACGGGCAAAAAGTGTACTGAAATCACACCGAAAAATGCACCATGCAAAAACAGCTAGGATCCAAAAAACACTCCACAAATCGGGCCATAGGCGGCATCTAATGCCGTACATTCTAAATTCTACGATGGTAACGACTGGAACTTACCGTTGCGTTTACTAAGTTATAATGGCGATTGTTAAACAAAAGTGAAACGTAATGTCATTGAATTAATATTTGTTAAACTTGTTTTTAAGCAGGAAGCTCTCTATGTATACAAATCTTATGTGTACTCGATTGTAAATAAGCATAGAATGGTAATCGTAAACAGGTGTTAATTTAAAAAAATATATAATTTAGAGATAGATAGTATGCGTTACCTTTCAATATGTTGAAAGTCATCGGAGAACCTGCGAACAGCAAATCTGAACAACAAACACAAACAAAGCAAATCATCTGCACTAATACTACAAAGCAACCGTTATTTACATGAGTGCGGCGCGTAAAGTGGCGCCGTCAAGCATATAACGGTTGATTATGCTTACGGACTAGTTCTAATGGTTTAATATAAAAGGTCATGCTCATTATTTCTCTTTGCTGTACTTAAGAAGGGCTGCGTCTAAACCTCTCACGGCGGATGGGTGGTGGCGAACGGCGGGAATTCAAGAGCACCGCAAGCCGCGGCCCTTCGAGAGCTCGCACACGTTCGCACCGACTCCGCCTACGTTTTAGTACATCTCTAACAGTTTAGCCTTATATACGAAATATCGAAAGCGTAAATTTGTTGCACGAGAGAGAGAGTATTACACATGCGAACCATCGGCAAGCCATTATTATGTATGTATAATTATCGTCCTATCACTGCTACTATGCATGAGGGGGGTTCTCTCGTCGACATATACAAGAAATCGAACGGTGAGCTAATGAGGAGGGACGGATTTAATGAGATGTATCCTGCGTTCTTACGGTTTGGCGTCTGGGGGCCGGCCATAGCCATCGATACCTGCTTGTAGTTCGTCGGCAGAGCCATCACATCCCTGAAACAGCAGACACATTGCGGAAAACGTTTAAAGCAACGCAGAGAACTTACTATTTGCAACTGAACACCAAACGAGTGAAAGAAAATCGGAAAACAAATCGGGAAATGTGATGCTCACTGCAGCAACAAGAAAACTGTCAATTCTTCGAGCAGACAAACGAAGTTCCGAACACGTGTGAAGTTCGTTCGGTTGGAGCGAAAACCAGTGACTCCCAAACTTTTGCGCCTTTTTCTTTCGATCATTTTCCATACTGTCCATGAAATATTTAATAATTTTATATAATATATGATATATTATATAATAATAATATTTGTAGGGAATAACGCTAAGCCTGATTCATGGATTTCTTACGCTATGTACATTTTTATCGCACTTTAAACGCTGTTGAAAATGCCCATAGCGATAGCATTGTCACAGCGTAGCATAAGAAATCTATGAATCGGTCTATAATTTTCAACTTAATATTCGCAGGTTCCATTAATCTTCATAATTTTTGTATTTATAACAAAAAAATCTAATGCAGGCTTTGTAATTTCCGACAGAAATGCAACATTCATTGTAATTTACGATCCACATCATATAATTTGAATGAGAATTATGCGGTTTGATGAACTTTTTGCAATCTGCAATCAAATTTCTTTGTTATTTGGTTTTAGAATCTATAATACAAATTATAATTCTCTCCCAGTGTCTAATTATTAATTAAATTTAAGTAAATTGATTCATGTTGCCTCTACAGGCCTAACAACGATTAGATTCAATTTGCATGTTCGAATTCCATTACAAAACGCTCATTCTGGTTCAAAGTAATGAAAGCAAACCACCGCGACTACTATCTATGCTGTAACTAATTGCAGAGGTCAAACAATTTTAAAACCAATTTCACGGGTGCAAAAAGTGAAGGAATTTAATTAGCAAATACTGAAACAATGAACTAATACAAGTTGCTCAACTTTAATAACGCAAGATTATCGGAATATTGCCCATTTTGCAACTCTGCGAAAATTATTTCAATCACACAGCATGTATAACTAAATGTGTCTTTTAACATATTATCCTCAGAATAAGAAAAATTAGGGGGTCGGAATACATGTAAACTTTTCCGATGTCACCTTGTAAAAAACAAAATTAAACGCAGTTTTTCTTACATTATAACAAGTAAATCTTCCGATGTCACCAAAGTCAAAAGAAAATTCAAAAGTTTTTCTTATTGCAGTGTAGTGCACAAATGTTGTAAGTACAAACTTGTGTGAAATTGTGTCAAGTGCGTAGAAAGTTACATCTATTGTAAAATAATAATTAATAATTATTATCGGTCTCCAAGTTAATTACATTACCGTAAGCGTTAACAAATTTAAAAACATGCTGGAAAATAATGTTGATTTAATCAAGAAGATTAAACTTTTAAAGCAGATTTCTACAAATTTTAGAACTTAGATTTGTGCGCTACACTATCAATTACTTGTTCAAAAAATTCCAGAATCGCAGAGCATGTATAACTAAATGTGTCTTTTAACATCTTATCCTCAGAATAAGAGAGAGTGAAAATTAGGGGGTCGAAATACATGTAAACTTTTTCGGTCACCTCTATAAAAAACAAAATTAAACGCAGTTTTTCTTACAATAATAATAATAATAATAATAATAATAATAATCCGTACTACTCCTCCACCTATGGCGTAATTGGTTACCGTCATAATTTTTGACAGAGAATTCTGACCCAATTACATTTTATTTTACCATAGGCCATAATATAATAATAATAATACCATTTATTATAACAAGTAAATTCTTCAGATGTCACCAAAGTAAAACAAAATCAAAAAGTTTTTCTTATTGCAGTGTAGTGCACAAATGTTGGTAAATACAAATTTGTATGAAATTGTGTCAAGTCCTTAGAAAGTTACATGTATTTTATAATAATAATTGATAATTATTATCAGTCTTCGAAAGTTAATTACATTACCGCAAGCGTTAACAAATTTAAAAACATGCTGGAAAATAATGTTGATTTAATCAAGAAGATTAAACTTTTAAAAAAGTTTTCTAAATTTTTTTATTTTTGTACTTACGTTTGTGCGCTACCCTATCAATAACTTGTTCAAAAAATTTCAGAATCACGCAGCATGTATAACTAAATGTGTCTTTTAACATCTTATTCTCAGAATAAGCGAGAGTGAATGTCACTTTCCGATTTCACCGATGTCCAAAAAAATCTCCGAATGAAAATATCAGCTCCAGGCTTGATATTTTCATCTAACTAATTTTCATTACAATAAAATGCGGAACATGTTTTTCACAAAAAACATTTATTTACTAAATGCACATTCGGACACATTTTAGTAAATATGTGTTTTTTGTGAAAAAGGTGTTCCGTGTTTTTATTTTCTACAGTACTTTCACAAGCTCCACCTCATCGTTTTCATTACAACGTTCCAACTTATATTCAACATTTTCAAATCCCGCAGAAATTTTGTAATTTACGATTAATATTCCATAATTTCTGTCGAAATATTGAAATCCATCGTCAAGATATTCATCGTAAGTAATTACACGTAACTATAAACACCTGAAGTAGTTAAATAATCAATTTTTATTCACACAATATAAATGAATGCTTCGATATATCACAGTTACTCAACAGCAATATACAGTGCGCCTTCAGTACCTAAATGTAAAAGCTAAAATAAAGAACGGGTTCCTTGCAACAACTCATACCGGACACTACTAAAACGTTTATGGTGTAAAAAAATAATCATTAAAACAGTATAATGTACAGGCATCACGTCTCGCATACACTTACGAATTAATAAGCTCCCTAATGTAATATACAATATGTCTAGTGGCTCCTAATCGCTTAAATTCTCCTTATGCACTAGGTTTAAGTTGGGGGGCGTTTCGTTCGGGACGGGCGGCGGGCGCCTATTCGCCGTTCGGGTCGAAGAACAGCGCCGAGAACGCAAACAGCAGGAACACAACACCACCAATTATTGTCACTGGAACCATAAAATTGCCGATTATTACATAATCATGTAATTATATGCAGCAAACAGGTAAACATGTTAAGCTTGTGAGTTACATGATGGACGGATAATAATAGATGGACTAATGAGTAATTGGAATTCCTTGTAGGAGAAAATCGTAGCGTTTGATGCAATGCTTCAAAATTTAAATGCTAAATGATGTCAAAAATCTCCACATCTAATTAAAGCCAGATTCTTTTAGCATTCAGCCAATTTTCAATTTTCCCAGAGTTATAATAGCCAAGAAACAAATGCTTTTCACCTTGACAGCTGTAAAAATATTACTGCACCAAAATAAAGTCCGATTATCTCATAATGCTACCAATTTTCAATTTACCCGCAGTTATAAGTAAACAATGATGGAATTAATGCAATTAATTATTACAATAAAATTCGGTTATTAGTCATAGAAGAAGATATAATGCGACAATAAATAACCATAATAATAGCCGAGATGCGAATATTGTTTCAAGTTGACAGCAGTCAAAAATATGACTACATTAAATATGACTAAATTAACTCCAATATAAAAATTTAAGCTAAAACAAGCAAATAAACTATGCTAAAAAATGTTTAAAAATATAATCTACGGCAGAAAGACCCCATATAGGGTCGATAGAACAATAAAGATCGATTATATATATAATCTACTTTCAAAATATAAACAACGGTGGAAATATAAGTAGACAGCGGATAGTTTTTTCCTTTACTTTTATAAAGTATCACATTCTCACCTGTCCTAACAGATATTTTCTGGGCAATCATCCTCCCTCCTAATACTGCCACACCGGTACAAATGGAATGGCCCAAGATGCCACCGAGTATAACGCCGTAAACGTCCTGCAAATCAAAAAGATAAAGCAATGTCCTGGCATCGGCGCGAGCGAACCGTTACCTCCCGGGCCCCCAGGATGATGGTGGTGAGCTGCGACCGGTCGCCCCACTCGGCGAGGAACGTCAGGGTGAAGGACTGCAGCAGTATCCGGGAGACCGCCGAGAACACGCCGGGGTTCTTCGTCCGCTTGCTGCCCGTCTCCGGGTCCGGCAGCATGGACTCCTTCTCGTACTGCAAGAGAAATCGGGGGGAGGTCAGGCGAGACGGCTTTTTACGGTGCGGCCTCAACGGCACCGATCATGCAATTAAAAGAGCCTTGACGGCAACCACATTGCGGAAATTAAGACTGCAATAATTGCAATCTTAATATCCGTAATGTGGTGCCATCAAGGCTTAATTAGTAAAACTGCAATTGGTTTTACAATTTGGCGCGCAAATTTAAATGGTTATACAAAAAAACAGCGAGTTGTAATTCACTTTTACTACATTGACTTATTGTCTTTACATAGATAAATAAAAATGTTAATTTTTATTATAGTTTCTATACTAACAACGACTTAAAATTTCTGCCCTCTGGTAACACATTAAAAACTAAATATCCCATGAATCGTGCATTGGATTTGAATTAAATTGGAAACATTTAGTACTAACATATCACTGAATATCAGTAATAATTTGCATCAATATTGATACGCTAATTTGTGAAATATTAATTGAGAATCGTTATCAAATCATATAATCACACAACAAGACTAATATATCTAGATTTACGCATTGAATATTAATTATTATTGTTTACATGAATGCCAACATATCACTCAATATCAGCAATAAGTTTAATCAGAAGTGATACGCTAGTTTTCGAGATATCATTATTTAAGTACGAGTTACTTCGGAGAATATTTGAAGCAACATCTGCTAGCACATTAAAAACTGAATATCTCAAGAAACGCGTATTGGATTTTTATAAAATTGGAAACATTGAGTAAAACACATCACTGATTATCAATAATAATTTGTATCAATATTGATACGCTAATTTGTGAAATATTAATTGAGAATCGTTATCAAATCATATAATCACACAACAAGACTAATATATCTAGATTTACGCATTGAATATTAATTATTATTTTTTACATGAATGCCAACATATCACTCAATATCAGCAATAAGTTTAATCAGAAGTGATGCGCTAATTTTTGAGATATCATTATTTAAATCTGAGTCACTTGGGAGGACATTACAAAAATGTAAATTTTTATTATAGTTTCATCAGTTATTACTTTACCAGGAAGTACAAAAATAGAAACATAATATAAGATTGTAAATTATTTCATGGGTGTAAAATTAAAAAAAATATGTATATAAAAAAAAAAACAATTGAATGTTACAACAGTAGAAAATGGCATAGTAATTAAAAGTAATGAAAATACATATTTATAGTCTCAACTATGAGCTAAATAGCATTCAACAATAACAAAATTTACGGATATTCTTATACCATAAAAATACTTTCTCCGTGGGAAAATAAGCCTTTGTTTGCTTCAATTGTGCTGTACAATTAAGTCCCCATTTGCGTGGATTAATGTGCGTGAATATTTAGTATCTTTTCTGAGACATGCAATGATCATAAACTGGTTTGCAAAATTATGAAGCTCCTGGTTTTTTCACCATTTGCTTGCTAATCATTTGCATACAATACAGATAAAAGATATTCCCGTTTTTGTTGGCATAAAATCATGCCTGGTATGCTAATAAAGGCAGACTCATAGATTTCTTAACTCGAGCAAATTTACAAATTTCAGTTTGTCAACTTAATAGTTTAGAGTATTTCTGACAACTTGACAGTTCAGAATATTTATGACAACTTAACAGTTCCGAATGTTTCTGACAAATTGACAGCTCAGAGAGTTTGTCACAACTTGACAGTTCAGTCAGAGTGTTTCCGACAAATTGACTGTTCAAGAGTGTTTACAGACTTTTTACTGAAACTGTTTACTGGCAGTTCGTAGTGTTTTAAAAATGGGTTTAAAATTGCTGACTGATTGCACATTGAGTTATCATATGAATACAAATTTAGTGCCATATCGGCCTTGCCATTTGATACACTAAATGACGTTGGAGTAACTTTATCTTGACTTATCACTGATGACATATTTTTTTTACAACAAATGAATTGACAACGAGGCAATTACTCTTTCGGTAACAACAAAAATATATGTGAAAATATAAGAGGTCGAGGCATTTATAAAGATTGTAAGAAATTCGAGTAAAAATATGGTGATACAATGTGCTTTTAAAGGTGCACGAAAATTTGTTTTGCGACCCGTTTCATTTATACCAAAGTCTCGCCCAAATTCTCACCTCCTCATCCTTTTTCCTGAGGTCCGTCTGCACCTCTTCGAGCTCCTCTTGGGCGCCCGTCGGAGACATGTTGATGCCCTCCTTGAGCATCTTCAGCCCGAAGATGGCGAACAGCGCGGTGCTTATGTAGAACGTGTACGCCCTCGGGATGACGTTCGCCAACCAACCGAACAGCGCTGCAAACGCACGGGCGCAATTTGAAGACAAATTACTGCGCACAGACCAAAATAAGCATAGAAAACCGAAACAATTGACAAACCTGAGAGGATCGTCATGACCGCCAGGGCCGTTATGGCGCCGGTGAAGACCGTCAGCCGGGGGTGCTTCATCGCCATGATGGCCGCTATGAAGAAAGTCTTGTCGCCGATCTCAGAGACCAGGATGACGGATATGGAGGCGGCGAAGGCGTGGATGAAGCCCAGGTTCTCCGTGGGCAGCAGCGTGCCGCCGCTGCTTGTGGACACTGTCGATTTCTGATCAACAAACCCTCATTAATCCCGTGAACAAGACCATAGCAGACGGACGGAGACAGAGTGTTGGGATTGGGGAAAGGAACAATTGGCAAATAAACGGAGACAGTGTTGGGATTGGGGAAATGAACAATTGTGGAATGAAACAAAAGACAAATATAGTTGCCGCAGCAATTGTTGCAGTGGTAATTAAATTGTTGTAACGGCAATTGAATACTTCTCATGAAAATTAAATTACAGCATGGCAATGAAAACGTTGTAGTAAAAGGCTTTCCGGCTTATAAATTTGAGTTGCGTTTTTAAATCTTTGATTATTTATTTGTTGTCTAATAGTTTATTAGAAGCGTATTTATGATTTTCAGTGCATTGCACTTTCTAAAACATTTGCAGGCATTGAATTGTTAAAAAAGTGGTTCATTTAGAGTCGTTTCAGAGGGTATAATATTAAATTTGCCACTTTCAATTGAGTCTATTGCACATGTACACGTGAGAAGTCTTCGGATATGAATCAGTTGTTGGTAAATAAACAGTTGCGACAGAATTGATAACGGTTCGGATATTAGTAAATAAACGTTTAGCGGAGTTAATTGCTATCGTGAATAATCTAAGCAATAAAACTGGTACAACGGGAGAGCTGTAAACCGTTAATCAGCGGAAGGTATTATCAGTGCAAGCATCGTACCACCGAGGGCTTCACATCGTTGACGGAGTCCTCGTACTTGGGCTCGTTCTCTGCGTGGGCCAGGTTGGCGAGCACGGCGAGGGCGAACGTTGCGACGGACAGGAGCCACCGGACCGCCGTGGGGCCCCGTGAACGTGTGCACTCCATGCTGGCGGCTAGGGACCTGGCGAAGGCTCGTGTCCGGGACGAAACTAGTTGCGGGCCCCCCGAATCTGGTTACGACGTGTCCATCGGTGGCCTCGGGCTGCCGATATCGTGAACAAGGTGCGAGCTGAGCGCTCGTGTTGATCTACATAAATGTGACACGACTGTTGGTTTTATAGGCTGACATTTACAGAATCACATGCCAATAAACGCCACTTTTCGCCTGTGCATAGAAACATCATCGGAACTAAAGTGGGGAAAAACACATTTAAATGATCGTTGCTTTTCTAATAACTATTTAGCCCATAATTAAACGTCTCTTGCTAGTATTATTATAAGCGTACTTTCTCGAAATAACGTAAAATAGGTACTATATTAAAAAGTGTTTGCGCAACCCAAACCAAACTATCGTTTTGTTTTCGGGATTTTTCGAAAAACGTTAAATTTACACGTTTAATAAAATTTTTCAAAGAAACATTATCCAATTACGTTATTAAAAATTATTAATTATCAAAACAAATTAATATTTTAATAACAATTTTGTAATCTTGTAATATTGTACAAAAGCAAAATACATACAATTTGTTTTTACTCATAATATCAATTTCTTATACTAAAACAAAATACATAAATGCATCCATTTCTTAGCGAAAGCAAAATACATTAATATTTGTGTTCATAATATCTATTTCCCATACAAAAGATAAATACATATTTCATAATCATATCCAGCAAATATTTGTGTTCATAATATCTATTTCCCATACAAAAGATAAATACATGTTTCATAATCATATCCAGCTCTTTCATAAAGGGCAACGATTATTATTAAACGTAAGCCACATACTCGATGAAGTAGTCGCTGTCCTTGACTGGTGCAAACTCGGCGGCATGCGGCAAATAGGTGGTAACGCAAACGATGAAAACGCAGCGTTTCTTACGATTCACGTGAATTGTGTCGGAAATTATGAAATCGTGGTCGCACCGTCGTGGATCCAAATGGTGCTTCAATGCCAAATCCACGAGGTCATTGGGGACGGAAACGTACATACGCCTCTGAAAGATTTACATCATTAGACGAACAAGGGACGACGGTTATTTGAACACGTACCTCGTAGTACATTTTCGTGTGATAGCACATCGTCAGGAACTGCTGCCTAACTTTGAACAAGCTGTATCGGTGGGGGTCCTGGTTCCTGCAGAGGCTTCTCAGTGTGTACCCCATACCGCAGAAAAGTTGGTTAATCACGACGAACTCGTTTTCAGAACGACGCAACTGAACAGAGGATGCGTCCGAACACCAAGTGGAGGGTACTTTGATCACTTCCATCGTTGCAGTCAGAACTTGTACACTAACATGCTATTAATTTTGCACCGAGTTCGTAATACTTAATGTTATCAAGCTAACCGCTGCAATGTTATCTATGGCTGCAATGGAGCTAATGAAGCTAATAAAGTAAGGTTCTTATATGGAGGGGAATCCCAATGGTAAGGCAGGCAACTGTATAAACCTAAATTAGGATATGAATGTTTAAGCTTCGTTCACAACAACTTAATTAGTATAATACTAACTTAATTAACTTAATAGTACTTACTTACTTAATAGTAATTAACGTAGCGCTTAATATTAGTACCTAAAGTAAATACACAAATTTGAACTAATGGTCATTGACAAATTTGGTCATTTTGTGTAATATCACGATCGCAATAATTGCAATTGTACAAGTTACTCCTAGGGGCCTTAGGGCCTTAGGGATCAATTGGACCCTCCCGATTCCAATGGGCACACTTTCAGCCTCGTAGCTCCAGCGGTTCTCGAGATATCCGCCCTCAAAGATGAGAATTTAAAAAAAAATAGCTGTCAAACAATTGATAGACCAAGTTTTTGTACATTTTACCGCCAAATTTCAATCTTATGAGTTATAATAGCCCATATATCCACGTTTTCATGTCTTGCGTGCTTCTAAAATAGGTAATTTGCGATAAAAACCCATAGAAAGATTAGAATTTTCGCGCCATCTCTTATCAGCAATTATAATAATTTATGAAAAATTGCTTTGTTGTCACAACGCGATGTAACCTAAAAATAGTAAGTAGATAAGGTAGTTACGTTTTCGTTTAGTATACTTTTACTAGTCGTAGAGGATGGAATTTAAAGTGCTTACGTTGAACTGTTGGTGGGTGAATTGCAACCTACTCGCGTACACAACTCAAACTCCTTCCGATATTTCAGGGGCATCCCCATGGTTTCCCCGCACAGAAAGCAACGGATGAGAAGCATTGCTCAATATTTAGCCGCCTCGGATTACGATGCCGTCTGCTTGCAAGAGGTTTGGTCGGACAAGGACTATTTCCTCATAAAAAACAAGGTCAGCCGCGTGCTCCCGTACTCCCACTACTTCTACAGGTAACACCCTTAACACGCTCGGTACCACCGTAACACTCCCTCCGGTTGCAGCGGCTACAACGGCTCCGGGGTGTGCATCTTCTCCAAGCACCTGATAATGCAGACGTTCTTCCACAAGTGGATGATCAACGGCTACGTGCACAAGGTGCACCACGGGGACTGGTTCGGGGGCAAGGGCATCGGGCTGTGCCGCGTTCGATGCAAGGACATGAACGTGAACGTTTACACCACCCATGTGAGTACTCGCGGGGTGCAATCGTTTGCTCGGTAAAACAGGCGGCATGTTTTCAGCTGCACGCGGAGTACAACAGGAAGAATGACGAGTACCTACCATGCAGGGTCATCCAGGCCTATGAGGCCGCTCAATTCATAAGTATTAGCTCCATGGACGCGGACCTCGTCATTTTGGCCGCCGACTTGAACACCGAACCCGGAGACCTTCCATTTAGGTACAACACTAAATATAGTTTGCAATATTTTGGTCACGCATTTACAATTTATTGTGTGTATTAATTATAGAATGTTCATGGATATTGCAAGGCTTCGAGATTCTTACACATTTGATCCTGATGATGAAGCAAGCACCTATAACGCAAAGAGGAACACGTTCACTCCGGATAAAGTCGTGAAGCAAATGGATGCAGGGCCGCGCATAGATTACGTCCTGTTTTCGGGCGGCCCAAAAGCGACAGCGAAGCTCGTTAAGTACCAGCTCCCCCTGCCCGACCAGATACCTGGCAAGCAGTGTAGCTACTCGGACCACGAGGCCGTGAGCGCCCAGATTATGGTGACCAAGGGGGCCGTCAAGACGGAGGGGACCGAAGAGGGCCAGAAGCGGGACCTCCTCGAGGCAATCGCCCTCCTCGCTAACGCGATCAAGACGGCATGCACCGCCAAGTGCTGCTACTGGTTCTGGACGGTGCTGGTGTTCCTGCTCCTGCTCGTCTCGTTTGTAGCCGACCCCTACGTGCCAGCCGTCGCAATGGGCGCCTTGCGGGTGCTGCTGACGCTGCTCACGGCGTTCACCTTGGTCATGGCGACCGTGTGGAACCGGCTCGAGCTGAACGCCATTTACGCCTCCAAGTACTCGATGGAGGTCCACCTGCAGAGCCTCAATTAGCTCATCTTACTACAATACTTCCGCTCAACCAGACCAATTTTATAAGTTTTATACGCTTTTTTTTCTAAAGCGTCCTTTTACATTGTGATTCATTTGGTTTCCTAGAGTTAGTCAAATATATATTTGGGGGTTGCAAATGCGTGTTCTACAAAAGTTGTTATCATTAGCTGTTCAGTGGAGATGGGGCCTATCAAGAATGTATGTTTTAAAAATCATGTTGGGTTCATACTACTCGTGACGAATAATTTATTTAAATATTTATTATTATAATATTTATCTATATACATATTTATTTAAAGTATGCAGATAAATATAAGACTCAAGCAATGGAAAGTAAATAATTGGCTCTAATTACCGAAAACAATGCACGGGTAGATTAGATAAAAGTTCATTAAAAAACAAATGACAGCTACTTTTCATATGTGCCAAATCTAGCTGAACTCTTTACTGTTCCCATGCAATTTGTTGCGACATTCAATTTTGATGGAGCCTCTGTAGATAATACGAGCAATTAAGTTGTGTGTTAGGGTTTATGGTGTTTCCTATGTTTTCTTCGGTAATAAATAACACAATAAATGTATAAAACTTTAAATTTGATCCCCTAAATTTACTGGCTCAGTCAAACATGCCGAATACATGATTTATGTATTCACAAAAATTTCTTTTATCAAATACATTTAACCAAAATTGAGCGGCATAATTCACCTTATGTTTAAGCAAGAGTTATCAATAAAACTTTGCAGATATCACCTAATTAATTAAGTATTATCAATAACACTTATCAGATATCACATAATTAAGTAATTAATATCAATTAGAAATTACCAAATATCCATATTAGTATATCACAAATTATACCTAAATATAAAATAATGTTATTTTTGTAATTTTAGTGAGTGATTTTAAACCGAAAAGTTTGTGCTCAAAAATTGTAGATTTCCTTTGTATCGTACTAAAACTGAGTTGCTTCTTTGGCACGTCCGTTGTGGTTTTACGTTGTGACTCTGCGACTTGTGATATTAACCCCTTCAGTTGTAGATTGCAGGTTTTACCCATGGTGCTATGAAATTACCAAATTTAATTGGTAGAATTGATTGTATTTTGCATGTACGGCGGTTCACTGAAGCTCCCCGTCATTGCTATTTTTATACCAGCAGACACAAGTTTTGTTTATGAGATGGCAAAAATTTTATGTGCTTTTCCATCGTTCTTTAAACAATATGTATTATTTTCTTGTAGTAGGTTTGTTTGTTATTGTACTCTAAGTTACTTCAAATAAAAATAATCTGTTGATATGTCCATTGAAAATAGATCTACCTATATTCATATGTATAATTAATTGTATGTAGAGACAAAATTTAAATTTGTTTTTTGTTTGTTTTGTTTGTGTAATTAATTGTAATGTTATAATAAAGTTATCATTATAATTATATACTTTATTAACAACTACTAAAAATCTTCTGCCCTGTCTGCTAACACATTAAAAACAAATATCCCATGAATCGTGCATTGGATTTTAATAAAATTGGAAACATTTAGTACATATCACTGAATATCAGTAATAATTTGCATCAATATTGATACGCTAATTTGTGAAATATTAATTGAAAATTGTTATCAAATCATATAATCACACAACTAGACTAATATATCAAAATTAACACATTGAATATTAATTATTATTTATTTCATGATTTTTTACACAATAATCATTCTCTGCTTGATGCGAAAACATAATTTGATAATGATTTTGTATGTAGCATACTAATAAACTATTTTAAGTATTTTAACTATAAATTTTAAGGATGGTTTTTAGTTTTCACAAACGAGGCAGTACTGCTTTGACTTTGAAAGTATTCGTACTAAGTTAATTTGCAAACGGAAAGCGCCTCAAATTTGAGTTTTGCAACAATAAATGTTGCTATTAATGAGGACCCAGTATATTAAAAACAATGAAGTAAGCATCCTGTTGATTGAAAAAGGGGAAATCGAAGCAGCCAATGGTCCATCGACCTTCCTTTGTTCGGCATCACCGTTTTGGACGCTCTTAAGTGGTAAGTGGCCAAATCGTCCCCGGAAAAATCGATTTTCCTCATTTCCCCGTGGAAATTCCACGTTCGCGGGGAAATTCAAACCCCAGGCGAGCCCCTTGCCATCTGGTCGCCCCCGATTGGTCGGCGTGCGGACGGTCACTCTTCGCGGTGCATCAATCAAGTCATTGCCTCCTGCGCGTTTTTCCTTCTGACCGCCGCCCGAGCCGCCCCCGGAGCCCCACGCGCGCCACGAGAGCACCCAGGGCTAGCGCCCCCCACGCCAGGCACGCGCCCCTACGCGACCCGGTGACCGGCCGCCGTGCCCCCCGCACGAAGCCCGCCGATTGAGGTTATGTTAAAGGTAAGATGTAATTTAAAATTTAATTGGATTAAAGCCCGACGTCGCGTTTCCGTGCGGCGGAACCAGCGGGCCCTCGTCCGACCGACACGTCCCCAGCGCTTTAATTGGAGTAATTGAATTCCCAGCCGGCGATTCCGGTTTACAGTTCGTGTTTAAGGGCCCACCGGTGACTACGTGAAGGTTCGTACCTCTAAACCCACCTCGGCTGGCCCAAAAATGTTTCGCTTTGCTACCTGTGGGCAGGTACATACGTATCGGCGTTTCATTTGCAGACTCGAAACACCGCCCCTGCGCAAAATCTAATCACGACTTGACCAATGTTTTATACTAATCGCTGCAAGTTTCCCCAAACATTGGATCCCGCATGGAGAAATATTTGCTGTTTCAAACGCTCGGGAGAATTGTTTTGTTTTCAGCTCTCTGGTCAGTTGTGTTCAGACGTAACTGCGGTTTGCCTATTTAACAAGTTTAATCTTAAGGGCCCCAAAGACTTGTCAATCGTCCTCATTCATGCGACTCATTGATTGTGTACAAAACGATTGATTGCTTGTGATTAATCAATGAGTCTCACTTCAATTGAAACCGCCAATATAATTAACCGTCTCCTGCCGCCTATAATGGGTGTATTAGAATGTTTCTAGAGTGGCGTCAAGTTCATACATAAGCTTCATGTTCAAAGAAAGTGTGCAAGAAGTAATTAATTTGCGTCCACCACCCTCCAAGTGGGGCCCCCTCAGATTAACTAAACCAACACCGGACATCCCTTACTGCTTATACACCACATGATCAAACAAAGCTCCGTGACGATCCCATTCAGAATTCTTATCAGAACCCGATGTTTGCTCAGGATGTAATCACATGCTTGTGTGTTTCAGGTGACTTTTATGAAATAACGAAAATGAAACTCAAAATTGTATTCGCCATCACGTTGCTGTGCATTTCCGCAATCAGCACAGAGGATGTGGACGAGTTTGTAAGTATCAATTTTTGAGGCCCGACGTGCCGAGAGTCATTCATTACCAAATGCACATATTTCAATTGTTACTGCTAAATTTCCATTGTTTTTAATTTGATGTAGAAAGTTATTCAAATTTTGATGACGAAATTATCGCTTGGAATATTTGTGGTCACTGATTATATTCTTCTTGGCAGGAATCCGAATCCGAGGAGGTGGTAGAAACCGCGCCCGTCATCGACATACCATACGACAGCCCGACCTCCATAGATCCCGCGAGGACCTACATAGCGGACCACTTCGATGACGAGGCGAGGTTCCTGAAGCTGTGGATCAAGTCGATGGCCAAGAAGGAGGGCATGTCCGAGGACATAGCCAAGTACGACGGCGTCTGGGCCCTGGAGACCCCCGAGCGGGATGCCCTGGTGGGCGACAAGGGCCTGGTGCTGAAGTCCAAGGCCAAGCACGCGGCGATCGCCTCCCGGCTGCTGAAGCCGTTCGCCTTCAACACGAAGCCCCTGGTCGTGCAGTACGAGGTGACCTTCCAGGCCGGGCAGGAGTGCGGCGGGGCCTACATCAAGCTGCTCAGCGACGGCGTCGACACCAAGAACCTGGCCCACTTCCACGACAAGACCCCGTACACGATCATGTTTGGCCCGGACAAGTGCGGCACCGACCACAAGCTGCACTTCATCTTCCGCCACAGGAACCCCAAGAACGGGACGGTCGAGGAGAAGCACTGCAAGAAGCCGAAGGAGCGCCTGGAGGAGATCTTCACGGACCACCTCCCGCACCTGTTCACCCTCGTTATCAACCCCGACAACACGTACGAAGTGTCGGTGGACCGGAAGTCGTTCAACACGGGCACCCTCCTGGAGGACTTCACGCCGTCCGTCAACCCGCCGACCGAGATCGACGACCCCAGCGACAGGAAGCCCGAGGACTGGGACGAGCGCGAGAAGGTGCCCGATCCGGAGGCGACCAAGCCCGTGGACTGGGACGAGGACGCGCCGGCCCAGGTCGTCGATGAGAACTCCGCCATGCCTGAGGGGTGGTTGGAGGACGAGCCCACCCACGTCGCCGACGCCAACGCCGAGAAGCCCACCGACTGGGACTCTGAGATTGATGGTGAGTGGGAGCCGCCCCTAGTCGACAACCCGGCCTGCGCCAACGCCGTCGGCTGCGGCAAGTGGGAACCACCGTTGGTCAACAACCCTGAGTTCAAAGGCAAGTGGAAGGCACCGCTCATTGACAATCCCAATTACAAGGGGAAGTGGAGGCCCAGGCGCGTTTCCAATCCCGACTTCTTCGAGGACAAGACCCCCTTCAAGATGCACACCATCGTAAGGATTTAAAGTCTGACTTCAATTCTGTTACATTTGATTCAATCGGAACTTTGATATCTGCACTCTATACAAGTAAACATTTGGTTTTCGATATTTCTGGCTCTCGCCGTTAGTGTTTGTATACAGGGTGTTTAAAAATTTATACGTCACCCACGAGAGCCATTGGAAAACAGCAAAACATTTAAATTACAAACGAATAACTTGAATCCTGCAAATCGTAGAAAGTATGAAAATGTTTGTTATGCAGGGTTTCAAAATTTACACCCCACTTTGAAGGGCTGTATTGTCCATGAAAAACAATTGAAAATCTTAACAGCAAAAATTGCTAGTCTTCAAAAGAGTAAAACTTTTTCAACACTATAATAAACATTATAATAATTATAAACAATTGAATATCTGAACAGCAAAAATTGCTAATTAACAAAAGAGTAAAACTGTTTCAACCCTGTATAATAAAAATTATAATAACTAATTATTAATAATAATTATAAATGGTTGAAAATTTGAACAGCAAAAATTTCTAATCAAAAGAGTAAAACTTTTTCAACCCTGTATAATAAAAATTATAATAACTAATTATCAATAATAATTATAAATAGTTGAAAATTTGAACAGCAAAAATTTCTAATCAAAAGAGTAAAACTTTTTCAACCCTGTATAATAAAAATTATAATAACTAATTATTAATAATAATTATAAATGGTTGAAAATTTGAACAGCAAAAATTTCTAATCAAAAGAGTAAAACTTTTTCAACCCTGTATAATAAAAATTATAATAACTAATTATTAATAATAATTATAAATAGTTGAAAATTTGAACAGCAAAAATTTCTAATCAAAAGAGTAAAACTTTTTCAACCCTTTATAATAAAAGTGATAATACTTTTGCAGGATTTGTTTTTGTTTGAACTGCTTAGGTTTATTTATTTTGCACTGAATTCTTATAACTGTTCAATTAAATTGAATCAAATGTGTTGGGCTAAATGTTTAAATTTATGTGTTATATATGTTTGATGATTTCAGGGTGCAGTAGGATTCGAGCTGTGGAGCATGTCTGAGAACATTCTGTTCGATAATATAATCATAACTGATAGCTTAGATGTCGCCGAACAATGGGCCGCAGATACTTATGATAAAAAGAGGGCCAAAATCAGCAGGGACTCTGTGAGTATACTTGACCGACGAGCAATTTTAACGATTCAGCAAAACGAACCATGCCTGACTGCACACAATTTTGCGGAAACGTTAAAATACAATTCTATACTTGGCTTACATGAAACATCATCGTTATTCTTAACCTGTGAAGGATCCGCGAAGTTAAATTAAAATTATAAGAAATATAATATGAGTTGCACTTAAAAGGATGAAACAATATCCCAATCATGTAGTAAATGAGATTCAATTCGTCATAACAATAATAACACTGTTCCATCGCTTGCGGTATGATTACTACAACAGTTTTCAAGTTATTCACCGCTGTATGAGCAAGTATTGTCCTTCACATATTGTGACTACTACATCGAACTCGCTTCTTATTTTATTGTTCAATAATTGATATTTTACTCCAGACGACTTTATGGGGGCGCATGTTAAAAGCCATGAATTATAAAACAGAGGCGTGGGCTCTGTATTTCATGTATTGTTCCATTCCGATCATATTTTATGTATGGTACTTACATACATGTTACAAGGAGGTAACTTATTTATTTAGGCCAGAAAAGTATGAGCGAGGAACTTAGAACGATGTTAAACGATAAGCTAGAACTGTATTTCATGTGAGCTTGGTACATTTTGGCAGTAAAAATTAGTTTATTTTAATTTAATTTTTTGATATATTTTTCAATTTATAATGTCATTATTGTAGAAGCTATAAACTCCAAATTTTAATAATTATAATAATAACATCGTCGCAGCAAAAAGGTTCACTGTTCTAAGGGTTAAGTTGAATTCACTTAATTGAGACAAATAATACAATTCTCTCAAAATATCAATTATTATTTATTTTATTACTGTCAAAATTTCAATGTTACTAATTTTTCTTCTTGTTTTCAAAATATCAATTATTCCTTTCAATATTTCAATGTTTACGAGCAGTAAAACATTTTGTTTTATTTATTTCAAAACAATTGGAGCACAATTTAATATATTCTGGAATCTTTGTATGTTTAATGGTAGTCAATTTTTTTTTACAATTTCTTGTTTCCTATACTTGGTTTTATTCACCTTATGTGTACTCTTTCATTCTATTGATTTCTTCACTCACTCTTCGCTTTCAAGCGCATTCTTAATAACCCCGAAACTTTGTTCCACCAGGAGAGCGTGTTTGAGAAGGTGGCGAACATAACCAACGAGTACCCGGCGCTCTGGGCTTTATATATCGTAGTGCTAGCCATCCCAGTAGTTTTCATTTTGTACCTGTGTTGCAAGCCGAGTTCTTCCTCTAGTCAGGTAAGCCCCCACCCCCCTAATTTGTGGCCACAGGTTGCCTGTACTGTAATAATTTCAAGGATAAGGAGGAACAGACACGCGCTGCTGAGGCCAAAAAGACTGACGAATACACGGCCGACGACGACGTGATAAGAGAGGCTGAGGAGCCGGAGGAGCCCGAGGAGACTGAGGAGCCCGAGGAGGTTGACAAGGAAAAGTATTCAGGGGACGACGATGAGGATGAGGACGAGGAATATAAGCAGGTACGTTGTGTTAATATCGACTTGGTCTTGGTCTTTAAATTCATAAGGGAGTAAGATATTTGTTGGTTTGGTATCAGAAACTATTTTTCATAAACCGGCTGGTTCATTTAGGGCGAGACTGTAATTTAAGTTGGTAGTCTGCAGCAATTGTCAGCTTTGCAAAAGTTGTCAAAAATGATGCAGAGAGGTTAAAGTTTAAAATTTAACATTTCCCTTTCTACACTTAAGTTAAGTTAAAACTTAGATAAACCGTATTATTATATGTATGTTATGTATTGTATTGGCAGGGCTTTGCCGTTAACAAATAAACAAAATAAATGAATCATTTTTGACAAGCAAAGCTGTCAATTGCTTCAGGTTACCAACCTAAATAACAGTCTCACCCTAAATGGATCACTCGGTAGAACATTCTTACTTAGTCAGGCGAAATAAATAAATCATAAAATAAAATAAAAATAAATATTACTTGCCATTAAGTACTAAATATAACAACCTGGTAATTTATCAATAAAACCTTAAACTCAATTTTACTTAACTTTGAGACCTCTCTCATGATTTATAAGTTCCTTTATATGATGTCTTAAGCTCTTACCATGGATGGAAAGACCTGGTCTTGGTTGTTCAAATCCTTAAATTTGATCCGTTTTACAGCTACCAAAGAAGGAGGAGTCGGGACCTACGAAGAGGAAACCACGTAAAGAGTAGTTTAAATATTAAACAGCACTGTTTTTTTTTTAAAAAAAAACCATATGTTATTTATTAGCATACCGAATGCCGGTTACGGTTTTCGAAAATAAGTAGTCTTTAATTTATTTAATTTGTTACTTGTGTGCCTGAGAGGTTTCAGGCCGGCCGACGCTACCCCGTTGGCCCGCCCGAACGCTGTGCCCATGTTCTGCTTCTACCGGAGCCAGTACTATAAGCGAGGTTGCGGCGAACCCGGCGATGAGATTGCGCCGAAGTGCTGCGGTCCGTTCAATAAAAGCCGCACGTCTCTCTGGTGGCGGCATAATGTGTTCACACGGAAAACCCAATATGAGGAGCATTTTAACGAAAATGTTACTGTCTAGTTACTTTTTTTTTAATAATTCAATGTTTTGTATATATTTACACATCGGCTTTAAAAGTTGAGAGAGTCCGCCGTTTCTTGTACTTGTGAAAATAAAACACCATCTTCTTTGAAGGAATTGAAGTTTTTATTACACATGAAGCCCTTAATGACTCTAGATGTTCGTCAATTGTAAGCAAATAAAATTTTGGGCGAACAACTTTTCTCTATTGGCCGTTACTTGCACACAGAATCGGCAACATTACAATATCTTAAACCGTTGTGTAACTTGAAACATTTTAAAATCTTGTTCGTTGGGCTATAGGTTTTCAGAAGTTCGGTGATATTGCACCTTCAAGGGCTCGGCGCTCTCGTCCTGCAGCGGCATGCTGACCACCGTGTTCGAGATGGTCCTCGTTCGCCTCTTCTGCTGCCGCCTGTCACGGATCGAGCTGTACTTGTGGCGGACTTCGCTCTTTACCTCTTCGTTTAATATGCAATATATCAGACCCATGAAGAGTCCCTGGAAAATGGCAGGCATTTGTAATACCGAGGGATCTACTTAGGGTGAGATTGTGATTAAGGTTGGTAACCTGCAACTTTGCGTGTCAACAATGATGCATTAAGTCACTGAATTACATAACCACAATAATTTGATATTTAAAGAAACTAACTAAATTGTATTTCCGACATAAAAAAGTCTAATCCTAAATGGATCACTCGGTAAATGGTGCTATGATCATTGTGTTTTAAGGTTTGATGGTACTATGATCATTTGACGGTACCTGAAAAGCAGTAAATGTCTGGTCGCATAATAACCAAATTAGCTCCACCATCTTGTTGGGGCAATATTGGACCGCTACAGATATTGACCTCGGAACTCCATAGATTAGTATCAGAGTTAACGTGGAACGAATCAAGCGCCTGCAATTAAAGAATCAAATCAGGTCAGGTTAGGTGCCCCGCAAGAAAAACGGTACCTGTACTTGATTCGTTTCTGCTGCAAATGCATGGAGTTTATTTTCATGGACAAGATCCTTGTGATGGAAATAAATAGAATGGAGTTGATCTGAAATGATTGAATCGTTTATTTCAGAAACCCACTAAATGTACTAAATGTACATTGTAATTAAATTATTGTAATTAATTTGATTGAATATATTGTAAATTAATATCCCAAGAAACCCGCTAAATGTACTCTTAGGTTTGATGGTACTATGATCATTTGACAGTACCTGAAAAGCAGTAAATGTGACATTTACAATTTAATTACAATGTTACAATGTAATTGTAACATTGTAATTAAATTACTGTAATTAATTATTGCATATATTGTAAATAATAATATATCATATCCTACAAAACCATATATATCCCTATATGTACCAAAATAATATCCAATAAAACAAGTAACTAATATGTAGAAATATATGCGTTCACAATATAAGGATTCCGTAACAAAGTAATATAAAAATTACTGTTGGCGGGTTTTTGAAATAAACGATGCATTCTATAAATTCCATGTGTGAACTCTTAAATTGAACCCTAGGCGTGTTCCACTCACAACCACCGAGACTTCGTTGGGCGTCTGGACGAGCAGGTCGAAGTACTTGTTCTGGGCGATCGTCCAGCACAGGGTGTCCTCGTACGCGTAACGCAGGGCCACCCAAATCGATATGAACACGACGGGGATCCCTGAAACGCTCCGTCTCCGTAAAATTGCTAATCCAAACAGACCTGGCTATGTACCCCAGCCAAGCGAGTAGTAGATCCAGACGCTTGTCATGTCGGAGAACAGGTTGCAGAAGATCAGGTTGTGCAGGTAGATGCCCTCCATCAGTATGAACACGAAGTTCGCCTGGATGAAGTAGTTTCGGAGGCTCGTCACCGCCTTGCACACCCAATGCTGAAATATAACGCCGCCCAGATTGTGATTTGTAACATGTGAATTTATTGTTTAGTAAATTTGTAGATAAATAGAGTTTTTGTGCAATCCGCTTAAGCAATGGATGCAAAGCCCACGTCTACAATGGAAAAGTGATTATTATTATTATAGTTTAGCACGGCGAGCCTAGCTAGCCCATGGCTTAGAAAAAATGGAAAATAGAAAAGTGGAAAAGCCCATGGAAAAGTGATTACCAAATAAAATTGCAAGAAAATGTTGATTGCTAGAAATTTTATTCCTAGAAAGTAAATTTTCAGGACCTTCAAGATTGCGCACATCATTTTCTGGATGTATTCTTCGATAATTTCTCATTATTTTTAAATAACATTGTTAAAATAATTTACTTACATGGTTTTCAGTAAGGTACTCTTTTTCGTTGGCTGTAACGATATCTCCTTTTAAAGCCAAACCTTCAACTAATAGGAACTCTTTTAGGAGGAACATAACAGCCCTCATTATAAACGAAATGAATAGATGCATGTGCAGAATATTTCTTGCACATTGAAGTTTTCTGGAAGTAAAGCACAATACTTTGTTATGTATATGTTCAATACATAATAAAAATGTTTACGTTTGTCCAGAAAATATGTTATTTAAGCACTGTGTATTAAAAATAACAAAAACTGAAGGATATCATATATTAAATGAAGATATAAGCAAAGCTTGGAAGCTATTGTATAAAGTTAAGGTAAGTATAACTGATGAAATATTTTTTAGGTTATTTCAAATTAAACCACCAAAATTGCCATTTACATCCACCAGATGGCGCTTATTTAGGGTAAAATAAAAATACGTAAATGTGGCAACTAAGCCAAAATTTAGAACAGGTATCTGTAATATCGATCGTTCTCATGTCGTTACTGTCAATGTCATCGCTAAGTTTCAAGTTTTATAATAAATCAGAGTTATTTGTAAGGCCCACTTGGAATTGATACAACCATTTCACAATTGAAATTCGTTTTCGTTAATTATTAAAAGGGTAGTAGAAGCATAATTAGTAAATACATGAAACTGACAGTGACAGCTGTCACATTTGAAATAATTAAAAATTTACGCACGTTGCCAGAGTTCTGTTTTTTACTTTTTTCTACGGAAAGATAATTGCCATCTGGTAGATGGAAATGGCGAATTAGGTGGATTAATTTGATACGTACTGTATACTTACAAAATAAAATTTATAGAGAGTTAATCGAATTTAAACTACTTGTAATTAATATGTAATATAAAATTATGGCTTCATACGAAAATTTCCGAAAGGTACCACTTACTTTATGCTTATAATAATAGCTACGGATATAAGTAAAGTAACCAGAGAAATCCAATATCCAACATGTGATATGGGTTTTATAATTTGCAGCCACGAGTCATATAGTGCAATGTTCTCAAACCAGGCAGGATCAAAGTCGACCAGTGCAGTGTTCTGGTCAAACATCGTCAGGTTGCAGTAGTTTGCCCAGGAATTGTTCATCTGGGGGTCCACGAACCAAGTGCCATCCTCTTCGCATTTTCTCGTTGCATTTCTCTGGAAGAGATAAATGAGGAAAACTGCCCTACTAAGTTCCAACAAAATTGATAACAATCAATTGACGAATAATGATGAATAATTTATGAGATTCAATTGCGGAATAATGATTATAATTGATGATAAGTAAGTTAAAATGTACAATGATTGATGATAATCAATCTCTATAGCAGCAAAAATGTATATTATTATTGAAGTGGTGGTTTTGGAGATATCGTGATTTATATAAGATTATATTATTGTTGTTATTTAAAAGACTAACACTTAGAGATCCAAACAGTTTCGCTTTTAAAATTAATCAGAGCCCCACATGTGTTCCCTAAATCCACTTATATAAAAAAAAAACTGTAAACAAACTTCGTTTATTTGGAAACCATTATAAACGAACTTGACACGATTTCCTTTCTATTTCAAGATTAATCGTAAGTTTTATTACATATTTTATCTTGTTGGGTTGCAGGATTATGAGATGTGCGTCAGTCCCTTATTAATCACACCATTATTGGATTTTTTAAAAATTTAAAAAAAAAAAAAAAAAAAAAAAAAAATTTGTTCAGACACCTTGGCAGGATTATAATATGTGCGTCAGACCCTTATTACCATACCATTATTCGAGTGATTCTAAATTTTTTGGACACCCTGTATGCAACAGAATTATGTTGCATGTCCCTGTAATTTCTGAATAATTTAGGCAACGGAATTAGTTCCAAGAACATATGCCGCGATTTCTGGATCATTTTGCGAGCAGAATCTAAGTGCGAGATTTTTTTTACAATTATGCAATCGTAGATTAGCAGTTGCTTAGCGCTGCTTACGTTTAAGTGCACGAAAAGTTCAAGGAGTATGACATGAACGTATTTACGAAACATGGACGTATCTATTAATAGGTTTGGCGTTAATGTAACGTTCTTTTGAGTTTGCAATTTTTTACCACATAATACACAGGTGCTAAAGCCAGGGGAGGATGGGGAACATACAAGCGGCCCGGGAACAAACTTTTATCGGCCCATTTTGCATTCACATAAAATTGCAATAATACCATATAATCAAAATAATAATCATACTTCAAAATTTGACAAACATGTAAAAATCATAAATACTTTACAATAAATAATTTAAAATTGAATATATTATTTTTATTTTTAAAATATATTAAAATGTATTATCAGATACATAACACCTCTGAGGATGGCTAATAAAAGCCGAAACTAGTCGCGTGAAGAACATCAAATAAAAAGATTGCATAACTAAGAGAAAGTACTCCCCATAAAGAAAAAATCAATATAAAATTTAATACCGTAAGTTTTTCATAATACTTATTTATTTATTAATAGGTTCCTAAAGTGTGAGTTTACTGTACTGCTTTCAATCATATTAAATAAAATATGAAAATATTAGGTAATTAGAATTCATGCTTTGACTAAGAAAATTTAATTGTAATTATAAAATCTTCATTAAAATTACAAAGTTTTATTAGACCCAGCATTTTTTTTTTTAATTAATGGAGTTTTATCCCGAAAGCATATCCCTCACAAAGTTGTTAAAATGTTATTTGCAGAAAATTTTTGAACATGAAAGAAAAAAATTAATAATTAAAAAAATTTAAATGTAATTTTCAACATTATTACTTTTACAAATTTTACAGTACAAATTATAACTTAAATTGTAAAGTATTAATCAAAACACAAAATCGTCATTTGCATTATACAATTTATATTGAAAATTATAATAATAATAATAATATTTACTAGCGGGAGAACCTGCATAATATACACATAAAAATAAAAAATAAAAACTTACTTAATGAAAATGAACTTGAAACTTGATTTGAATTTTTACATGAAAGTAAAAAATGTATATTATAAATTCCAAAACTCAAATGAAATAACAAAGTTATCATGATAAATGATAGAAATTAGTTGGAAATTATAAAATTCTTATAGTAAATTCGAAAATATTAATTATAAATTTCAATGTTAAATTAAAATTTGACATTTTTAATATAAATTATAAAAAAACTTTATCCTTAAAACATATAACTCACTAAGTTATTAATATTCTGACAGAAATTTGCAAAAATATTAATGCAAAATACAAAATTATGTACAAAATTACAAAGAGAAGCTATGAAGTTTTCATTGCAAATGACAAATTTTGATATTTTATTACAAATTGCAAGTTCATCAAACCATAAAATTCTCATAGAAAGATCTCGCTTGTAAACTGCAATGAATTGGAAATTACAAAATTTTCGTTAGAATTTATTAATATAATTACTAGACTTTTCATAAATTATAAAGATCAATGGAATCTGCGAGTTTTTTTAATCTAATTTATAACGTCTTTCCCCAGAAATCACATTCCTTGCAATTGTGTTAACCATTTCATAGAAATTCGCAAAAAATATAATGGATGGTGTAAAATGTTGATTAAAATGATAGAATCTAGTTGGAAATTATAAAATTCTTATAGTAAATACGAAAATATTAATTATAAATTTCAATGTTAAAATAAAATTTAAAATTTTTAGTATAAATTATAAAAAACTTAATCCTCAAAACATATAACTCACTAAGTTATTAATATTCTGACAGAAAGTTGCAAAAATATTAATGCAAAATACAAAATTATGTACAAAATTACAAAGAGAAGCTATGAAGTATTCATTGCAAATGACAAATTTTGATATTTTATTACAAATTGCAGGTTCACCAAACCATAAAATTCTCATTGAAACATCTCGCTTGTAAACTGCAATGAATTGGAAATTACAAAATTTTCATTAGAATTGTTTAATATAATTACTAGACTTCTCATAAATTGTAAAGGTTAATGTAATCTGCGAGTTTTTTTATTCTAATTTATTACGTCTTTCCCCAGAAATCATATTCCTTGCAAATGTATTAACAACCATTTCATAGAAATTCGCAAAAAATATAACGGATGGTGTAAAACGTTGATTAAAATGTTTTTAAATTCAAAATGGTGAATGTTACGAAATTTTGATGATGGATTTCAGTATTTCAATAGAAATTATGGAGAATTAATTCTAAATTTCAAAAGTTTTAGAATTTGTAAACGTTGAATATAAATTCGAACATTGTAGTGAAAATTGCAAAGTTTTTATTATGAATACAATATTTCAATGGAGTTAGAAAATAATCATAAAGTATAAATAAGTTTACATTAACACTGTAACAAATACAATAATAAATAAGTAAATAAAGAAATAAATAAGTTTTTTTGGAATTATGTAATTTTCGTTGTGACTTTCATCATTCATCTTTCTAAATTACAAAATTGCACAAATTTTAGGAAAATTTCATTGTTAATTGATAAATTTTAAAGTATAAATAAGTTTACATTAACACTATAACAAATACAATAATAAATAAGTAAATAAGTAAATAAAGAAATAAATAAGTTTTATTGGAATTATGTAATTTTCGTTGTGACTTTCATCATTCATCATTCTAAATTACAAAATTGCAATAACTTTATGAAAATTTTATTGTTAATTGATAAATTTAACTGTAAAATGTAAAATATTCAACATTCGTATTATAAATTACAACATTTCAGCAGCGATTATGAAAATTTTATTGTAAATTGCCCAAAATTTCACTATAAAATGCAAAATGTCATTGGCATTTCCAAAATTTGTATCGAGTTGTTAAAATGTTTATAGTTATTTGTAGAAAATTTTATGGAAATAAGCTTAGGTGGAAATTACGAACTTTTCATTAGAGATTACAAAATGTTTATTAGATATTATGAAATTCTTATTATAAATACTAAAATTTTACTACATATACAGAAAAAAATTGCAAAAAGCTAATCAAACCACAGCATATTAAAATTAAATCATGTCGATTGTAAATTAAATTTACAAAGGCTTCAAAATTTTCAATACATTTTTTTATTAGAAATACCAATTTTTTTATAAATTACAAAGATTAATGGAACCTGCCAATTTTTAGTTGAAAATTATAACGGCTATCTACACAATTTATATTCCTCGCCAAATTATTTCATATTTCGTAAAAATTTGCAAAAAATATTATGGAAACGGAATGGATCCATGGAAAATGCTAGTTCAAAAAGGGAGCTGCGAGGCGAAAAAGTTTGGGAACCACTGTGTTAATACATATATAAACAATCTTTATTGGGCTATCGAGGGGTCTTTCCGGCTTGTGTTAATACATTAAATCAAAATTATTAATAAACTTGTCGTCGGATCTGCCAGCCCAAAATTCTGGGGCTTCCGGCCCAACATTCGGGATGGCTACCGGCCCACCGGGAAATTTCCCATTTTCCCGTATGGCCCAACCGCCCCTGGATGTATGATGAACTTTGCAAGTACCTACATTGAATTCTTACTTGTGCAGATTGTTGTAAAACCACCAGAGCTACGACCGAAATTTGGCCCAACATTGGCCCAAATTTGGCCAGTCATTGCATTGCACATCACAAACCTTATCTATGTGGGTGTTCGCGTTCGCAAGCAATTAGGCTCACGTTACAACATCTCTTGGAGATTTATATTTACCAGTGAAGTGGTAATACTGTAGTGCAGGTCCAGGTGGGGGCATCTCTGCACGGCGAAGTCTCCGGCCCTGGTGGCCGGCCAGCAGATGATGCCGTCGAAGAAGAGCTCGCAGAAGCGCTCCCGGGGGCCGAAAGTGCCGTTCCTCGCGTTCTTCGCGAGGCAGTCGCTCCTCCTGGTGTCCATGGCAGTAGCACGGGGCACAATGTCGCGCTTTTCCCCGGCGATCGAAAGCTTTCAGGCGGATTTCCGCAAACACACGCGGAACAGGATTTGTTTTTAATACATCACCGCCTCTTCTGGAAGCCGACACTGTTTGTGCTCGGCGTGGAAGTGCACATGTTTACTGCGTCTGCTTTCGTAGATAATTGAAGTTTATTGCCGCGTTCTTATCATTTCATTAAGGCAATTATATTTATTAGTAACTCTCAAATTCGGGCTTGTAAACACTTCTGGACAAAATAACATATTCCCTGAGATAAGGGAACTAATAGCCATACTTCATAAGGTCATCATCAAGCAAATTACGAAAAAATCACACTTATGCAGATATTTACCATTGGAGTAGAACTACCATAGTACATTATATGATATTTTGATGGTATGTCTAATGGTAACTGATATTAAATTCCGGCACATTTTGAGTTAATTAGGTGAAGAAATGAGGGGAAAACCTCACAGTCATAGCGGCCTGGCATGTTTTTCCAATGTCGCTTAGATTTTGACTGGGGTTTACCTTTGGTAAATATTTAGAGGCCGTGCAAATATTTGAGGTCGAGATAGCTGCTCTATTATTGCCAAGAGAAAATTGTATTAATACAAGGAGGCTATTTTTTAACATGCATAAAAAATAGGACTAATTTCTGTTATCACAATAATAGGATCAATAAATAATATACTAAAAATTTGAATTTTCAGAAATTTCAGTAAAAGCTGAAAGTTATATCTTCGATTTTCTCACCTATTCATTACCAAAACTTTGCCAAATTTTCAGGACTAATGTCTTTAGGTGTAGTAAATACAAATCTAATATCATATATGCAATTCATAAATTTTCAGAAATTACAGTAAACGTTAGCTCATACATGTAAATGCTGAAAGTTATATCTACGATTTTCTCACTTATTCATTACCAAAACTTTGCCAAATTTTCAGGAATAATGTGTTTAGGTATTGTAAATACAAATTTAATATCAAATGTGCAATTCAGAAATTTTCAGAAATTTCAGTAAAAGTTAGCCCATACATGTAAATGCTGAAAGTTATATCATCGATTTTCTCACTTATTGATTATAGAAACTTTGTTAAATCTTCAGGAATAATGTCTTTAGGTGTAGCAAATACAAATCTAATATCATATATGCAATTCATAAATTTTCAGTAATTTCAGTAAAAGTTAACCTATACATGTAAATGCTGAAAGTTATATCCTCGATTTTCTCACTTATTCATTACCAAAACTTTGCCAAATTTTCAGGAATAATGTCTTTAGGTCTAGTAAATACAAATATAATATCATATATGCACTTTATAAATTTTCAGAAATTTCAGTAAAAGTTAGCCCATACATGTAGAAGCTGAAAGTTATATCCTCGATTTTCTCACTTATTCATTACCAAAATTTTTCCAAATTTTCAGGACTAATGTCTTTAGGTGTAGTAAATACAAATTTAATATCAAATATGTAATCAATAAATTTACAGAAATTTCAGTAAAAGTTAGCCCATACATATAAATGGTAAAAGTTATATCCCTGATTTTCTCACTTATTGATAACAGAAACTATGCCAAATTTTCAGGACTAATGTCTTTAGGTGTAGTAAATACAAATTTAATATCAAATATGTAATCAATAAATTTACAGAAATTTCAGTAAAAGTTAGCCCACACATGTAAATTCTGAAAGTTATATCCTCGATTTTCTCACTTATTCATTACCAAAACTTTGCCATATTTTCAGGAATAATGTCTTTAGGTGTAGTAAATACAAATTTAATATCAAATATGCAATTCATAAATTTTCAGAAGTTTCAGTAAACGTTAGCCCATACATGTAAATTCTGAAAGTTATATCTTCGATTTTCTCACTTATTCCTTACTAAAATTTAGCCAAATTTTCAGGACTAATGTCTTTAGGTGTAGTAAATACAAATTTAATATCAAATATGCAATTCATAAATTTTCAGAAATTTCAGGAAACGTTAGCCCATACATGTAAATGCTGAAAGTTATATCTTCAATTTTCTCACTTTTTCATTACCAAAACTTTGCCAAATTTTGAGGACTAATGTCTTTAGGTGTAGTAAATACAATTCTAATATCAAATATGCAATTCATAAATTTTCAGAAATTTCAGTAAAAGTTAGCCTATACTTGTAAATGCTGAAAATTATATCTTCGATTTTCGTACTTATTCCTTACCAAAACTTTGCCAAATTTTGAGGACTAATGTCTTTAGGTGTAGTAAATACAAATTTAATATGAAATATGCAATTCATAAATTTTCAGAAATTTCAGTAAAAGTTAGCCCATACATGTAAATACTGAAAGTTATATCCTCGATTTTCTCACTTATTGATTATAGAAACTTTGCCAAATTTTCAGGAATAATGTGTTTAGGTGTAGTAAATACAAATTTAATGTCAAATATGCAATTCATAAATTTTCAGAAATTTCAGTAAACATACATGTAAATCCTGAAAGTTATATCGTCGATTTCCTCACTTAATCATTACCAAAACTTTGCCGAATTTTCAGGACTAATGTCTTTAGGTGTAGTGAATACAAATTTAATATCAAATATGCAATTCATAAAGTTTCAGAAATTTCAGTAAAAGCTAACTCATACCTGTAAATGCTAAAAGTTATAATCTCGATTTTGTCACTTATTCATTACCAAAACTTTACCAAATTTTCAGGATTAATGTCTTTAGGCGTAGTAAATAGAAATTTAATATTAAATATGCAATTCATAAATTTTCAGATATTTCAGTAAAAGCTGACCCATACCTGTAAATGCTGAAAGTTATATCTTCGATTTTCTCACTTATTCATTACAGAAACTTTGCTAAATTTTCAGGAATAATGTCTTTAGGTGTAGTAAATACAAATTTAATATCAAATATGTAAACAATAAATTTTCAGAAATTTCAGTAAATGTTAGCCCATACATGTAAACGCTGAAAGTTATATCCTCGATTTTCTCACTTATTTATTACCAAAAGTTTGCCATATTTTCATGAATAATGCCTTTAGGTGTAGTATATACTAATTTAATATCATATATGTTATTTATAAATTTTCAAAAATTTCAGGAAAAGTTAGCCCATACATGTAAATGCTGAAAGTTATATCTTCGATTTTCGTACTTATTCATTACCAAAACTTTGCGAAATTTTCAGTAATAATGTCTTTAGATGTAGTAAATACAATTTTAATATCAAATATGTATTCAATAAATTTTCAGAAATTTCAGTAAAAGTTAGCCAATACATGTAAATGCTGAAAGTTATATCCTCGATTTTTTTACTTACTGATTACAGAAACTTTGCCAAATTTTCAGGAACACTGTCTTTAAGTGTAGTAAATACAAATTTAATATCAAATATGCAATTCATAAATTTTCAGAAATTTCAGTAAAAGTTAGCCCAGACATGTAAATGCTGAAAGTTATATCTTCGATTTTCGTACTTATTCATTACCCAAACTTTGCCAAATTTTCAGGACTAATGTCTTTAGGTGTAGTAAATACGATTTTAATATCAAATATGTACTCAATAAATTTTCAGAAATTTCAGTAAAAGTTAGCCCATACATGTAAATGCTGAAAGATATATCTTCGATTTTCTCACTTATTCATTACCAAAACTTTGCCAAATTTTCAGGACTAATGTCTTTAGGTGTAGTAAGTACAAATTTAATATCAAATAGGCAACTCATAAAGTTTCAGAAATTTCAGTAAAAGTTAGCCTGTACATGTAAATGCTGAAGGTTATATCCTCGATTTTCTTACTTATTCATTGCAGAAACTTTGCCAAATTTTCAGGAATAATGTCGTTAGGTGTTGTAAATACAAATTTAATATCAAATATGCAATTCATAAATTTTCAGAAATTTCAGTAAAAGTTAGCCCAGACATGTAAATGCTGAAAGTTATATCTTCGATTTTCGTACTTATTCATTACCCAAACTTTGCCAAATTTTCAGGACTAATGTCTTTAGGTGTAGTAAATACGATTTTAATATCAAATATGTACTCAATAAATTTTCAGAAATTTCAGTAAAAGTTAGCCCATACATGTAAATGCTGAAAGATATATCTTCGATTTTCTCACTTATTCATTACCAAAACTTTGCCAAATTTTCAGGACTCATGTATTTAGGTGTAGTAAATACAAATTTAATATCACATATGCAATTCATAAAGTTTCAGAAATTTCAGTAGAAGTTAGCCCATACATGTAAATGCTGAAAGTTATATCGTCGATTTTCTCGCTTATTCATTACCAAAACTTTGCCAAATTTTCAGAAATAATGTCTTTAGGTCTAGTAAATACAAATTTAATATCAAATATGCAATTCATAAATTTTCAGAAATTTCAGTAAACGTTAGCCCATACAGGTAAATGCTGAAAGTTATATCTTCGATTTTCTCACTTATTCATTACAAAAACTTTGCCAAAAAATTCAGGAATAATGTGTTAAGGTGTAGTAAATACAAATTTAATATCAAATATGCAATTCAGAAATTTTCAGAAATTTCAGTAAACGTTAGCCCATACATGTAAATGCTGAAAGTTATATCCTCGATTTTATCACTTATTCATTACCAAAACTTTGCCAAGATTTCAGGACTAATGTCTTTAGGTGTAATAAATACAAATTTAATATCAAATATGCAATTCATAAAGTTTCAGAAATTTCAGTAAAAGTTAGTCCATCATACATGTAAATGTAATTATATCCTTGATTTTCTCACTTATTGATTACAGAAACTTTGCCTAATTTTCAGGACTAATGTCATTAGGTGTAGTAAAGACAAATTTAATATCAAATATGCAATTCATAAATTTTCAGAAATTTCAGTAAAAGTTAGCCCATACATATAAATTCTGAGAGTTATATCCTCGATTTTCGTACTTATTCCTTACCAAAACTTTGCCAAATTTTCAGAAATAATGTCTTTAGGTGTAGTAAATACAAATCTAATGTCATATATGCAATTCAGAAATTTTCAGAAATTTCAGTAAACGTTGGCCCATACATGTAAATGCTGAAAGTTATATCTTCGATTTTCTCTTTTATTCATTACCAAAACATTGCCAAACTTTCAGGAATAATGTGTTTAGGTGTAGTAAATACAATTTTAATATCAAATATGTAATCAATAAATTTTCAGAAATTTCAGTAAACGTTAGCCCATACATGTAAATGCTGAAAGTTATATCCTCGATTTTCTCACATATTATTTACAGAAACTTTGCAAATTTGAAACGGCGATTAAACATAAAGTCACTGATTTTACCTGTGTAATGGTTAACTGCACGATTTAATAATTACAGGCTAGAATTGCAGGGAAAGGTATAATTAATTACAAGTGAATGCACGTGATTTTTATTCTATACATACTTACATAGAGTTAATGCAGAAAATGTAACAAGATTTTCGATTAAACAGGCATCGAATTAATGCAGAAAATGTAACAATATTGTGGTTTAAACATACATAGAATAGAACGAATACAGAAAACGTAACAAGATATTTGTTTTAACATACATAGAATTAATGTAGAAAATGTAACAAGACTATGGTTTAAACATACAAAGAATTTCAAGAAAAATAACAAATTATCCGTTTTCACAACGGCATTTATTTCTCTAAATGTACATTTCAACCACTACGTGGTCATCTTCAGTAGATATTTGTACTTCGTATAGTTCAAATGTCTACTGAAGATGACCACGTAGTGGTAAGGAGACATTTGTACTTTGAACAAATGTCCATGTCCATGTCTAACCACTAACTAGACTTTTGCTTAAACATGCATAGAATTATGACTAGTAACTGTGAGCAAGAGGTTTATTCCATAAAGTTTCAGGTGTCCCGTTTACAATGTCATACCGAAAATCTCAATGGTGTATAATTACAAGAGCAACTTACTGCTAACATAATATTTATAATAAGTTTAATTTGAATTGTGGTTTTTGATCTTTCAACTGTCTGAAATTTTCTGAGAAAAATTTAAGAAATATTTTATTTTGTGAAAGTATACAGTGAAATTTTGCCATGAAACTTTTTATTTTATGAAAGTATTTTATGAAATATTGCAATGAAGCTTTTTATTTTATGAAAGTATTTTATGAAATATTGCAAAAAAGCTTTTTATTTTATGAAAGTATTTTACGAAATTATGAAAAAGACAAAAACATTATTACTTTATCAACAAATTGGACGTTAATGTGTTTAAGTGCCACATTATTTTGTCGAATTCTGGATTATATTAGGAATGTTGAATGCTCTAAATGAAGATGAATTAAAACTAGCTATTGAAGTTTAGACATTTGTTTAGTCAATTTCAAAAATGTATGTTAATATGAAAACTGTATTTACTATTTGTGTGTTTTCTTTTGCGTTGTCTTTTTGTTGTTTTGTTGAAATTTTGTATATTATGTAGCTTTTTTGATGATACATATTCTTTTTGTACAGATGATACAGATTTTTTCAATTTTCAGAAAATTATTAATTTTCAGGCGGAAAGACCTCATGGGGTCGATAGCCCAATAAAGATTGTGTATATATATATATTAATTTTCTGTATAAGCGACAGAACACTGTAAACGGGCATTATAAAACTTATTATAGATTAATCCCCGCAATAACTAAAGAGTTTCCGTGTTTTAAAACAGTGCGCGTTTTAACGTGCGATAAGGCTCCTTTTATATCCACCCACAACTGCAGGCTTCTCCCTCTAGATGCTGCTCGGTGTACTGCAGGCGAATCTAAATAGTGATTTATTGCACTATTCTTGAAATATAGGTGGACGGAATCTGGTGATTGATCTCGTGAGTTGGTGGCGATCCATCGAGGGCTGTCCGCCTCAGAAGGCCTCCCCGAAGACCTTGACGACGACGTCGTGCACCTGAAAACCGCACGAGGGCAAAATGCAAAATCGCCCCCTTTGTTATCACCCTTTGTTTCGTCCGTTTGTTCGGCGGTCCGTTCCGCCCCTTTGTCCGGCCGTCAGTCTCTCGCTCCGGTTTTTTTTATTTTACTTTTTTTTTTTAATGAAATTGTAACCGTAATGTTTATAGCGCAGCGTTTTACATGGGGATGGAACTTGACGTATGCTTCAATTTAGCTAAATTGTGACGGCCGTAATGAAATCGTTCCGGTGCGGCACTGGGAGGGTAAAAGATGTCGGAATTTCCGGATTTTATTTACCCATGTCGGGGACTTGTTGAGCGCCCTCCGGTTCAATTACGCCGGGCCGAGGGCTCGAACCCCCGCCCTCTAATGACGAGACTCGCAGGTCGCAAGTTTAATTCGTAAATTCTGCACTAATCAAAGTAAAAAGGTCAAATACCTACATTTCTTAAAAACAACAAAAAACGACGTTTACGGAGCGAGCCGCCAGGCGAGTAGAGTAAGTCGTTCGAATGAAAGTGTAAAGACTTCATAATTTTCAAGTGGACTGCAAACTTGTCCAGCTGAAAACTGAAGTCTCAACACTTTTTTGAAACTTGAAGGACGAATTTTTTGATATTTTAAAGAAATGTACTGAATTTGATTTTAGCTACTTTTACTTAAATTGTTGATGAAAGTACCAGAAAATGTTATTACCGAATAAAATTTCCTGGCCTCACAAAGATTTCAGCAGAAACAGTATTTCTTCAAAAATATCAAGAAAATTGTAAAATTCTATACAATACAGTATATTTATACAATTAGAACTCAAAAAATATAAAAAAATCACTGCAATTTTGCAATTATATTGAATTATTTCTCATAATTTGCAGGTGGACTGCATACTTGTCCAGCTGAAAACTGAAGTCCCAACACTTTTTTGAAACTTGAAGCACGATTTTTTTGTTATTTTTAAGAAATGTACTGAATTTGGTTTTAGGTACCTACATTTACTTAAATTGTTGATGGAAGTACCAGAAAATTTCATTACAAGAGGAAACAATCTCAAATGAGAAGTAAAATTTCCTGGCCTCTCACAAAAATTTCAGCAGAAACAGTATTTCTTCAAAACTATCAAGAAAATTGTAAAATTCTATACAATACAGTATATTTATACAATTAGAACTCAAAAAATATAAAAAAAATCACTGCAATTTTGCAATTCTATTGAATTATTTTTCATAATTTTCAGGTGTACTGCAGACTTGTCCAGCTGAAAACTGAAGTCTCAACACTTTTTTGAAACTTGAAAGACGATTTTTTTGTTATTTTTAAGAAATGTATTGAATTTGATTTTAGGTACCTACTTTTACTTAAATTGTTGATGGAAGTACCAGAAAATTTCATTACAAGAGGAAACAATCTCAAATGAGAAGTAAAATTTCCTGGCCTCTCACAAACATTTCAGTAGAAACAGTATTTCTTCAAAAATATCAAGAAAATTGTAAAATTCAATACAATACAGTATATTTATACAATTAGAACTCAAAAATATTAAAAAAATCACTGCAATTTTGCAATTCTATTGGATTATTTTTCATAATTTTCAGGTGGACTGCAGACTTGTCCAGCTGAAAACTGAAGTCTCGACACTTTTTTGAAACTTGAAAGACGAATTTTGTGATATTTTTAAAAAATGTACTGAATTTGGTTTTAGGTACCTACATTTACTTAAATTGTTGATGGAAGTACCAGAAAATTTCATTACAAAAGGAAACAATCTCAAATGAGAAGTAAAATTTACTGGCCTCACAAAAATTTCAGCAGAATCAGTATTTGTTTAAAACTATCTAGAAAATTGTAAAATTCTATACAATACAGTATATTTATACAATTCGAACTCAAAAAATATTAAAAAAAATCACTGCAATTTTGCAATTCTATTGAATTATTTTTCATAATTTTCAGGTGGACTGCAGACTTGTCCAGCCTAAAACTGAAGTCTCAACACTTTTTTGAAAGTTGAAAGACGATTTTTTTGTTGTTTTAAAGAAATGTACTGAATTTGGTTTTAGCTACTTTTACTTAAATTGTTGATGAAAGTACCAGAAAATGTTATTACCGAATAAAATTTCCTGGCCTCACAAAGATTTCAGCAGAATCAGTATTTTTTTAAAAATATCAAGGAAATTGTAAAATTCTATACAATACAGTATATTTATACAATTCGAACTCAAAACACTTACAAAATTAACTGCAATATTGCAATTCTTTTGAATTATTTTTCATAATTTTCAGGTGGACTGCATACTTGTCCAGCTGAAAACTGAAGTATCAACGCTTTTTTGAAACTTGAAAGACGATTTTTTTGATATTTTTAAGAAATGTACTGAATTTGGTTTTAGGTACCTACATTTACTTAAATTGTTGATGGAAGTACCAGAAAATTTCATTACAAGAGGAAACAATCTCAAATGAGAAGTAAAATTTCATGGCCTCTCACAAAAATTTCAGCAGAAACCGTATTTCTTCAAAACTATCAAGAAAATTGTAAAATTCTATGCAATACAGTATATTTATACAATTAGAACTCAAAAAATATTAAAAAAATCACTGCAATTTTGCAATTCTATTGGATTATTTTTCATAATTTTCAGGTGGACTGCAGACTTGTCCAGCTGAAAACTGAAGTCTCAACACTTTTTTGAAACTTAAAAGACAATTTATTTGTTATTTTTTAAGAAATGTACTGAATTTTAATTTAGGTTCTTTACTTAAATTGTTGATGAAAGTACCAGAAAATGTTATTACCAGATAAAATTTCTTGGCCTCACAAAGATTTCAGCAGAATCAGTATTTCTTAAAAAATATCAAGGAAATTATAACATTCTATACAATACAGTATATTTATACAATTCGAACTCAAAACGTTTACAAAATTCGCTGCAATATTGGAATTATTTTGAATTATTTTTCATAATTTTCAGGTGGACTGCATACTTGTCCAGCTGAAAACTGAAGTCACAACACTTTTTTTAAACCTGAAAGACGATTTTTTTGATATTTTAAATAAATTTACTGAATTTGGTTTTAGGTACCTTCTTTTACTTAAATTGTTGATGGAAGTACCAGAAAATTTCATTACAAGAGGAAACAATCTCAAATGAGAAGTAAAATTTCCTGGCCTCTCACAAAAATTTCAGCAGAAACAGTATTTCTTCAAAAATATCAAGAAAATTGTAAAATTCTATACAATACAGTATACTTATACAAATAGAACTCAAAAAATATAAAAAAATCACTGCAACTTTGCAATTCTTTTGAATTATTTTTTTGTTTTTGGCAGAAATATTAAAGTTTATTGCTAATTCAAAAATTTTTACTGGAAAAACTGATTATCCAATGAAGCTCATATAATATTAATCAGAAATGATGAAATTGTAATTGAAAATTAAAAATTTTCATTGGAAATTGCGAAATTTTCAATGAAACTCTTATAACATTGATCAGAAACTTTTATAACATTGATCAGAAATGATGAAGTTGAAATTGAAATTTACAAATTTTCATTGGGAACTGCAAAATTTTGACCGTAAATTAAATATAACAGTAAAAATTATAATGTTTTTGGCACAAATTTAAAAGTTTTTTGTCAATTCCTGAATGTTTACTGGAAAAACGGAATTTCCATTGAATTATATAACATTGATCAGAAATGATGATATTGTAATTGAAAATTTACAAATTTTCATTGGAAATTGCGAAGTTTTTATCGTAAATTAAATATTACTGTAAAAGTTATAATGTTTTTGGCACAAATTAAAAAGTTTATTGCAAATTCCAAAATTTTTAGTGGGAAAACTGAATATTCAATGAAGCTCATATAATATTAATCAGATATGATGAAATTGTAATTGAAATTTCCAAATTTTCATGGGAAATTCCAAAATTTTGATCATAAATTAATTATTACAGTAAAAATTATAATGTTTTTGGCACAAATATTAAAGTTTATTGTCAATTTCTAAATGTTTACTGGAAAAACAGAATTTTCATTGAAACTTATATAACATTGATCAGAAATGATGAAATTATAATTGAAATTTATGAATTTTCATTGGAAATTGCAAAATTTTGACTGTAAATTAAATATTACAGTAAAAATTATAATATTTTTCGCACAAATTTAAAAGTTTTTTACTAATTTCAAAATTTTTAGTGAAAAAACTGAATATTCAATGAAGCTCATATAATATTGATCAGAAATGATGAAATTTTAATTGAAATTTACAAATTTTCATTGGAAATTGCGAAATTTTGATCGCAAATTAAATATTACAGTAAAAATTATAATGTTTTTGGCACAAATTTAAATGTTTATTGACAATTCCAAAATTTTTACTGGAAAAACTGAATATTCAATGAAGCTCATATAAAATTGATCAGAAATGATGAAATTGAAATTGAAATTTCCAAATTTTTATGGGAAATTGCGAAATTTTGATCGTAAATTAAATATTACAGTAAAAATTACAATGTTTTTGGTACATATTTAAAAGTTTATTGGCAATTTCAAAATTTTTACTGGAAAAAGTGAATTTTCATTGAAGCTCATATAACATTGATCAGAAATGATGAAATTGTAATTGAAATTTACAAATTTTCATTGGAAATTGCGAAATTATCATTGAAACTCTTATAACATTGATCAGAAACTTTTATACCATTGATCAGAAATGATGAAGTTGTAATTGAAATTTATAAATTTTCATTGGAAATTCCAAAATTTTGACTGTAAATTAAATATTACACTAAAAATTATAACGTGTTTGGCACAAATTTAAAAGCATACTGCCAATTCCAAATTTTCTACTGGAAAAACGAAATTTCCATTGAAACTTATATAACATTGATAAGAAATGATGAAATTGTAATTGAAATTTACAAATATTCATTGGAAATTGGGAAATTTTTATTGAAACTCTTATAACATTGATCAGAAATGATGAAGTTGAAATTGAAATTTACAAATTTTCATTGGGAATTGCAAAATTTTGACTGTAAATTAAATATTACAGTAAAAATTATAATGTTTTTGGCACAAATATTAAAGTTGATTGTCAATTCCTAAATGTTTACTGGAAAACGGAATTTTCATTGAAACTTATATAACATTGATCAGAAATGATGAAATTGTAATTGAAATTTAAAAATGTTCATTGATTATTGCGGAATTTTTATTGAAACTTTTATAACTGATCAGAAACGATGAAAATGTAATTGAAATTTACAATTTTTCATTGGGAATTGCAAAATTTTGATCATGAATTAAATATTACAGTAAAAATTATAATGTTTTTGGCACAAATATTAAAGTTTATTGTCAATTCCTAAATGTTTACTGGAAAAACGGAATTTTCATTGAAACTTATATAACATTGATCAGAAATGATGAAATTGTAATTGAAAATTTATAAATTTTCATTGATAATTGCGAAATTTTCATTGAAACTTTTATAACATTGATCAGAAATGATGAAGTTGAAATTGAAATTCACAAATTTTCATTGGAAATTGCGAAATTTTGATGGTAAATTAAATACTACAATAAAAATTATAATATTGTTGGCACAAATTTAAATGTTTATTGCCAATTCAAAAAATTTTAGTGGGAAAACTGAATAATCAATGAAGCTCATATAATATTGATCAGAAATGATGAAATTGTAATTAAAATTTCCAAATTTTCATGGGAAATTCCAAAATTTTGATCGTAAATTAAATATTACAGTAAAAATTATAATATTTTTGCCACAAATTTAAAAGTTTTTTGCTAATTTCAAAATTTTTAGTGGAAAAACTGAATATTCAATGAAGCTCATATATTATTGATCAGAAATGATGAAATTGTAATTAAAATTTCCAAATTTTCATGGGAAATTTCAAAATTTTGATAGTAAATTAAATATTACATTAAAAATTATAATGTTTCGGCACAAATTTTAAAGTTTATTGCCAATTCCAAAATGTTTACTAACAAAACTGAATTTTCATTGAAGCTCATATAAAATTGAACCGAGATGATGAAATTGTAATTGAAATTTACAAATTTTCATTGGAAATTGCGAAATTTGCATCGTAAATTAAATATTACAGTAAAAATTATAATGATTTTGGCACAAATTTAAAAGTTTATTGCCAATTCCAAAATTTTTACTGGAAAAACTGAATTTTTGTTGAAACTTATACCGGGTGTACATTTTAAAACTAGCCAGTCCCAATAACTTTTGAATGCAAGGTGACTTGATAAAAATGATAAATACGCCGATTGATTTTTGGAGGGGGAAGTTTAAAAACAACATCATAATTTTTAAGTGTCACCCCCTTCTTCCGTAGCCACCCCCCCCTTTGAAATTTCAAATAGCACCCCTCACCTTGCGATACCTCATTTTAAAGCTTAAAAAAAACCTAATCTAGTGGCGCCATAAAAATAAATCGGCGATCAATATTTGACTGCATGTTACGTGTCAAGCAATTATCGATAGTCATGATTCCACTCGTTGTATTATATATGATAATTATACAATTATCACCATGAATATTTTCAGCACTGGGATTCTTTATTTTTGCAATATTTGCAGTGTTTTTGAAATCTTTGTAAATAGGTATTTTACATATCATTTGTGGGAAACTATATTTAAATAGGATAAAGTTGTGTAGAAGTTCTTTTAGTATTAATACGAAGTAAACGCTTCCCACATATTTTTATCGACCTCACTGGTATGGTATTTCCTCTGGTCGTTGAATTCTTTTCGCAGTTTAATAATTTAGCCGTTACTTCTGGCAGTGTGACACAACAATGGCTCATTTATGCCGCGTTTACGCGAGATAAATTCGTCGGCTCCTCGAGAAAAAGGGTTCCGAAGTTATGCGGGAGAAATGTCGCACACGTCCATTCGCGTCTCGCGTTTTCTTTCCAGAACCGCCCCAACAATGAAATACCTCCACCTACGCTGGCGGCGCATTTCCATAAAAATGAGCCCCTCAAGTGTATATACGTACTCCGTGTTAAAGTTTAGTTTCGCAAAGTTAGGGCCACTCGGCGGTGACTTGTAGGGGGATCGCGACTTTTCCCGGTTGGAAATTGCCGCGTGAAATATATACAGAGTGATTCATTGGGAAATGCACCGTTCGAATTCGTTTGCCCGGAAAATTCTCGCGTAATTGCCGCCCGCAGGATCGCAGGTTGGAGATCGGATTTGGGGGTGCAGCGAGATTTACGGCGCACCTTTTAAACGTTCGTTTCGGTAATAAGGGGCAGTTTTTCACGGCGGATTATTATTTATAAGCGCGCCGTTCCATTTTCCGAGCGGAAAACCGCAGCGACCTTTCATCGGCGCATTGTGTTCCTGCAGGGGGGCTTTTTCCTGCGGGCGGATGCGTGTTTTATATAAATTTTAATTAACGTCCCGCGTTTGCAGGTCTGGTTTACGAGCCGGCAACGGGAGACGTCATAAAAGCGGCGCAAAAAAAGGCGGCGGGCGATGATGATGGGTGTTTATCGACGTCCCGCGGGATCCGGGGGCCCTGCGCATGCAGGGGGGCGGCGGCGGCGGCGTCGCGACGCCGCCGCCCGCTCGTTAGGCGCTGTACGTACTTGTACGTGCGGCGGCGTGCTCAACACGAACACGATCGTGTCCGCCACGTCCTCAGGGGTCAGCGATGGGGCCTGTCTGAGGCCCTCCCTTAGACCGCCCTCAGCGGTGAAGCCCTCCACGAAGTCTGTGCCCACCAGGCCTGGGCTCACACTCTGGAACACAACGAAACATCCAGATAAGTCGGGGGTTCCCAAACTTATCGATTCGCAGTGCTAAATAAAATTTGGTGCTTGCAACGATTTTTTTTTGTATACATCAAAAACTAGTGTATCAATATCAACAATTTTTATTACAGATATTAAGTGATATATTGTAAGCCGCTTAATTTAATTAAATCAATATCCAATGCATAATTCTTGAGATATTAATATTTTACTGTAATAGTGAGTTTTTTTGAGATTTTGAAGTATTATCAAATATATCTCAAAAACTAGCGTACCAATATCAATGCAATTTATTCTTAATAATCAGTAATATGCTACTGATGAACGGACGTAATATGATTAATATCCAATACGCGATACTTGAGATATTCCGTTTTTAATGTAATGGTAGGTTTTTAGATGCTAATGGAAGTGCTCTAGAAAATTGCTCATACTTAAATAAATATATCTCTAAAACTAGCGTGTCAAAACTAATAAAATTTATAACTGATATTACGCGATGGGCTATCATTTATTTAATTTAAATGAGTTAATATCCAATGTATAATTCTTGAGATATTTGTTTTTTAATGTGATTTTTGTGATATTTGAAGTATTATCAATTAATATATAAAAAAATAGCGTATCAATATCAATAATTTTTATTACAGATATTACGTGATATATTGTTAGCCGTTTAATTTATTTGAATCAATATTCAATGCATAATTCTTGAGATATTCGTATTTTACTGTAATAGTGAGATTTTTTGAGATTTTTAAGTATTATCAAAAAATATCTCAAAAACTAGCGTATCTATATCAATGCAATTTATTTTTGACAGTCAGTAATATGCTATTGATGAATGCATGTAATATGATTAATATTCAATGCACGAAACTTCAGATATTCCGTTTTTAATGTAATGGTAGGTTTTTAGATGCTAATGGAAGTGCTCAAGAAATGTACTCATACTTAAATAAATATATCTCTAAAAGTAGCGTGTCAAAACTAATGAAATTTATTACTGATATTAAGTGATGTGCTATTATATATTTAGTTTAATTGACTTAATATCCAATGTATAATTCTTGAGATATATGTTTTTTAATGTGATTTTTTGTGATATTTAAAATTATATCAATTTGTATATCAAAAACTAGCGTATCAATATCAATTATTTTTATTACAGATTTTAGGTGATATATTGTGAGCCGTTTGGTTTAAGTGAATCAATATCCAATCCATAGTTTTTGAGATATTCATACTTTACTGTAATAGTGAGATTTTTTGAGATTTTGAAGAATCATCAAATTATATCTCAAAAACTAGCGTATCAATATCAATGCAATTTATTGTTAATAATCAGTAATATGCTATTGATAAAAGGATGTAATATAATTAATATCCAATGCACGATACTTGAGATATTCCGTTTTTAATGTAATTCTGGGTTTTTATATGCTAATGCAAATCCCCAAAAAATTGCTCTTACTTAAATAAAAATATCTCTAAAAGTAGCGTGTCAAAACTAATAAAATTTATTACTGATATTTCGCGATGTATCATTTATTTTAGTAAGTTGAGTTAATATCCAATGTATAATTTTTGAGAGATTTATATTTTACTGTAGAAGTGAGATTTTTTCAGATATTGAAAAATTATCAAAAAATATCTCAAAAACTAGCGCATCAATATCAATGCAATTTATTTTTAATAATCATCAACGTGCTACTGATGAACGGATATAATATGATTAATATCCAATGTACGAAACTTGAGATATTCCGTTTTGAATGTAATGGTGGGTTTTTAGATGCTAATGGAAGTGCTCTAGAAAATTGCTCATACTTAAATAAATATATCTCTAAAACTAGCGTGTCAAAACTAATAAAATTTATAACTGATATTACGCGATGGGCTATCATTTATTTAATTTAAATGAGTTAATATCCAATGTATAATTCTTGAGATATTCGTTTTTTAGTGCGATTTATAGTGATATTTGAAGTATTATCAATTTATATATCAAAAACTAGCGTATTAATATCAATAATTTTTATTACAGATATTAAGTGACAGATTGTAAGCCGCTTAATTTAATTGAATCAATATCCAATGCATAATTCTTGAGATATTCATATTTTACTGTAACAGTGAGATTTTTTGAGATATTGTAGTATTATCAAATTATATCTCAAAAAGTAGCGTATCAATATTAATGCAATTTATTGTTGATAATCAGTAATATGCTATTGATGAACGAATATAATATGATTGATATCTAATGCACGATACTTGAGATATTCTGTTTTTAATGTAATGGTGGGTTTTTATATGCTAATCGAAGTGCTCTAGAAAATTACTAATACATAAATAAAAATATCTCTAAAACTAGCGTATCAAAACTAATGAAATTTATTACTGATACTAAGTGATGTATTACTATTCATTGTATTCAATTGAGTTGAAATCTAATGTATAATTCTTGAGATATTTGTTTTTAGTGTGATTTATAGTGATATTTGAAGTATTATCAATTTATATATCAAAAACCAGCGTATGAATATCAATAATATTTATAACAGATATTAAGTGATATATTGTAAGTCGCCTAATTTAATTGAATCAATATCCAATGCATAATTCTTGAGATATTCATATTTTACTGTAATAGTGAGATTTTTTGAGATTTTGAAGTGTTATCAAATCATATCTCAAAAACTAGCGTATCAATATCAATGCAATTTATTTTTAATAATAAGTAATGTACTACTGATGAATGGATGTAATATGATTAATATCCAATGCACGAAACTTGAGATATTCCGTTTTTAATGTAATGGTGGGTTTTTAGATGCCAATGGAAGTGATCAAGAAATGTACTGATATTAAAATTAAGATATCTCTAAAAGTAGTGTGTCAAAACTAATGAAATTTATTACTGATATTGAGTGATATATTATTATTCATTTTATTCAATTGAGTTAATATCCAATGCATAGTTATTGAGATATTTCACGTAATGAAACACGTTCAACTAACTACTGCCACAAAGCAATGCTAATAATGAGGGATGTTTTATATTTTTTCCACATACATAAACACAACTGCGGCGCATTACAACTACGAAAATTACATCGAACCGAATCAAATTGCGAAACCCCAATTACCCCTGCACCAGCGCCAACTCCCAAAGTAATGTCACACGTGTAATTGTATTATCATGACGGCGGAAAGTTATGCATAGCCTGTAAATATATTTTTGCAATATCGTAATTTGGACGGCACGAACATGTAAATTTCGTTCGTTTCATTATTCATTCATGGCGATCGCCGCAATTGGGAGCCATGCACAGGATGTTCGCGAGAAAATTTCGAAATCCGACACGACGTTTTATTTATTTGGGCACAGACCTGTAGCAATAGTTGAATTTTAAATATTTTTGGATACAAATGCAGACTTGTAGCAATTGTTCAATTTTAAATGTTCAACGAAACCGCTGAATGAAATTGTTGATGAATGCAAAGTTGCAATTTGTTGATGCATAATTTCAATTCCACGTGTTTCACGTGTTTCGGCTTATTCAGCCATTTTCAAAGGATTATGTGTTCACTGATAAAATATAAATATGAAACAAAACAATAGTAATTATACATAATATATATTAATAATTATATATTTTTTCTTTTGTTTTTTTAAGATGGCGTCGGACATTAGGGGCATTAGCCTCCCCTTGTTTGTGTGCGTATGACAGGTGGTGGGCCGAATTTGGCAAGGGGCGATAATTAGTTTGGGCCGTTATATGATTAAATTCGTAACCCGTTGTGCCGACTCTTTGGTTATTAGGGCCTAAATATTATGTGGTGTGTGTTTGTGTCGCCGTTCCGCTGATTGTGTTTTCGGTAAATACGGCGCGCGGAATTGTGTCACGTTTCGCTCGGCAAACAAGCCGCGTTCATGCGAAATTCCGAAAATCATAATCGACGCATTAAGACAAATCTGATTAAATTAAATACAGTTGTACAGACGGATTACGCCGTGTGTACACGCTGTGCGAGTTTTAATGTAGCGCGCCCCCGAACGTGATTCCCGCGGGAAAACGGGGCACAATTGGAAGTCTTAGTTTAATTCGTGCCCGCGCACAAATTGAATGGCCGTGTTAATTGCGAGTTTCGGCCGCCCCCCAGCCCCCGGATTACCGCCCCCGCGCGATCGAACCGCGCCGGATAATCCGGCGGAAAAAAAGGGGCGCGCGCGGGGCGGCGGGAAGGCCCCCGCTGGCCGGGGGCCCGCTAACGAGATGAAGATTCCGACGGTTTAATCCCGGATTTTTACGGCCCACAATAAAAAGGTTACTTCCTGTGAAGGGCGCTTGCCGGGCCGTAAAGCGCGACGAGTAAACGGGGTTGTTTAGTTATTCGCCGCTTCGTTATAAGCCGTAAAATCGGCCACAAATCAGCGGGGGATGCCTAGAGATGGACTCCGGATGATTTCCCCGATGCTAAATTGTCGATAAAATGCCAACAAAAATAATATAACACTAGCGACTATCTTTACATAACACTGTTACGTTATAACTGATTTACCACCCATGAAGTCCGTGTGTAATTGACAACTTACTAATGTGGGAGTCTATACAGAAAAAAATGTATACACACACACACACACACTCACACATATATATATATATATATATGTATATATATATATATATATATATATATATATATATATATATAAATACCTACAAGGTGTTCCTGAATTAAATTCACTTCAAAGAAAAAAGTTTAACACTTTTCACAGAAAGCAAATATCAAAATTCATCTTTGCCTGCAAAGATACTATGAAACATTTCAAGAAACTGTTAAAAAACGTTTGGAGGAAAATCAAATTTCGTGCCTCGTTTCTTAAACCAAATGCAAATAGTGCAAAATGAAGTGCAAATAAAGGTGTCAAGTACCGATATCTTAATCCTGGGATGCTCCAGGCCCCTCAGCTCTTTCCTCAGCCCTTCGGTGAGGGCGGTCACGGCGTGCTTGGTGGCGGGGTAGATGTTCATGCATGGCACTGGCATCTCTGGCACGCAATGCCCGGTCACGCTGTTCACGTGCACGATGTGGCCATCCTGCGAGTGCCTCCTCATCGAGGCTATAGCCTCCTTGGTGCATATGCACAGCCCCAGGACGTTCACGTCCAGCTGGGTCCTCCAGGCGGACACATCGCCGTCTGCAACACCGTCCGAAAGGTAATCTTCAATTCTCTAACGTAGAAAGTCTTGAAATTGCAGCAAAATATCGCGATTCATACTAAAATTTAAATATCTCAACAACCGTTCATTGGGTATTAATTCAATTATTTGTCTTATGCAGTAATATATCACTTAATACCAGTAATAAATTTAATTAATATTGATACGCTGGTTGTAGAGATAACAGTATTAAAGGATGAGAAAAATGAGAGATGCACTTGTATTACTTTATAGAATAGTATGTTGGCCCTAAAATTTAAATATCACTAGAATCGCCCATTAGACACAAATAAAATTATAGGAGTCTAATACTAGCATATCACGAAATATCAGTAATAATTTTCATACATATTGATACGTTGGTGTTTGAGATATCGATATTTAAACACGATCTTAATTATAGAAAGTCTTGAAATAGCACCAAAATATCGCAATTCATACTAAAATTTAAACATCTCAACAATCGTTCATTGGATATTAATTTAATTATTTGTCTTATGTAGTAGTATATCACTTAATATCAGTAATAAATTTAATTAATATTGATACGCTGGTTGTAGAGATAACAGTATTAAAGGATGAGAAAAATGAGAGATGCACTTGTATTAGTTTCTAGAATAGTATGTTGGCCCTAAAATTTAAATATCACTAGAATCGCCCATTAGACAGAAATAAAATTATAGGAGTCTAATACTAGTATATCATGAAATATCAGTAAAAAATTTCATATATATTGATACGTTGGTTTTCGCGATATCGTTATTTAAACACGATCTTAATTGTAGAAAGTCTTGATACTGCACCAAAATATCGCAATTCATACTAAAATTTAAATATCTCAACAATCGTTCATTGGATATTAATTTAATTATGTGACTTATGTAGTAGTATATCATTTAATATTAGTAATAAATTTAATTAATATTAATACGCTGGTTGTAGAGATAACAGTGTTAAAGGATGAGAAAAATGAGAGTTCACTTTTATTAGTTTCTAGAATAGTATGTTGGCCCTAAAATTTAAATATCACTAGAAACGCCCATTAGACACAAATAAAATTATAGGAGTCTAATACTAGTATATCATCAAATATCAGTAATAAATTTCATACATATTGATACGTTGGTTTTTGAGATATCGTTATTTAAACACGTTCTTAATTGTAGAAAGTCTTGAAATAGCACCAAAATATCGCCAATCATACTAAAATTTAAATATCTCAACAATCGTTCATTGGATATTAAATTAATTATTTGTCCTATGTAGTAGTATATCACTTAATATCAGTAATACATTTAATTAATATTGATACGCTGGTTGTAGAGATAACAGTATTAAAGGATGAGAAAAATGAGAGATGCACTTGTATTAGTTTCTAGAATAGTATGTTGGCCCTAAAATTTAAATATCACCAGAATCGCCCATTAGACACAAATAAAAATATAGTAGTCTAATACTAGTATATGATGATATATCAGTAACAAATTTCATACATATTGATACGTTGGTTTTTGAGATATCGTTATTTAAACACGATATTAATTGTAGAAAGTCTTGAAATTGCACCAAAATATCGCAATTCATACTAAAATTTAAATATCTCAACAATCGTTCATTGGATATTAATTTAATTATTGGTCTTGTGTAGTAGTATATTACTTAATATCAGTAATAAATTTAATCAATATTGATACGTTGGTTGTAGAGATAACAGTATTAAAAGATGAGAAAAATGAGAGATGCACTAGTATTAGTTTCCAGAATAGTATGTTGGGTCTAAAATTCAAATATCACTAGAATCGCCCGTTAGACACTAATACAATTATAGGAGTCTAATACTAGTATATTATGAAATATTAGTAACAGAATTCATACATATTGATACGTTGGTTTTTGAGATATTGTTATTTAAACACGATCTTAATTGTAGAAAGTCTTGAAATTGCACTAATAAATCGCAATTCATACTAAAATTTAAATATCTCAACAATCGTTCATTGTGTATTAATTTAATTATTTGTCTTATGTAGTAGGATATCACCTAATATTAGTAATAAATTTATTTAATATTGATACGCCGGTTGTAGAGATAACAGTATTAAAGGATGAGAAAAAAGAGAGATGCACTGGTATTATTTTCTAGAATAGTATGTTGGCCCTAAAATTTAAATATCACTAGAATCGCACATTAGACACAAATAAAATTATAGGAGTCTAATACTAGTATATCATGAAATATTAGTAAAAAATTTCATATATAATGATACGTTGGTTTTTGAGATATCGTTATTCAAACATGATCTTAATTGTAGAAAGTCTTGAAATTGCACCAAAATATCGCAATTCATACTAAAATTTAAATATCTCAACAATCGTTCATTGGGTGTTAATTTAATTATTTGTCTTATGTAGTAGTATATCGCTTAATATCAGTAATAAATTTAATCAACATTAATACGCTGGTTATAGAGATAACAGTATTAAAGGATAAGAAAAATGAGAGATGCACTTGTATTAGTTTCTAGAATAGTATGTTGGCCCTAAAATTTAAATATCACTAGAATCGCCCATTAGACACAAATAAAATTATAGGAGTCTAATACTAGTATATCACGAAATATCAGTAATAAATTTCATACATATTGATACGTTGGTTTTTGAGATATCGTTATTTAAACACGATCTTAATTGCAGAAAGTCTTTAAATTTCACCAATATATCGCAATTCATACTAAAATTTGAATATCTCAACAATCGTTCATTGGATATTAATTTAATTATTTGTCCTATGTAGTAGTATATCACTTAATATCAGCAATAAATTTAATCAATATTGATACGCTGGTTGTAGAGATAACAGTATTAAAGGATGAGAAAAATTAGAGACGTACTTGTATTAGTTTCTAGAATAGAATGTTGGGTCTAAAATTTTAATATCACTAGAATCGCCCATTAGACACAAATAAAATTATAGCAGTCTAATACTAGTATATCATGACATATCAGTAACAAATTTCATACATATTGATACGTTGGTGTTTGAGATATCGTTATTTAAACACGATCTTATTCGTAGAAAGTCTTCAAATTGCACCAAAATATCGCAATTCTTACTAAAATTTAAATATCTCAACAATCGTTCATTAGGTATTAATTCAATTATTTGTCTTATGAAGTAGTATATCACTGAATATCAGTAATAAATTTAATTAATATTGATACGCTGGTTGTAGAGATAACAGTATTAAAGGATGAGAAAAATGAGAGATGCACTTGTATTAGTTTCTAGAATGGTATGTTGGGTCTAAAATTTAAATATCACTAGAATCGCCCATTAGACACAAATAAAATTATAGGAATCTAATACTAGTATATCATCAAATATCAGTAACAAATTTCATACATATTAATACGTTGGTTTTTGAGATATCGTTATTTAAACACGATCTTATTCGTAGAAAGTCTTGAAATTGCACCAAAATATCGCAATTCTTACTAAAATTTAAATATCTCAACAATCGTTCATTAGGTATTAATTCAATTATTTGTCTTATGAAGTAGTATATCACTGAATATTAGTAATAAATTTAAATAATATTGATACGCTGGTTGTAGAGATAACAGTATTAAAGGATGAGAAAAATGAGAGATGCACTTGTATTAGTTTCTAGAATAGTATGTTGGCCCTAAAATTTAAATATCACTATAATCGCCCATTAGACATACATGAAATTATAGGAGTCTAATACTAGTATATCATGATATATTAGTAACAAATTTCATACATATTAATACGTTGGTTTTTGAGATATCGTTATTTAAACACGATGTTAATTGTAGAAAGTCTTGATACTGCACCAATATATCGCAATTCTTATTAAAATTTATATATCTCAACAATCGCTCATTGGATATTAATTTAATTATTAGTTTTATGTAGTAGTATATCACTTAATATTAGTAATAAATTTAATCAATATTGATACGATGGTTGTAGAGATAACAGTATTAAAGTTTGAGAAAAATGAGAGATGCACTTGTATTAGTTTTTAGAATAGTATGTTGGCCCTAAAATTTAAATATCACTAGAATCACCCATTAGACACAAATAAAATTATAGGAGTCTAATACTAGTATATCATCAAATATCAGAAACAAATTACATACATATTAATACGATGGTTTTTGAGATATCGTTATTTAAACACGATCTTAATTGTAGAAAGTCTTGAAATTGCACCAAAATATCGCCAATCATACTAAAATTCAAATATCTCAATAATCGTTCATTGGATATTAATTTAATTATTTATCTTATGTAGTAGTATATCACTTAATATCAGTAATAAATTTAATCAACATTAATACGCTGGTTATAGAGATAACAGTATTAAAGAATGAGAAAAATGAGAGATGCACTTGTATTAGTTTCTAGAATAGTATGTTGGCCCTAAGATTTAAATATCACTAGAATCGCCCATTAGACACAAATAAAATTATAGGAGTCTAATACTAGTATATCATGAAATATTAGTAACAAATTTCATACATATTAATACGTTGGTTTTTAAGATATCGTTACTTAAACACGATCATAATTGTAGAAAGTCTTGAAATTGCACTAAAATATCGCAATTCTTACTAAAATTTAAATATCTCAACAATCGTTCATTGGGTATTAATTTAATTATTGGTCTTATGTAGTAGTATATCACTTAATATTAGTAATAAATTTAATTAATATTAATACGCTGGTTGTAGAGATAACAGTATTAAAGGATGAGAAAAATGAGAGATGCACTTGTATAAGTTTCTGGAATAGTATGTTGGCCCTAAAATTTAAATATCACTAGAATCGCCCATTAGACACAAATAAAATTATAGGAATCCAATACTAGTATATCATGAAATATCAGTAATAAATTTCATACATAGTGATACGTTGGTTTTTGAGATATCGTTATTTAAACACAATCTTAATTGTAGAAAATCTTGAAATTGCACCAAAATATCGCAATTCTTACTAAAATTTAAATATCTCAATAATCGTTCATTGGGTATTAATTTAATTATTTGCCTTATGTAGTAGCATATCACTTAATATCAGTAATAAATTTAAGCAATATTGATACGCTGGTTGTTGAGATAACAGCATTAAAGGATGAGAAAAATGAGAGATGCACTTGTAAAAGTTTCTGGAATAGTATGTTAGCCCCAAAAATTTAAATAACACTAGAATCGCCCATTAGATACAAATAAAATTATAGGCGTCTAATACTAGTATATCATGAAATATCAGTAATAAATTTCATACATATTAATACGTTGGTTTTTGAGATATCGTTATTTAAACACGATCCTAATTGTACAAAGTCTTGAAATAGCACCAAAATATCGCAATTCATACTAAAATTTAAATATCTCAACAATCCTTCATTGGATATTAATTTATTTATTTGCCCTATGTAGTAGTATATCACTTAATGTCAGTAATAAATTTAATTAATATTGATACGCTGGTTGTAGAGATAACAGTATTAAAGGATGAGAAAAATGAGAAATGTACTTGTATTAGTTTCTGGAATGGTATGTTGGCCCTAAAATTTAAATATCACCAGAATCGTTCATTAGATACAAATAAAATTATAGGAGTCTAATAATAGTATATCATGCAATATCAGTAATAAATTTCATACATATTGATACGTTGGTTTTTGAGATATCGTTATTTAAACACGATCTTAATTGTAGAAAATCTCAAAATTGCACCAAAATATCGCAATTCATACTAAAATTTAAATATCTCAACAATCGTTCATTGGGTATTAATTTAATTATTTGTCTTATCCAGTAGTATATCACTTAATATTGGTAATAAATTTAATAATATTGATACGCTGGTTGTATAGATACCAGTATTAAAGGATGAGAAAAATGAGAGATGCACTAGTATTAGTTTCTGGAATAGTATGTTGGCCCTAAAATTTAAATATCACTACAATCACCCATTAGATACAAATAAAATTATAGGAGTCTAATACCAGTATATCATCAAATATCAGTAACAAATTTCATACATATTTATACGTTGGTTTTTGAGATATCGTTATTTAAACACGGTCTTAATTGTAGATTGTCTAGAAATTGCATCAAAATATCCCAATTCATACTAAAATTTAAATATCACAACAATCGTCCGTTGGATATTAAATTAATTTATACTAAGCTAAGCATGTCCCTCTTGAGATAGCCGCGTGGGGGCTGATCTCTGAAATCTTTTTCGTCTCGATGTTTCTAGGTGTGTTTTTTTGGATTCTAATCTACATCTATGTTACATTCTAATTTGGGGAGGCATTCTTTTGCATTTCTTGCTGAAGATATGTGACTGGTGCCGTCGTTCATCGCGTAATCTGATTTCGCCTTCGCCCGGGCTGTGATCGATTCGTGCTGGGCTTTTAGGGGTCGTGGAGGAATCACCTGCCAGCGTGGTGGGCAGCATGAGTCCGGCGTTGTTGATCAATATAGAGACGGCTCCCAGGTTCTCCTCGATCCAGGCGAACGCCTCGGCGATGTTCTTCTCGTCTCGCAGATCGCAGAAGACCGGATGCAGCTTGCCCCCGGCCCCCTCCAGCTTGGCGGCGAGCTCCTCCATGGCCTCGACCCTCCTGGCCAGCCCAACGACCTCGAACAATAAAGAAACTATATAACGGATCAGGGGAAATTAAACGTTTTACTGCCGGGGTCCTCCACATCTGGGTCCGGGTCATCCCGGCTCCGGGGGCGCCCCCGGGGCCCCCCCGGAGCCGGGCGAGCGCTAATGGAATTATTACAATGCGGCTACATTTTTGTGACGTTCTAATTAAGGAGCGGGACGTTGCGCCGGACGTGCGCTGAAAGGGAGTCGCGCGCGGGCCCGGGGGCGGCGGAGTGGGGGGGGGGGGGGGGGGGGGGGGGGGGGTCGGCGGGTTTGTCCGCGCCCGCAATCGGTGTGGCGGCGGCTTTGGGAGCGCCATAGTTTAGATTGTGTCCGGGGGAGCTTAAAATGTTTTCCCTCGGATTATACATCCTGCCTCCGAATTTTAAATTAAATATTTAGGTGCAAGACGTACTCTCTCTGTTATCCCACCACCCTCGCGCTTTATCTGATACGTTTTGATTACGATCAATGGAATTTAATTAAAAGTTGGGCAAACAATCGAAACGGCAAAAAAATTATTAGTTGCAGTGCTAAAGACACATATGTAATCACAATTGAGGGGTCTAAAAAGGGTTCAAGTGCATTTTTGGTAGTTCTTAGATAAATGGCTTTACAGTTATCTTGAATTTCAAAATTCCAGGAATAAGTTTAGAAAACTGTATTAATATTTTAGTCTAAACCTAAGTCTTAAAATTTGACCTAGAGTATGTCTTAAATAAGTGAGAAAATCGAGTTATTATTTTTCCGAGAGGCGGAAAGACCCTATGGGGGTCGATAGCCTAATAAAGATTGTTTATATAAATATATTTTTTCCGAATTGGCCAGTTTAAGTTTTCACTCACCGAAATTTCTGAAAATTTATCTAATGGATATTTTGAAAATTTTATGCCAGATATGAATACAGTATGCCAGAATACAAATCCTCTGAAAACTTGACCACAAGTATGTCTTAAATAAGAGATACAATGGAGTAATTAACTTTCCAACTTGTCCAGTATCAGTCACTGAAATTTCTGAAAATTTATCTAAGGGATATTTTGAAAATTTTATGCCAGATCTGTATACACTATACCTGAATACAAATCCTCTCGAAATTTTACCACGAGTAAGTTGCAAATAAGTGAGAAAATCGAGTGATTGACTTTCCGAATTGGCCAGTATAAGTTTTCAGTCTTCGAAATTTCTGAAAATTTATCTAATGAAAATTTTCAAAATTTTATGCCCGATATATATACAGTATGCCTCAATACAAATCCTATAAAAACTTGACCACGAGTATGTCGTAAATAACAGATAAAATCGGGTTAATAACTTTCCAAGTTCGTCCAGCATCAGTCACTGAAATTTCTGAAAATTTTGGATATTTTGAAAATTTTATGCCAGATATGTATACAGTATGCCTGTATATAAATTATCTGGACATTTGACCACAAGTATGTCTCAAATAAGTGAGAAAATCGAGTGATTGATTTTCCGAATTGGCCAGTATAAGTTTTCAGTCATCGAAATTTTTGAAAATTTATCTAATGGATATTTTCAAAATTTTATGCCAGATCTGTATACAGTATGCCTGAATACAAATCCTCTGAAAACTTGATCACAAGTATGTCTTAAATAAGAGATAACATCGAGTTATTAACATTGCAAGTTGTCCAGTATCAGTCACTGAAATTTCTGAAAATTTATCTAATGGATATTATGTACAGAGGACACACTGTATATATTATATATTTTTAAGACGCCCACTTCCCTCAAGTTCCTGACGAATTAATTTTAGCCGCAGCGCGCGTTTTTTTTTCCAAGACGCAAATCACTGCTCGCCTAATTAAACACGACGGAAGACGCCCGCCTAAGCGGCAATTTAATTAAACACGTTCGAGGGGGCGCCTAATTATTATCGGCCGGAAGAAATCCTCGCCGGGGCTTATTTATTTCGCGGCGCAATTACAGAGGGCCGCCCGCCTGCCGTGGGGGTTAAGCCGCTCGCCGCCCCCCAATTCCGCCCCCAGGCAAGGGGGCCGCGGCGGAGACGCCGCCGCCCGCCCGGGGGACAATGCGTGCGCCCCCACACCCCCGGGAAGAAGAACGGGGGGCGCAATCAATTTGCGCGAGGGGTGGAAATTTATTCGTCCTGATTAAATATTAATTCGGCACATTAGCGACCCCGAGGTTTGTGTTTGCGATCCCCGGCGATAACCGGGGCGTGGGGGGAAGGGGGGGAGAACAATCGACCGCGCTCGCGGATCCTCATTAATTATTATTATTATCACTCACGGGGATGTTTATTAATTGAGATCCCGATCTAATCAATCACAATTAGATCCGGGATCGGATCCGCGCTCCGCCGCGCCGGATTATTCATTATTTTCGGGGCCCCCGGCTTTATTCGACTTGACGGGGGCCCCGCTGACGGGAATAAATCGTCCGCCCCCCCCGAGGGGCGGGGGGTGGCAGATGGGGGGCGCGCAGAAGATTCTGATAAACAGTTCCCTTCTTCTGCTGTTGTTCCGCGCGCGCTTTGCGGATGTGGGGGTGCTGTTGGTTTGGGGGTTGGGGGGTGGGCAAAAAAAAATTCCAATGACTGGCAAATTAAGCACCCCCCAACCATTCCGCTCCTCAGCGCTAATGAAAACGCAGTTTCCGAAAATGCTTGAGCGAATTAGTGAAGCACCCCCGGCCAAGGAAGTGAGCGAATTTATTACGCACCCCCCAGCTCTACTAAGGGTACAAAAGTTTGCGTAGATGGTGTATGCATAGGTTCGATGAATCCGCAGAATGTCTTCATTTGCAAATGCGAGCTCCCCTGTACACCATTCAATAATTATTTTCGAAATTGCTATGAGGGCTATAGCCCCCGGGCGAAAAAATCTTGAGGCGGCAAATTTTTGGAAAAATACCAAAGGCACAAGTCGCAATAAAAAATAAACAAATAACGACGAACGAAAAAAGGCAAATACAAGAAGTGAAGCATCTAACTACCTCCTTCAACTTCAAAGAATCAAAACGACTGTTTTGCCAATTTTATGCCAATTTTAATTTGCATTAAAGATTTGCCACCTTGCTGGTCAAATTGTAACTTCGGTTACCATACATTAAGTTCTTTCTTTAGTAGTTTGTCCAACGGTATGGATTTTAATTATTCAGAGGCACATCAGAAGCAACTAATCAAGAGGTAAAGCAAGTTTATATATTTCTGCGCCGCCACGGCAACTAATCAGGGGGATGCTCATAATTTTATATTTCTCCGCCATCGTGCTACATTACAGCCGGTGCACTGCGGTAAATCGCAGTTATCCTCCGCAGATTATGAATCACGCTGGGAAGGAATTACAGGCCATAACTAATGCAATCCTTCCGCAGAGATGGGAAATGAGGTGGATGCAAAACTGCGGTCGCCTATGCCAGGGGTCCTCAAAATACGCACTCGTCTGTAAATCTGTCTGCATATGATATTTAGTGATATGTAGACTTATCACATATTTATTTGCAGTAACATCCAATGCACAGTTCACGAGATATTTGATTTATTGTGTGATCACTTGTTTTTGGGCGCTATTCTCAAACTGTACCAATACTTAATTAGTGATATTTCTAAAACTAGCGCATCGATATTGATGCAATTAATGTTTGATATTTAGTGATATGTAGACATATGTGATATTTAATTGGATTAACATCCAATAGACGGTTCACGAGATATTTGATTTATAGTGTGATCACTTGGTTTTGGGCACAAATCTCAAACTGTTCCCGTACCTAATTAGTAGTATTTCAAAAACCAGCGCATCGATATTGATGCAATTTATTTTTCATATTTAGTGATATGTAGACATATGAAAGGTTTAATTGGAGTAACATCCAATGCACGGTTCACGAGATATTTGATTTATAGTGTGATCACTTGTTTTTGGGCGCAATTCTCAAACTGTTCCCGGACATAATTAGTGGTATTTCAAAAAGCAGCGCATCGATATTGATGCAATTTATTTTTGATATTTACTAATATCTAGACATATCACATGTTTAATTGGACTAATATCCAATGCACGGTTCACAAGATATTTGATTTATAGTGTAATCACTTGTTTTTGGGCGCTATTCCCAAACTGTGCCAATACTTAATTAGTGATATTTCTAAAACTAGCGCATCGATATTGATGCAAATTATTTTTCATATTTAGTAATATGTAGACATATGACATATTTAATTGGACTAACATCCAATGCACGGTTCACAAGATATTTGATTTATAGTGTGATCACTTGTTTTTGGGCGCTATTCCCAAACTGTGCCAATACTTAATTAGTGATATTTCCAAAACTCGCGCATCTATATTGATGAAATTAATTTTTGATATTCCGTGATATGTAGAAATATGACATATTTATTTGGAGTAACATCCAATGCACGGTTCACGAGATATTTGATTTATAGTGTGATCACTTGTTTTTGGGCGCTATTCTTAAACTGTTCCCGTACTAAATTAGTGGTATTTCAAAAACTAGCGCATCGATATTGATACAATTAATTTTTGATATTTAGTGATATGTATACATATGAAAAATTCAATTGGTGAAATATCCAATGCACGGTTCACGAGATATTTAATTTATAGTGTGATCACTTGTTTTTGGGCGCAATTCTCAAAGTGTGGTCGTACTTAATTAGTGATATTTCAAAAACTAACGCATCGATATTAATGCAATTTATTTTTAATATTTAGTGATATGTAGACATAAGACATACTTAATTGGAGTAACATCCAATGCGCGGTTCACGGATCACATGTTTTTGGGCGCTATTCTTAAACTGTTCCCGTACTTAATTAGTGGTATTTAAAAAACTAACGCATCGATATTGATGCAATTTATTTTTGCTATTTAGTGATATATAGACATATCACATATTGAATTGGAGTAACATCCAATGCACGGTTCACGAGATATTTGATTTATAGTGTGATCACTTGTTTTTGGGCGCTATTCTCAAACTGTGGCCCTACTTAATTAGTGATATTTAAAAAACTAACGCATCGATATTGATGCAATTTATACTTGATATTTAGTGATATGTAGACATATCACATATTTAATTGGAGTAACATCCAATGCACGCTTCACGAGATATTTGATTTATAGTGTGATCACTTGTTTTTGGGGGCTATTCTTAAACTGTTCCCGTACCTAATTAGTGGTATTTAAAAAACTAGCGTATCGATATTGATGCAATTTATTTTTGATATTTAGTGATATATAGAGATATGACATACTTAATTGGAGTAACATCCAATGCACGGTTCATGGATCACTTGTTTTGGGGCGCTATTCTTAAATTGTGGCCGCACTTAATTAGTGATATTTCAAAAAGTAGCGCATCGATATTGATGCAATTTATTTTTAATATTTAGTGATATATAGACATATGACATATTCAATTGGAGTAACATCCAATGCACGGTACACGAGATATTTAATTTATAGTATGATCACTTGTTTTTGGGCACAATTCTCAAACTGTTCCCGTACTTAATTAGTGATATTTCAAAAACTAGCGCATCGATATTGATGCAATTAATTTTTGATATTTAGTGATATGTATACATATGACAAATTCAATTGGAGAAATATCGAATGCACGGTTCACGAGATATTTGATTTAGAGTGTGATCACTTGTTTTTGGGCGCTATTCTCAAACTGTTCCCGTACTTAATTAGTGGTATTTCAAAAACTAGCGCATCGATATTGACGCAATTTATTTTTGATATTTAGTGATATGTAGACATATGACATACTAAATTGGAGTAACATCCAATGCACGGTTCACGGATCACATGTTTTGGGGCGCTATTCTTAAACTGTGGCCGCACTTAATTAGTGATGTTTCAAAAAGTAGCGCACCGATATTGATGCAATTTATTTTTAAAATTTAGTGATATGCATACATATGACAAATTCAATTGGAGAAATATCCAATGCACGGTTCACGAGATATTTGATTTATAGTGTGGTCACTTGTTTTTGGGCGCTATTTTCAAACTGTACCAGTACTTAATTAGTAATATTTCTAAAACTAGCGCATCGATCTTGATACAATTTATTTTTGATATTTAGTGATATATAGACATATCACATATTTAATTGGAGTAACATCCAATGCACAGTTCACGAGATATTTGATTTATAGTGTGATCACTTGTTTTTGGGCGCTATTCTCAAACTGTTCCCGATATTTAGTGATATATAGACATATCACATATTTAATTGGAGTAACATCCAATGCACAGTTCACGAGATATTTGATTTATAGTGTGATCACTTGTTTTTGGGCGCTATTCTCAAACTGTTCCCGTACTAAATTAATGATATTTCAAAAACTAGCGCATCGATATTGATGCAATTTATTTTTGATATTAAGTGATATGTAGACATATCACATATTAAATTGGAGTAACATCCAATGCACGGTTCACGGATCACTTGTTTTGGGGCGCTATTCTCAAACTGTTCCCGTACTTAATTAGTGGTATTTCGAAAACTAGCGCATCGATATTGATGCAATTTATTTTTCATATTTAGTGATATGTAGCCATATAACATATTTAATTGCCGTAACATCCAATGCACGGTTCACGAGATATTTGATTTATAGTGTGATCACTTGTTTTTGGGCGCTATTCTCAAACTGTGGCCGCACTTAATTAGTGATATTTCAAAAACCAGCGCATCGATATTGCTGCAATTTATTTTTGATATTTAGTAATATGTAGACATATGACATATTTAATTGGAGTAATATCCAATGCACGGTTCACGAGATATTTGATTTAAGTGTAATCACTTGTTTTTGGGCGCTATTCTCAAACTGTTCCCGGACATAATTAGTGGTATTTCAAAAACCAGCGCATCGATATTGATGCAATTTATTTTTGATATTTAGTGATATGTATACATATGACATACTCAATTGGAGTAACATCCAATGCACGTTTCACGGATCACATGTTTTGGGGCGCTATTCTTAAACTGTGGCCGCACTTAATTAGTGGTATTTCAAAAACTAGCGCATCGATATTGATGCAATTTATTTTTGATATTTAGTGATATATAGATATATGACATATTTAATTGGAGTGACATCCAATGCACGGCACACGAGATATTTGATTTATAGTGTGATCACTTGGTTTTGGGCACAATTCTCAAAGTGTGGCCGTACTTAATTAGTAATATTTCAAAAACTAGCGCATCGATATTGATGCAATTTATTTTTGATATTTAGTGATATGTAGACATATGACATATTTAATTGGAGTAACATCCAATGCACGGTTCACGAGATATTTGATTTATAGTGTGATCACTTGTTTTTGGGCGCTATTCTCAAACTGTTCCCGCACTTAATTAGCGGTATTTCAAAAACTAGCGCATCGATATTGATGCAATTAATTTTTTATATTTAATGATATGTAGGCATATGACATATTTAATTGGAGTAACATCCAATGCACGGTTCACGAGATATTTGATTTATAGTGTGATCACTTGTTTTTGGGCGCTATTCTCAAACTGTACCAGTACTTAATTAGTGATATTTCTAAAACTAGCGCATCGATATTGATGCAATTTATTTTTGATATTTAGTGATATATAGAAATATGACATACTCAATTGAAATAACATCCAATGCACGGTTCACGGATCACATGTTTTGGGGCGCTATACTTAAACTGTGGCTGCACTTAATTAGTGATATTTCAAAAAGTAGCGCATCGATATTGATGCAATTTATATTTAATATTTAGTGATATGTAGATATATGACACATTTAATTGGAGTAATATCCAATGCACGGTTCACGAGATATTTGATTTATAGTGTAATCACTTGTTTTTGGGCGCTATTCTTAAACTGTTCCCGTATCTAATTAGTGGTATTTCAAAAACCAGCGCATCGATATTGATGCAATTTATTTTTGATATTTAGTAGTATGTAGACATATGACGTATTTAATTGGAGTAACGTCCAATGCACGGTTCACGAGATATTTGATTTATAGTGGATCACTTGTTTTTGGGCGCTATTCTCAAACTGTACCAGTACTTAATTAGTGGTATTTCAAAAACTAGCGCATCGATATTGATACAATTTATTTTTTATATTTAGTGATATGTACACATATCACATATTTAATTGGACTAACATCCAATGCACGCTTCACGAGATATTTGATTTATAGTGTAATCACTTGTTTTTGGGCGCTATTCTCAAACTGTACCAGTACTTAATAAGTGGTATTTCAAAAACTAGCGCATCGATATTGATGCAATTCATTTTTGATATTCAGTGATATGTAGACATATGACATATCTAATTGGACTAACATGCAATGCACGGTTAACGAGATATTTGATTTATAGTGTGATCATTTGTTTTTGGGCTCTTTTCGCAGTTCTGGGGATTAGTGTATAGAGAAGAAATTCGAGGATGGTTCGTGTGGCGCTTGTTGGGCGTGCTGTGCCTGTTCTTCTCAACAGCTTCAGTTCATTCCTCAAATATTGCATTTATTAAAGCGTTTTCCATGTGAGACGCGATAATTCCTTGCATCTGACGCGGGGGCCCCATCAATTTGCACGGCTCTAGCAGAAGTCGCAGATAAAGAAGAATTCGTTTCATTTATTCAAGCCGTATTGACTCTGGCGCACACAAACGCAGGGGGGGATGGGGGGATCATTGGATTTCCTTCGCCCATTCAATGTGAGAGCAGACTCCCATCTAGGATAACTCAGGCACTTAGGGAAACAGCAGCCGTTGCAGCTTTCACTACATCCGCCCAATTGGGAAATTTCGACACGTAATACGCGCCGGTTTAGGGGGGCCATTGATGCGCTGCAAACACGCCCGTGGTTATTGCAGGGAGGACAATAAAATGTGCGGACGGCCCTTGCTGGGGCTCCTTACCGGCGGCCCTTATTGAAATGCCCCCTTTTTGCAGGCGCCCGCGTGGCGTAAAAAGGCGCGCAGAAAAAAATGCCGGAGCCCCCGGAGCGATAAGAAGCCTCTTTTTTGCCGGGGTTTAATTAAGTGGCCGCCCTTTTTCCGCCGGCGAGCAGACGATCGTCTGAATAATTAGTATCGAGCCCGTGAGTTCAAACGGGGAATTCAATTTTCTCCGCGATGCCGACGAATTTCGATTATCGCCACGGAATCCGAAACGCGAGAGAGTCCGGCAAAACCGGGCCAAAGCGCAGATTTTAATCGGATTTGTGCGCGCAAATTGCTGTTGTCCGAGCCACTTCCCTGCGGGTCAGCGTGATTGAAAAGGGCCGATGGATTTAATTGTGGCCGGAGCAGTCGCTAATTACAAAACTGGGGCTCGCCCAGGAATCTAATCGCTCAGCCGAGGGGACTGGCAGAGTGCACTTGTGGAATATAAGGAGATTTGATTTCGAAACTTCCAGCAGCAGCTGGCGCTTCTGCAGCGCGAAACATTATCATTTGTAATTGCCGTAAACACGCTGCAAGGTATTGTTTAATGCAACCCGGATTAAGCCAGCACACGCCATCCTCTCACATTAACAAACACACAACGTTCTTGTAAACCACGTCGTTTTTCATAGATGTAAGTACATCTATTATCAAACACTGAAACTTCCCAAAATAAATTTTCAGAAATTTCAGTGACTGATAACTTATACTGGCCAACTCGGAAAATTAATAACTCAATTTTCTCACTTATTTAAGCCATACTCGTGGTCAAATTTCCAAAGGATTTGTACTCAATCATACTGTATACAGTTCTGGCATAAAATTTTCAAAATATCCATTACATAAATTTTCTAAAATTTTAGTGACTGGTAACTTATAGTGGACAACTCGGAAAGTTAATGCCTCGATTTTCCCACATATTTAAGACATACTTGTGGTAAAATTTTCAGGGGATTCGGATTCAGGCTTACTGTATACAAACCTGAATTAAAACACAGTTTCGGCACTATTAGTCACTCATCAATACGGACCCCAGCCCTTGGGCCGCCGCACGCCCAGGGCGCACATTAAATCACACGCCGCAACATCGGGACAGTTTAATCTCGGCGGCGGCCGCCCCCCCGGGGGGCGGCCCTGATTGCAAATTAAGCCCGCAGGAGTGCGGAAGATTGGCCACTCACCGTTACTCCTAGCCCCGCAAGCCTCTCGCAGACGGCGGCGCCGATGCCGGCGCTGCCCCCGGTGACCACCGCCACAGAACCCGTCCAACGATCCATCAGGTGAGAGACGTCTTCGCCGAATACCGCTGAAGACATGTCCCCGAGGGATTTACGCACCTGCGCGCCCGCGGAGGTTATATATACATAAATATGCCCCATGAAACATTTAGGGGTTGTTGCTTATTTAACGAGGCGACGGAATGTGGGTCGCCCCATGGACGAAATTACGTTGGAAACACGTGCTGGATGTAATTACTCGCCTGTGTACGTGTATTTTTGTATGTGCTTTTCTGCAAATTGCTGCTGATTGTGCTGTCAATCCATGTACCCATCGCCAATACCGTACTTTTTAAAATATTCACCACCCCTGAAGAATTGATCAAGGGCTGGACGCGTGCGTTATTATTACAGGCCCATGATTTATTAAGCAATGTGTGAAAATGTGTCGCCCTAAATCATATCATTATCTCATAAAAACAAGCGGCACGCAAGGTGTAAATTGCTATTATTATAACCGCATTATTAAAATAATGCGAAGAATAATAACGGGGAAGTACTAAGGGAAGAAAAAGAAATAGCAGGAAGATGGAAGCAATACTTTGAAGAACTATTGGTAACCACAGAAGATGAAGAGGAGGAGAATAAAGGGACAAATAGAACAGAAGCAGATAAAGAAGAAGGGGGTGATATAACAGAAGAAGAAGTGAAAACAGCAATAAAGGAACTGAAAAAGAAATGGCAGAAAGATGGAAGGAATATTTTGAAGTACTATTGGGAGCCACAGAAGATGAAGAGGAAAAGAACACAGAACAGATGCAGATATAGAAGAGAGGAAAATATAACTGAAGAAGAAATGAAAACAGCAATAAAGGAACTTAAAAGAAATGACAGATAGATGGAAGCAATACTTTGAAGAACTATTGGGAACCACAGAAGATGAAGAGGAGGAGAACAAAGGGACAAATAGAACAGAAGCAGATAAAGAAGAGGGGGGTGATATAACAGAAGAAGAAGTGAAAACAGCAATAAAGGAACTGAAAAAGAAATACCAGAAAGATGGAAGGAATATTTTGAAGTACTATTGGGAGCCACAGAAGATGAAGAGGAGGAGAACACAGAACAGAAGCAGATATAGAAGAGGGGAAAATATAACAGAAGAAGAAATGAAAACAGCAATAAAGGAACTTAAAAAGAAATGGCAGAAAGATGGAAGCAATACTTTGAAGAACTATTGGCAACCACAGAAGATGAAGAGGAGGACAACAAAGAGACAAATAGAACAGAAGCAGATAAAGAAGAAGGGGGTGATATAACAGAAGAAGAAGTGAAAACAGCAATAAAGGAACTGAAAAAGAAATAGCAGAAAGATGGAAGGAATATTTTGAAGTACTATTGGGAGCCACAGAAGATGAAGAGGAAATGAACACAGAACAGATGCAGATATAGAAGAGAGGAAAATATAACTGAAGAAGAAATGAAAACAGCAATAAAGGAACTTAAAAAGAAATGGCAGAAAGATGGAAGCAATACTGTGAAGAACTATTGGTAACCACAGAAGATGAAGAGGAGGAGAACAAAGGGACAAATAGAACAGAAGCAGATAAAGAAGAGGGGGAAAATATAATAGAAGAAGGAGAAGTGAAAACAGCAATAAAGGAACTGATACAGAAGCAGCAGAAAGATGGAAGGAATACTTTGAAGAACTATTGGGAACCACAGAAGATGAAGAGATATATATAAAACTATATAGGAAAATATCACATGATCACACTAAAAATTAAATAATTCCTAATTCGCGCATTGGATATTAACCAAATAAAATTTTTCATTGTATTTTCAAATTGTATCAATATTGATACACTAGATATTGAGATATGATTAATTGAGTATCAGCAATGCCCCCAGAAGCAATCTAATGCTATATCTCTAAACAATGATCACACTAAAAATTAAATATTTTATAAACCGCACATTGGATATTTATCCAATTAAGTATGTTATTTGCATATGTGTCTTTAGATATCATCATAAAGTTTTATTAATATTTATGCGCTAATTTTTGAAATATCTCTAATTATGTAAAAACAATATAAAAAAATGACATTATCACACTAAAAATGAAATATTTCATAATTCGCGCATTGGATATTAACGAAATTAAATTTGTCATATGCCTACATATCACTAAAAGATAATAATAAATTGCATCACTGTTGATTCGCTAGTTTTTGAAATATCGCTAATTAAGTACGGGCACAGTTTGAGAACTGCACCTAAAAACAAAGTGATCACAGTATAAATGAAATATCTCGTGAATTGTACATTGGATATTACTCCAATTAAACACATTATATGCCTAAATACGGCTTTATATGGATAATAAATTGGATCAATATTGATACACTAGTTATTGAGATATGATTAATTGAGTATCAGCAATGCCCCCAGAAGTTATATCTCAAAACAATGATCACACTAAAAATTAAATATTTCATAAACCGCACATTGGATATAAATCCAATTAAGTACGTTATTTGCATATGTGTCTCTAGATATCATCATAAAAATTTATTAATATTCATGCGCTAATTTTTGAAATATCTCTAATTATGTAAAAACAATATAAGAAAATTTGACATGATAACACTAAAAATTTAATATTTCATAATTCGCGCATTGGATATTAACGAAATTAAATTTGTCATATGCCTACATATCACTAAAAGATAATAATAAAGTGAATCACTATTGATTCGCTAGTTTTTGAAATATCGCTAATTAAGTACGGGCACAGTTTGAGAACTGCACCTAAAAACAAGTGATAACACTAAAAATGAAATTTCTCGTGAATTGTACATTGGATATTACTCCAATTAAATAAATTATATGCCTTAATACCGTTTTATATGAATAATAATTGTATCAATATTGATACACTAGTTATTGAGATATGATTAATTGAGTATCAGCAATGCCCCCAGTAGCAATCTAATGCTATATCTCAAAACAATGATCACCTAAAAATTAAACATTTTATAAACCGCACATTGGATATTAATCCAATTAAGTATTTTATTTGCATATGTGAGTATAGATATCATCATAAAATTTTATTAATATTTATGCGCTAATTTCTGAAATATCTCTAATTATGTAAAACTATATATGAAAATATCACATGATCACACTAAAAATTAAATATTTCACAATTCGCGCATTGGATATTAACGAAACTAAATTTATCATATGCCTACATATTACTCAAAAATAATAATAAATTGCATCACAATTGATTCGCTAGTTTTTGAAATATCGCTAATTAAGTACGGGCACAGTTTGAGAACTGCACCTAAAAACAAGTAATCACACTATAAATGAAATATCTCGTGAAATGTACATTGGATATTACTCCAATTAAACGCAATATATGCCTAAATACTACTTTATATGAATAATAAATTGTATCAATATTGATACACTATTTATTGAGATATGATTAATTGAGTATCAGCAATGCCCCCAGAAGTTATATCTCAAAACAATGATCACACTAAAAATTAAATATTTCATAAACCGCACATTGGATATAAATCCAATTAAGTATGTTATTTGCATATGTGTCTCTAGATATCAGTATAAAATTTTATTAATATTTATGCGCTAATTTTTAAAATATCTCTAATTATGTAAAAACAATATAATAAAATTTGACATTATCACACTAAAAATGAAATATTTCATAATTCGCGCATTGGATATTAACGAAATTAAATTTGTAATATGCTTACATATCACTAAAAAATAATAATAAATTACAACACTATTGATTCGCTAGTTTTTGAAATTTCGCTAATTAAGTACGGGCACAGTTTGAGAACTGCACCTAAAAACGAGTGATCACACTATAAATGAAATATCTCGTGAATTGTACATTGGATATTACTCCAATTAAACACATTATATGCCTAAATACTGCTTTATATGAATAATAAATTGTATCAATATTGATACACTAGTTATTGAGATATGATTAATTGAGTATCAGCAATGACCCCAGAAGCTATATCTCAAAACAATGATCACACTAAAAATTAAATATTTCATAAACCGCACATTGGATATTAATCCAATTAAATATGTTATTTGCATATGTGTCTCTAGATATCATTATAAAATTTTATTAATATTTATGCGCTAATTTTTGAAATATCTCCAATTATGTAAAAACAATATAAGAAAATATGACATTATCACACTAAAAATGAAATATTTCATAATTCGCGCATTGGATATTAACGAAATTAAATTTGTCATATGCCTACATATCACTAAAAGATAATAATAAATTGCATCACTATTGATTCGCTAGTTTTTGAAATATCGCTAATTAAGTACGGGCACAGTTTGAGAACTGCACCTGAAAACAAGTGATCACACTATAAATGAAATATCTCGTGAATTGTACATTGGACATTACTCCAATTAAACACATTATATGCCTAAATACTGCTTTATATGAATAATAAATTGTATTAATATTGATACACTAGTTATTGAGATATGATTAATTGAGTATCAGCAATGCCCCCAGAAGTTATATCTCAAAACAATGATCACACTAAAAATTAAATATTTTATAAACCGCACATTGGATATAAATCCAATTAAGTATGTTATTTGCATATGTGTCTCTAGATATCAGTATAAAATTTTATTAATATTTATGCGCTAATTTTTAAAATATCTCTAATTATGTAAAAACAATATAAGAAAATTTGACATTATCACACTAAAAATGAATATTTCATAATTCGCGCATTGGATATTAACGAAATTAAATTTGTAATATGCTTACATATCACTAAAAAATAATAATAAATTACAACACTATTGATTCGCTAGTTTTTGAAATTTCGCTAATTAAGTACGGGCACAGTTTGAGAACTGCACCTAAAAACGAGTGATCACACTATAAATGAAATATCTCGTGAATTGTACATTGGATATTACTCCAATTAAACACGTTATATGCCTAAATACTGCTTTATATGAATAATAAATTGTATCAATATTGATACACTAGTTATTGAGATATGATTAATTGGGTATCAGCAATGCCCCCAGAAGCAATCTAATGCTATTAGAATCAAAACAATGATCACACTAAAAATTAAATATATCATAAACCGCACATTGGATATTAATCCAATTAAGTATGTTATTTGCATATGTATCTCTAGATATCATCATAAAATTTTAATAATATTTATGCGCTAATTTCTGAAATATCTCTAATTATGTAAAACTATATAAGAAAATATGACATTATCACACTATAAATGAAATATTTTATAATTCGCGCATTGCATATTGACGAAATTAAATTTGTCATATACCTACATTTCACTAAAAATTAATAATAAATTGCATCAATATTGATGCGCTAGTTTTTGAAATATCGCTAATTAAGTACGGGCACAGTTTGAGAACTGCACCTAAAAACAAGTGATCACACTATAAATGAAATATCTCGTGAATTGTACATTGGATATTACTCCAATTATACACATTATATGCCTGAATACTGCTTTATATGAATAATAAATTGTATCAATTTTGATACACTAGTTATTGAGATATGATTAATTGGGTATCAGCAATGCCCCCAGAAGCAATCTAATGCTATTTGAATCAAAACAATGATCACACTAAAAATTAAATATATCATAAACCGGACATTGGATATTAATGCAATTAAGTATGTTATTTGCATATGTATCTCTAGATATCATTATAAAATTTTATTAATATTTATGCGCTAATTTCTGAAATATCTCTAATTATGTAAAACTATATATGAAAATATGACATTATCACACTAAAAATTCAATGTTTCATAATTCGCGCATTGGATATTAATGAAATTAAATTTTTCATATGCCTGCATGTTACTAAAAATTAATAATAAATTGTATCAATATTAATGCGCTAGTTTTGGAAATATCGCTAATTACTAGTTAATAAGTAGTTGTTTGAGATTCATATGTATCAGATGCAACCAAAACCGCATTGTATGCGGGCCAGTGTATCCGCCACGTATTAATTAGAAGAAAAAGGGCCCCCTTCACCGCAGCCTTCACCTGGGGCTCGTACAATGCCCCCATTGTGCCTCACAGTCCCTTTGAAATTAACCAAGTGCGCATTTAGAGCGCGCCTTATCAAGAAACACCTTAATTACGTTGATCGTGTCCCGGGCGTTATTGTAAAGCGGTTTATGGAACGCGGGTCGTAAATTTTTTAACTGCGCCCGGGTTTTTACGATCACGTGTGCGCCCGGCGCCTCACGAGGGGTGCAAAGCGGACGGCCAATTAGGCCCGCAAAAAGCACTGCCTGCAGGCCCGTAATTCAGTTTGTAATTACGAATTATGGCCCGCTAAAAACGTTAATTGCGCAATTCTCGCGCGGATTGAAACTATTCCGGCGGGAGGGGGGAATTAAAAGTTCGCATCAATTACGACGCGAGGGGGGTGCATCCCCAAATGCACCCCCACGAGACTCAACCCCGGGAGCGCTCCCAGCTGGCTGCTCCCCCGCGTAAGCGCACTTTCACCCTGCTAAATACACTCCGCGGGAATTCTTAATAACCATTACGCCCAGTGGCGGATTTAGGGGGGGGGGGGCTATGAGGGCTATAGCCCAGGGGTGCAAAATCCAGGGGCAAAATCTTTTCAAAAATACCAAACCAATAATAATTATTGTTTTTGGTGAAAAGCATGAACGCGTTTTAATAAATCGGGGGCCACTTTCAACTTTCAATGGCAACATTCGCAATCAAATAATTACGCGCTTCCAATTTTATTACGCCATCAATTATCCGGTCTGATTCTGCTTCGAGTGGAATAGTTATGTTGTAATTAATTGCAGCGCCGGATCCGCATTTTTGCTGCACGCGCAATCGTTCGCAAATCAATCCAAAAGTGCATCGTTATTCAGGTCTGCATATACCGGGGGATCATTTAAATTTCAGCTCTGGTTGGCCATGGAAATTTGCGCAGCCAATAAGAAAGGTGACAGTGGTGATCTGCGTCTCACTCCTCGTACCGATATCTCACTCGCTCATATAACCTCTTATGGAGCTAAGCCTCTTCCCCTCAACTCACTCGCACACATAACCTCTTATGAGGCTGAGCTCCTCCCCCCCCTCCAACTCACTCGCACACATAACCTCTTATGAGGCTGAGCTCCTCCCCCCCCTCCAACTCACTCGCACACATAACCTCTTATGAGGCTGAGCCCCCCCCCCCTCCCAACTCACTCGCATACATAACCTCTTATGACGCTGAGCCCCTCCCCCAACTCACTAGCACACATAACCTCTTATGAGGCTGAGCCCCCCCCCCCCCCCAACTCACTCGCACACATAACATCTTATGAGGCTGAGCACCCCCCCCCCCCCCCCAACCAGCAACCGAGCTGACCAGATATGCATGTTATTCCTTTTGCGGACTAACTTCTCGTCCTCCCCTTTATTTACCTACTCGTTTTTCTTATTGGCGAAAATTTCCATGGATAATAGAGCCGGAATTTTATTGATCACTCAGTATACGATGTGAGCAGCTTTGGTCCTTCGTGCAAGTTGAATTGGCCGAGGAACTATGCGCGTAATAAATATGCTCTGGTGCAGGCTGAAAGTTGCGCTCACCGTGGGGGATATTTTGTTTATAAACTAATTTAACAAAAGTAATACGGCTAATAGGGGAATAATCCCGTCGCCGATGGGAAAAGGCTCCAGCAGCCGCCACGTGTCGTTAAGATGACGAATAGCCGCCGCCTCCGGGCGAGAAAAAAGTGCCAAAGCGGTGGCATTTCTCGACGCCAGCCTGACCTTAATGCAATGCCAGGGCAATATTTTCCACTGGGTCATTTCCGATTTTTCATCGCAGACTAATGAAAATTTCTCTCCAAGGTGTAAGTGCAACTTAAAAACCTCACAGCTAAAATCCACCACTAGTTCAAACATTTTATGTAAGAAATATCTCTAATTATTTAAAACTATACATGAAAATATCACATGATCACACTAAAAATGAAATATTTCATAAACCGCACATTGGATATTAATCCAATCAAATATTTTATATGCCTATGTGCCTTTACATATCACCACAAAATTTTATTCATATTTTTGCGCTAATTTCTGAAATATCTCTAATTATGTAAAACAATATATGAAAATATCACATGATCACACTAAAAATGAAATATTTCATAAACCGCACATTGGATATTAATCCAATTAAGTATATTATATGGATATGTGTCTTTTCATATGATCACAAAATTTTAATAATATTTATGCGCTAATTTCTGAAATATCTTTAATTATCTAATTATGTAAAACTTTACATGAAAATATGACATGATTACACTAAAAATGAAATATTTCATAATTCGCGCATTGAATATTAATGAAATTTAATTCATTATATGCCTACAAACCATTAAAAATTAATATTAAATTGTATCAATATTAATGCGCTAGTTTTTAAATATCGCAAATTAAGTAAATGCACAGTTTGAGAATAGAACCCAAAAACAAGTGATCACACTATAAATGAAATATCTCGTGAATTGTACATTGGATATTACTTCAATTAAACACAATATATACCTAAATACCGCTTCATCTGAATAATAAATTGTATTAATATTGATACACTAGTATTAATTTTGAGATATGATCAATTCAGTACCACCAATGTCCTCAATACTATATCTCAAAAATGTGATCACACTAAATATTAAATATTTCATAAACCGCACATTGGATATTAATCCAATTAAGTATGTTATATGCCTATGTGTCTCTACATATCATCACACAAATGTATTTATATTTATGCGCTAGTTTTTGAAATATCTCTAATTATGTAAAACTATACATGAAAATATCACATGAACACACTAAAAATGAAATATTTCATAAACCGCACATTGGATATTAATCCAATTAGGTAAGTTATATGGATATGTGTCTCTTCGTATGATCGCATAATTTTTTTAATATTAATGCACTAATTTCTGAAATATCTCTAATTATGTAAAACTATAAGTGAAAATATCACATGATCACACTAAAAATGAAATATTTTATAATTCGCGCATTGGATATTAATCCAATTAAGTGTGTTATATCCCTATGTATCTCTTCATATGATCATAAAATTTTATTAATATTTATGCGCTAATTTCTAAAATATTTCTAATTATGTAAAACTATACATGAAAATATCACATGATCACACTAAAAATGAAATATTTCTTAAACCGTACATTGGATATTAATCCAATTAGGGATGTTATATGGATATGTGTCTCTTCATATGATAAAAAAATTTAATAATATTTATGTGCTAATTTCTGAAATATCTCTAATTATGTAAAACTATATATGAAAATATCACATGATCACACTAAAAATTCAATATTTCATAATTCGGGCATTGGATATTAACGAAATTAAATTTGTCATATGCCTACATATCACTAAAAAATAATAATAAATTGCATCACTATTGATTCGCTAGTTTTTGAAATATCGCTAATTAAGTATGGGCACAGTTTGAGAACTGCACCTAAAAACAAGTGATCACACTATAAATGAAATATCTCGTGAACTGTACATTGGATATTACTCCAATTGAACAAAATGTATGCCTAAATACTGCTTCATATGAATAATAAATTGTATTAATATTAATACACTAGTTTTTGAGATATGATCAATTCAGTACCATCAATGTCCTCAATACTATATCTCAAAAATGTGATCACACTAAATATTAAATATTTCATAAACCGCACATTGGATATTAATCCAATGAAGTATATTGTATGCATATGTGTCTCTACATATCATCACAAAATTTATTAATATTTATGCGCTAATATTTGAAATATCTCTAAATATGTAAAAACAATATACGAAAATATGACATTATCACACTAAAAATGAAATATTTCATAATTCGCGCATTGGATATTAATCCAATTAAGTATCTTATATGCATATATGTTTCTACATATCATCACAAAATTTGATTAATATTTATGCGCTAATTTCGGAAATATCTCTAATTATGTAAAACTATATATGACAATATCACTTGATCTTCCTAAAAATGAAATATTTCATAATTCGCGCATTGAATATTAATGAAATTTAATTTATCATATGTCTACATATTGCTAAAAATTAATAATAAATCGCATCAATATTGATGCTCTAGTTTTTGAAATATCATTAATTAAGTACTGGAACAGATAGAGAATAGCACCTAAAAACAAGTGATCACACTGTAAATAAAATATCTCGTGAATCGTGTATTGGGTATTACTTCAATTAAACACATTATATGCATAAATATTGCTTTATAGGAGTAATAAATTGTATCAATATTGATACACTAGTTTTTGAGATATGATAAAAGGAGTATCAGCAATGTCCCCAGAAACAATCTAATGCTATATCTCAAAACAGTGATTAGACTAATAATTAAATATTTCATAAACCGCTCATTGGATATTAATCCAATTAAGTATTTTATATGGCTATGTGTCTCTACATATCATCACACAATTTTATTAATATTTATGCGCTGATTTCTGAAATATCTCTAATTATGTAAAATTATATGTGAAAATATCACATGATCACACTAAAAATGAGATATTTCATAAACCGCACATTGAATATTAATCCAATTAAGTATGTTATATGCACATACGTCTCTACATATTATCACAAAATGTGATTAATATTTATGCGCTAATTTCTAAAATATCTTTTACTATGTAAAACTATATATGAAAATATCACATGATCACACTTAAAAAATGAAATATTTCATCAACTACACATTGGATATTAATCCAATTAAGTATGTTATATGAACATGTGTGTATTCATATCGTCACAAAATTTTATTAATATTTATGGGTTAATTTCTGAAATATTTCTAATTATGTATGAAACTAATATGAAAATATCACATGATCACACTAAAAATGAAATATTTCATAAACCGCACATTGGATATTAATCCAATTAAGTATGTTATATGCACATACGTCTCTACATATTATCACAAAATTTGATTTATATTTATGCGCTGATTTCTGAAATATCTTTAATTATGTAAAACTATATATGAAAATATCACACGATCACACTAAAAATGAAATATTGCATAAACCATACATTGGATATTAATCCAATTAAGTATGTTATATGCGCATGTATCTCTACATATGATCACAAAATTTGATTAATATTTATGCGCTATTTTTTGAAATATCTCTAATTGTGTAAAAACAATATAAGAAAATATGACATTATCACACTAAAAATGAAATATTTCATAATTTGCACATTGGATATCATTGAAATTGATAATTTTTCGTATGCCTACATATCACTTATAATCAATAATAAATTGTATCAATATTGATGCGCTGGTTTTTGAAATATCGCTAATTAAGTACGGGCACAGATTTGAGAATAGCACATAAAAACAAGTTGATACTAAATTAATCATAACTCAAAAACAAGTGTATCAATATCGATACAATTTATTATTCATATAAATTATAAAGCTATATTTACGCAATTTATTTAAATTCAATTATTTGAAGCAATAATTAATTATTCACTAATTGTATTTTAAACATTGACGATCATATCTACGAGATGACTTTACTATTAGTATTAAATAATGTGTTCTTTCAATTTTTAACTCTAATTTGACATATGAAAATCCTTTTGGATACTGGCATGAATAAACTTTATTATTATTATTGTTGTAATGTGGCACAAGTGATGAATACATATATGTCTATCTCTAGGCATAATATCTGGCATGAATAAACATTATTATTATTATTATTATTGTAATGTGGCCCAAATGAGGAATACATATAAGTCGATCTCTAGGCATATTATTTTGTTTTTTGTTTCTATTAAATTTTATTAGTATTTCTATTTACTATATACTCTTAGTAGATATGCTATGAGAGTTTTGCCGCATTTCCCATAAGGATTCACATAGGGGGTCAAAAGTTTATTTTCCAACATTTCGTTTGTTGTTGACGGGGGAAATTTATATTATGTTTGGATGCTTACGTCGTTCACGACTGTGTCACAGGTGTCTATCACACCTGTTTCACACCCCTGTCTATATTTTCAATGTACACTGTCTCACACCTGTATCACACCTGTCTCACGCTTTTCTCACACCCTGTAAGCAAATAAACAGAATGGTGGAAAAGTTAATTTACACCCCCTATGTTAATCGTAATGGGAAATTGCTGCAAAACTCTCATAGTCACAAAATGGCGGAAAAGTAAATTAACACCCCCTATGTTAATCGTAATGGGAAATTGCTGCAGAACTCTCATAGCCACAAAATGGCGGAAAAGTAAATTTACACCCCCTATGTTAATCGTAATGGGAAATTGCTGCAGAACTCTCATAGCCACAAAATGGCGGAAAAGTAAATTTACACCCCCTATGTTAATCGTAATGGGAAATTGCTGCAGAACTCTCATAGCCACAAAATGGCGGAAAAGTAAATTTACACCCCCTATGTTAATTGTAAACGGGAAATTGCTGCAGAACTCTCATAGCCTATCTACTACTGTTTATTATTTTTTACTTGTTTTCGTGCCTTTTCTTTGCCTTTGTTGTACTTTTTTATACTATTTTCTTTTAATATTTCTATGAAGTATTTACTATTTTATTACTATTTTCTGTTATTATTCTTTTACTTTTCTTTACTGTTTTCTTTTTAGTGCTTCTGTTTACTATTTACTATTTTCTGTGCCCACAAACAGTCAGCGTGGCGAAAGCTGTTGCCAAATATTTATGGTAAAAGTTGCGCCGCTAAATACGCAAATTCCCAGCCGACCCTCCCCTAAAACATCACCTGCGATTCGCCCCTTCTGCGGGCGCATAGTTTGCGCAATCCACACAATCCAGATCCCCCGCTATGATTACGCGATTAATACGTAAGTGGCGCCCCCCAACCCCCCAACGTAATTTAGGACGGCGCCACGCATCCAGCCCCTAAATATGTGTAATTAGGGCCGTTAAATTCTGACCTGATGCTTCGCGGATATTTATCGCCGCAGAAGATGCTCCGAAACGCGGGGTTATCGCGTTAATCGCCTGCATGGGGGGTTGTGGGGGGCGTTAATACAGCCGCCACGTCGTCGGCCCGCAAATTATAACGTGGTTTATGGGGGCAATTAATTTGCTCACACGGCGGAAAAATAAATTAAAACATCCCCCGCGGTCTAGCCCAGTCTACAAACAACGCTAACGCTGAGCGAGCTTCTTGAGCTGGCAATACTGACAATACAATAGAACATTGGCAACTCAATATCTAGATGTAGCTGCCTATCTCATTTTTAGTGTAATCATGTGAGATTTTCATATATAGTTTTACATAATTAGAGATATTTCAGAAATTAGCGCATCAATAAAACAGATTAGATACTGTGTATTAGATGGATTTTAAACTTACATTCCTGAAATTTTAATTTAGATCCGACGATAGCTCTAAAAACAAATACTTCATATAAATTAATAAATACTCGTAAATTATTGTGTGTACTAACTTGAGGCAAAAAATTGTTAATTGTCATTATTTCGCGTTGTGAATTCGTCCCCAGTTTGCTATAGGGTATCGGCCGTTGGATCGGGGGCGCGTAATCACCGGTGTCTTCTTTATCGCCGCTTTTTTTTTTAATTAAGTGCCCATTAATTACGGTTATTGCCGAAAAACGCGGGCCCCGCAATTATCACGCGATTCAAACGGCGATAACTCATTTCGGTAATGAAGCTGTAAACACCTCGAGGACCGATTTCGGGGCCGATAAAAAAGGGTGAGCGAGTGTGCGTACACACGGCGCGATTAGGGGCTGCAGGCGGGCTCTGGGTTATTAACTTGGTAATGCTTCTGATCGTAAAAATTCGGCTTTCGTGGTGCAACTTTCGCCGAAATGGAATTTCAGCGGAACGGCAAAAACGCGACATTTTCGAAAATTTCGAAAAATAAAACGTCGTGGTAGGTATGTCGAGTGTGGTCTAAATAAATTGCATCAATATCGATGCGCTAGTTTTTGAAATATCACTAATTAAGTACTGGCACAGTTTGGGAATAGCGCCCAAAAACAAGTGATCACACTATAAATCAAATATTTCGTGAACCGTGCATTGGATGTTACCCCAATTATACATGTCATATTTCTACATATCACTAAATATTAAAATTTAATTGCATTAATATCAATGCGCTAGTTTTTGAAATATCACTAATTAAGTACTGGTACAGTTTGAGAATAGCGCCCAAAAACAAGCGATCACACTATAAATCAAATATCTCGTGAACTGTGCATTGGATGTTACTCCAATTACATATGTCATATGCCTATATATCACTAAATATCAAAAATAAATTGCACCAAGATCGATGCGCTAGTTTTTGAAATATCACTAATAAAGTACTGGCACAGTTTGGGAATAGCGCCCAAAAACAAGCGATCACACTATAAATCAAATATCTCGTGAACCGTGCATTGGAAGTTACTCCAATTACATATGTCATATGTCTACATATCACTAAATATTAAAACTCAATTGCATCAAGATCGATGCGCTAGTTTTTGAAATATCACTAATTACGTACCTGCACAGTTTGGGAATAGCGCCCAAAACTAAGTGATAACACTTTAAATCAATTATCTCGTGAATCGTGCATTGGATGTTACTCCAATTACATATGTCATATGTCTACATATCACTAAATATCAAAAATAAATTGTATCAACATCAATGCGCTAGTTTTTGAAATATCACTAACTAAGTACTGGTACAGTTTAAAAATAGCGCTCAAAAGCAAGTAATCAAACTATAAATTAAATATCTCGTAAACCGTGCATTGGATGTTACTCCAATTAAATATGTCATATGTTTACATATCACTAAATATCAAAAATTAATTACATCAATATCGATGTAATTAATTAGATGAGATATGAATAATTGAGTACCAGCAATGTCCGCAGAAGTAATATATCGCTATAACTCAAAAAAGTGATCACACTAAAAATAAAATATTTCATAAACCACACATTGGATATTAATCCAATTGAGTATGTTATATGCATAGGTGACTCTACATATCATAACTTTTTTTTTTTAAATTTTTGCGCTAATTTCTGAAATATTTCTAATTATGTAAAACTATATAAGAATATATCACATGATATAACTAAAAATTAAATATTTTCTAATTCGCGCATTGGATATTAATGAAATTAAATTAATCATATGTTTACATATCACTAAAAACTAAAAATAAATTGTATCAATGTTGATGCGCCAATTTTTTAAATATCACTAATTTAGTACGCGCACAGTTGGAGAACTGCACCTAAAAACAAGTGATCACAATATAAATGAAATATCTTGGTAATCGTGCATTGGATATTACTCCAAGAAAACATATGATATGCCTCGATATTACTTTAAATAAATGATAAATTGTATCAATATTGATACACTAGTTTTTGCGATATGATTAATTGAGTATTAGCAACGTCCCCTGAAGTAATCTGATGCTATATCTCAAAAAAGTGATCACACTAAAAATAAAATATTTCATAAACCACACATTGGATATCAAACCAAATTAACATGTTATATGCATATGTATCTTTAAATATTATCGCTAAATTTGATTTAAATTCATCCGCTAATATTTAAAATATCTCTAATTATGTAAAAACAATTAGAGAAAATTTGACAATATCACATTAAAAATGAAATATTTCATGATTCGCGCATTGGATATTAATTTAATTAAATATTTTATATGTTTATATTTAACTAGAAATTAATAATACATTGTATCAATATTGATGCACTTATTTATCTGCTTAAGACGGGCCCGGGGCAGTTTACCCCACGAAATTTAGGTTTCTGGCAATTGAGGAGAGACTCAAAGCTGTTATTTTCCATGCGTTCGAATTTCCTTTAATTTTCCTTATTTAATATAGACCCAAATCGTCATAAACAACCTCGAGCTGAGCGTGGCCCATTTAGGTATAAGAATATATGCAACCCAATGTACTTATCACGAAACTTTAAGAGCCTTTGTTATTGTTATTATTAAGGCGGAAAGACCCTATGGGGTCGATAGCCCAATAAAGATTGTTTATATATATATGTTATTATTATTGATGCACTAGTTTTTGAAATATCACTAATCAAGTACGAACACATTTGAGAATAGCACCTAAAAATAAATGATCACACTATAAATGAAATATCTCGTGAATCGTGCATTGGATATTACTCCAATAAAACACCTAATATACCCATATATTACTTTGTATGAATAATAAATTGTAATCAATATTGATACACTAGTTTTTGAGATATGCTTAATTGAGTATCAGCAATGTCCCCAGAAGCAATCTAATGCTATATCTCAAAAAAGTGATCACACCAAAATTTAAATATTTCATAAACCGCGCATTGGATATTAATCCAATTAAATATGTTACATGCACACATATCTATAAATATCATCACCAAATTTTATTATAATTTGTACGCTAATTTTTGAAATATCTGTAATTATGTAAAAAACGATATATGAAAATATGACATTATCACACTAAAAATGAAATATTTCATAATTCGAGCATTGGATATTAAACCAATTAAATATGTCTTATGTATACATATCACTAATAACTAGTAATAAATTGGTTCAATATTGATGCGCTAGTTTTTGAAATATCACTAATTATGTAAAAACAATATATGAAAATATAACATTATCACACAAAAAATGAAATATTTCATAATTCGCGCATTGGATATTAATGAAATTAAATTTGTTATGTACCTATACATCACTAAATACTATTAATAAATTGTATCAATATTGATGCGCTAGTTTTTGAAATATCACTAATTAAGTACTGGCACAGTTTGAGATTAGCACCTAAAAACAAATGATAACACTATAAATGAAATATCTCGTGAATCGTGCATTGGATATTAATCCAAGAAAACATATGATATGCCCAAATATTATTATATAAGAGTAATAAATTGTATCAATATTGATATACTAGTGTTTGCGATATGAGTAATTGAGTACCAGCAATGTCCCCAGAAGCAATCTAATGCTGTATCTCAAAAAAGTGATAACACTAAAAATTGAATATTTCATAAACTGCACATTGGATATTAATCCAATTAAATATGTTACATGCACATATATGTCTAAAAATCACCACCAAATTTTTTATTAAATTTTGTACGCTAATTTTTGAAATATCTGTAATTATATAAAAACGATATATGAAAATATGACATTATCACACTAAAAATGAAATATTTCATAATTCGCGCATTGGATGTTACTACAATTAAATATTTTATATATCTCCATATCACTTTATATCAAAAATTATTTGCATCAATATCGATGCGCTAGTTTTTGAAATATCACTAATTAAGTAAGGGAACAGTTTGAGAATTGCGCCCAAAAACAAGTGATCACACTATAAATCAAATATCTCGTGAACCATGCATTGGATGTTATTCCAATTAAATATGTCATATGCCTACATATCACTAAATATCAAAAATAGATTGCATCAATATCGATGCGCTAGTTTTTGAAATACCACTAATTAAGTATGGGAACAGTTTGAGAATAGCGCCCAAAAACAATTGATCCGTGAACCGTGCATTCGATGATACTCCAATTAAATATGTCATTTGTCTACATATCACTAAATATCAAAAATAAATTGCATTAATATCGATGCGCTAGTTTTTGAAATACCACTAATTAAGTTTGGGAACAGTTTGAGAATAGCGCCCAAAAACAAGTGATTACACTATAAATCAAATATCTCGTGAACCGTGCATTGGATGTTACTTCAATTAAATTTGTCATATGTTTACACATCACTATATACCAAAAATAAATTGCATCAATATCGATGCCCTAGTTTTTGATATATCACTAATTGAGTACTGGTACAGTTTGAGAATAGCGCCCAAAAACAAGTGATCACGCTATAAATCAAATATCACGTGAACCGTGCATTGGATGTTACTCCAATTACATATGTCATATGTCTACATATCACTTAATATCAAAAATAAATTGAGTCATTATCGATGCGCTAGTTTTTGAAATATTACTAATTAAGTACTGGTACAGTTTGAGAATAGCGCCCAAAAACAAGTGATCGCACTATAAATCAAATATCTCGTAAACCGTGCATTGGATGTTACTGCAATTAAATATGTCATATATATACATATCGCTTAATATCAGAAATGAATTGCATCAATATCGATGCGCTAGTTTTTGAAATACGACCAATTAAGTACGGGAACAGTTTGAGAATTGAGAATTCTTTAGCCGGCAGTTTATTTTGCACGCCTGAAATTGCCTCACGATAGTTTGGCGCTCCAGCTTTGGCCTCGCACCGAAATCGCGCCCCATAAATCGACCCCTGCTCGGGCGAGCATCAGTTCGCAGCCTGTGGGGCGCGAATTCCGAATTGAATCTATTAATTTCAAAGTGATTATATGGGCACCCATGAAGTTGGCTTTCGGGAATAAGTTTTTCCCCCTTCGCGCGGGAATCTTCATCCCCCGCTCTAAGGGCGTCCCGCAGGAACTACGGGAACGATCAGGCCGTCACTTTCGAGGGGATGCGTGTCCTTCGAACGCGAACTCCTCGCAGGATTTTCACAAGAAATTAACGTCTCGATTTCAATTTTTGAGGCCGCCCCCGAGTAATTGCTCCGCAGGCACTCGAGCCGGGTGTGCGCGAAATTGATATTAATTATTTACCGGCGCCGTCTGCGCCTGGAGGCGGCGGCGGCGGCTGCCGCCGCCGGGCTTGTTAATTATTGAAGAAGCGGCAAGAATCTGCAACAATGGACCTCCGGCTGACAATACCTGTGGAGCCGGCGGAGTACATCAAGTGAGCACTAAGCCACCAAATCAAAGGGCTCAAGTGCTCCTAATTCTAAGATAATCCCGGGGATGAATCGAACCCACGACAACAGATTCATCAAGTGCGACAAAGGCCGGAACTTAATTGTTTCGGAACGCGCCGTCCCACTCCGGAGGAATTCATTACAAGAGATTTGCCGGCTTGTTTGTGGAATAACTTATGGATTTAATTAAATTTAATGTGCTTTTAATTTCCACCCGCTTTGTGTGCCTAAATACTTCACTCCCACGCCAATTTACATGTTTAATATCGATGCTACAGCGAAATACACAAAACAGGCCCCGAATAAAGCAGCAGTAAAGAACGTAAATCTACAATAAACCGTATAACCATAGAAATAAGCTTATGTCCAAGCTACGAAGCCAATATAAACCCTCTATGTTAATCCTAGGGGAAATTGCGCCAAAACTCTCATAGCCTATCTACTAATAGTATATAGTAAATAGAAATAGTATAAGATCGAAAAAAAAAGTAAAACTGCTTATCACCAAAAATAGGCACCTATCCATGTACGAGAAACATCATTATTACTACTTATTTTTACATAATTGTAACGTTTGATTTTGTGTGTGCATCGGCGATTGCGTGGTTGCATACAGTCGCACCCAGTCGCGGTAACTAATTCAAACTCCCCTCCTAATACCGGTTTTGGCATGGATAAAACAAGTGTTCACACTATAAATCAAATTTCTTGAAAATCATGCATTGGATGTTACTGCAATTAATCACATGGTATGCTTAAATATTACTTTATATAAATAATAAAGTGTATCAATATTGATACACTAGTTTTTGAGATATGATTAATTGAGTACCGGCAATGTCTTCAAAATTTGACAAAGTTTCAGAAAATAAACGAGGAAGGAATCCACTCAAAAAAGTGATAACACTAAAAATTAAATATTTCTTTTATTTCCACACATTGGATTTTAATCCAATTAAATATGCTATATGCATATATATTTCTACATGCAGTCAGTAAATTTTATTAAAATTTATGCGCTAATTTTGGAAATATCACTAATAACGTAATGGTATATGAAAATATCATATGATTACACTAAAACTGAAATATTTCATAATACGCGCTTTGGATTTTATTTCAATTAAATATTTTATTTGTCTATATATTACTTAAATTCCATAATAAATTAGATCAATATTGTTGCGCTAGTTTTTGAAATATTAGTAATTAAGTATGAACTCAATTGAGAATAGCACCTAAAAACAAGTGTTCACACTGTAAATAAAATTTGTTGAAAATCGTGCATTGGATATTACTGCAATAAATCACATGATATGCCTGAATATTACTTTATATGAATAATAAAATGTATCAATATTGATACACTAGTTTTTGAGATATGTTTAATTGAGTACCGGCAATGCCTTCAAAATTTGACAAAGTTTCAGTAGTAAATAAGCGAGGAAGGAATCCGCTCAAAAAAGTGATAACACTAAAAATTAAATATTTCATAAACCACACATTGGATATTAATCCAATTAAATATGCTGTATGCATATATATTTCTACATGTAGTCAGTAAATTTTATTAAAATTGATGCGCTAATTTTAGAAATATCAGTAATAATGTGATAGTGTATGAAAATATCATATGATCACACTAAAACTGAAATATTTCATAATTCGCGCATTGGATTTTATTTCAATTTAATATTTCATTTGTCTATATGTTACTTAAATTCGATAATAAATTGGATCAATATTGATGCGCTTGTTTTTGAGATATCAGTAATTAACTACGGGCAGTTTGAGAATAGCACCTAAAAACAAGTGATCACACTAAAAATCAAATATCTTGTGAATCGTGCATTGGATGTTACTGCAATAAATCACATGATATGCATGAATATTACATTATATGAATAATAAATTGTATCAATATTGATACACTAGTTTTTGAGATATGATTAATTGAGTACCGGCAATGTCTTCAAAATTTGACAAAGTTTCAGTAGTAAATAAGCGAGGAAGGAATCCACTCAAAGTGATAACACTAAAAATTAAATATTTCGTAAACCACACATTGGATATAAATCCAATTAAATATGCTATATGCATATATATCTCTACATATAGTCAATAAATTTTATTAAAATTTATGCGCTAATTTTGGAAATATCACTAATAATGTAATAGTATATGAAAATATCATATGATCACACTAAAACTGAAATATTTCATAATTCGCGCCATTGGATTTTATTTCAATTAAATATTTCATTTGTCTATACATTACTTAAATTCCATAACAAATTGGATCAATATTGATGCGCTAGTTTTTGAAATATCAATAATTAAGTATGGGCTCATTTGAGAATAGCACGAAAAAACAAGTGTTCACACTATAAATCAAATCTCTTGAAAATAGTGCATTGGATGTTACTGCAATAAATCATACGATATGGCTGAATATTACTTTATATGAATAATCAATTGTATCAATATTGATACACTAGTTTTTGAGATATGATTAATTGAGTGCCGGCAATGTCTTCAAAATTTGACAAAGTTTCAGTAGTAAATAAGTGAGGAAGGAATCCACTCAAAAAAGTGATAACACTAAAAATTAAATATTTCATAAACCACACATTGGATATTAATCCAATTAAATATGCTGTATGCATATATATTTCTACATGTAATCAGGAAATTTTATTAAAATTTATGCGCTAATTTTAGAAATATTACTAATAATGTAATAGTATATGAAAATATCATATGATCACACTAAAACTGAAATATTTCATAATTCGCGCATTGGATTTTATTTCAAATAAATATTTCATTTGTCTATATATTACTTAAATTCCATAATAAATTGAATCAATATTGATGCGCTAGTTTTTGAAATATCAATAATTAAGTATGGGCTCATTTGAGAATAGCACCTAAAAACCAGTGTTCACACTATAAATCAAATATCTTGATAATCGTGCATTGGATGTTACTGCAATAAATCGCATGATATGGTTGAATGTTACTTTATATGAATAATAAATTGTATCAATATTTATTCACTAGTTTTTGAGATATGATTAATTGACTGCCGGCAATGTCTTCAAAATTTGACAAAGTTTCAGTAGTAAATAAGCGAGGAAGGAATTCACTCAAAAAAGTGATAACACTAAAAATTAAAAAAAATAAAAACCACACATTGGATATTAATCCAATTAAATGTGCTGTATGCATATATATTTTTACATGTAGTCAATAAATTTTATTGAAATTTATGCGCTAATTTTAGAAATATCACTTATAATGTAATAGTATATGAAAATATCATATCATCACACTAAAACTGAAATATTTCATAATTCGCGCATTGGATTTTATTTCAATTAAATATTTCATTTGTCTATATGTTACTTAAATTCCATAATAAATTTAATCAATATTGATGCGCTAGTTTTTGAAATATCAATAATTAAGTATGGGCTCATTTGTGAATAGTACCTAAAAACAAGTGTGCACACTGTATAATAAATCTCTTGAAAATTGTGCATTGGATGTTACTGCAATAAATCACATGATATGCCTAAATATTACTTTATATGAATATTAAATTGTGTCAATATTGATACACTAGTTTTTGAGATATGATTAATTGAGTACTGGCAATGGCTTCAAAATTTGTCAAAGATTCAGTAGTAAATAAGCGAGGAAGGAATCCACTCAAAAAAGTGATAACACTAAAAATTAAATATTTCATAAACCACACATTGGATATTAATCCAATTTAATATGCGCTATGCATATATGTCTCTAAATGCAGTCAATAAATTTTATTAAAATTTATGCGCTAATTTTAGAAAAATCACTAATAATGTAATGGTATATGAAAATATCATATGATTACACTAAAACTGAAATATTTCATAAACCGCACATTGGATATCAATCCAATTAAATATGTTATATGCATATGTATCTCTAAAGATTGTCAGTAAATTTCATTAAAATTAATGCGCTAATTTTTGAAATATCGTTATGTTTTTCGATAGGTTATTTATACTATGGCTGGCAAACGTGGGGATTTTACTAGCTCGGCTGGGTGCTATGCGCGGTTTTCCCCAAAAATTTGAAACGGGCGCAATAAGCAGATTTGTGCCTGAAGCACCGATACCTCGGGGTTTTGGGTTTGCCCAAAATGGGCTCAGCGTGCGAATGGTCATGAATGTAGCCCATTTCGGCTGTACTTTATAAGCAATTAAATTACAGATGTAATGCAATGAGCATGGCGTAGTTTCTTTATGGCCCAATGATCTTGATGGCTTGCCCGACTAAACCGGCACTTTAAATATTAGAGTAAATGTCTGAAGCTGGAGCTGGAGGAGGCGAGGAGTAGTCGCTGCTCCGTGGAACTTTCCGGAATATATTTGTAGCGGAAATAAATGTAATTGCGCTGCTTCCTTCGCCGAATCCGAGATGTGGGCAAAAACGCCGACAAACAAAAATTTAATTAGGGCTGTAAGGTCTGCCGGCTTCAATTAATTAATTAATACGTGCGATCGGGATTTACGCGAGTTGGAGGCGCGATTTATGCGCGACTCCAGATGGAATTATTATTATTGCGATTTGCGAGGGGCGCAAACATAAATAAACTTAATCAGATTGGTCTGGGCGAGCGTAAAATGCAAACATCATTCAATTCCGTGCAGCAATCGGCAGTAATTGCTTTTCCCCCCTTTCCTAGTGCCAGCAGGAAGTCCGTCTGGCGGAGCAATCTGTCGGTTGTGCTGCCCCCTGGACATCAATCAGGCGGAGGACCCTCACCTGTCAATGGCCAGAAAATCGCTCCATGCCGCAGAAAAGTAAAAACATTAATAGATTTTAAAATACACATCCCCCAAAGTGGGGGGCGCCCCCCCACTTTGGCAGTCTCTTTTCGCTATTCCTAGCTGCTGCCTGCACTTGAAATATTAAATTACATCCGCAACGCTGGGCACAAGTGGCACTCGAGCGAAACCCGCTCCATCCTGCTCGATGGCGTGCCCCATTATTAATTAGCCCGCTATTTTATAATCTTAACGAAACTGTAAGTATGTTTCAAAGCGTCGGTTCGGTAATCCCCCCCCCCCCCCGTACAGTACTAATTTAATTTCAGTAGTTTATGAAGTTGATGTGATAAGCTTTAATCAAAGTTATCTTATAATTAGAAACTTCGGCGCCGAACGGATGCATGCAGCGACACCGTCGTCGTGGGGGAACGGCCGTCGAAAGAATGACGCGAAACCGCCCCCCAAAATAAAACCATTAAAACAAATTCTATTAAACTATTATAACTCCATAACAACATAATAAAGTTTGATATAAATTTCAGCGCCTCAATATAATGAAAGCGCGACATTAAAATACACTTAAAGTCTTATTCCTAATCAGATTACATTTAACTTCGGGCCCTGGAAGTTGGCAGAGTGCGAGTTCTGTCGTAAATGTGGATATAGTCAGTGCCGAACTCCACCTCTTCCGAGGCCCGGGGGCGACGATATATTTTGAGGACCACCAAAAATTAGTTAAACATACATGTGCTATAGTAAAACCACCAAATGTTATCAAGCAAGGACATGGTTATAGTGTACCCACCCACCCACCTCCCAATGTAAATTACACAATAATTACAACCCTGGGTGATTGTTTTCCTATGTGTAGGAAAATAAATGTAATATGTGTAAATATATGTAAATAACACTATGTGCGCGATGTGATCGGGGGCAGGGGGACTGATAGCGGAAAGATTTTGCGTCGTAAAAGTGAACCCACATAATAATTGGAACCGTATTACATGCGGGATGTGATCGGGGGCAGTTTGGGGTTAATGGTGTTTTCAGCTGCTGCAATATTAAAATTGCACGTAAGTTACAAATCGTTAATTTCTAATAACAAGTGAAGACCTTTACATCCATAAATCCGTCCAGCAATCGCTATTCTTCAATGTATCTTCATTTATAGTTTGCATGAAATATATAAAAATTGCATGTAATTTATAAATCGTAAATTTTTAATACCAAGTTGAACATTTGTATTCCTTGCAATTTTCTATTGAAGACTAACTAATTGAAGAACTATACATAAAAAAATATGTTCTGCAATCGCTATTCTTCAATGTATCTTCATTTATAGTTTGCATGAAATATATAAAAATTGCATGTAATTTATAAATCGTAAATTTTTAATACCAAGTTGAACATTTGTATTCCTTGCAATTTTCTATTGAAGACTAACGAATTGAAGAACTATACATAAAAAAATATGTTCTGCAATCGCTATTTTTCAATGTATCTTCATTTATAGTTTGCATGAATTATATAAAAATTGCATGTAATTTATAAATCGTAAATATTTAATACCAAGTTGAACATTTGTATTCCTCGTAATTTTCTATTGAAGACTAACTAATTGAAGAGCTATACATAAAAAATATGTTCTGCAATCGCTATTCTTCAATGTATCTTCATTTATAGTTTGCATGAATTATATAAAAATTGCATGTAATTTATAAATCGTAAATTTTTAATACCAAGTTGAACATTTGTATTCCTTGCAATTTTCTATTGAAGACTAACTAATTGAAGAACTATACATAAAAAAATATGTTCTGCAATCGCTATTCTTCAATGTATCTTCATTTATAGTTTGCATGAAATATATAAAAATTGCATGTAATTTATAAATCGTAAATTTTTAATACCAAGTTGAACATTTGTATTCCTTGCAATTTTCTATTGAAGACTAACTAATTGAAGAACTATACATAAAAAAATATGTTCTGCAATCGCTATTCTTCAATGTATCTTCATTTATAGTTTGCATGAATTATATAAAAATTGCATGTAATTTATAAATCGTAAATTTTTAATACCAAGTTGAACATTTGTATTCCTTGCAATTTTCTATTGAAGACTAACTAATTGAAGAACTATACATAAAAAAATATGTTCTGCAATCGCTATTCTTCAATGTATCTTCATTTATAGTTTGCATGAAATATATAAAAATTGCATGTAATTTATAAATCGTAAATTTTTAATACCAAGTTGAACATTTGTATTCCTTGCAATTTTCTATTGAAGACTAACGAATTGAAGAACTATACATAAAAAAATATGTTCTGCAATCGCTATTTTTCAATGTATCTTCATTTATAGTTTGCATGAATTATATAAAAATTGCATGTAATTTATAAATCGTAAATATTTAATACCAAGTTGAACATTTGTATTCCTCGTAATTTTCTATTGAAGACTAACTAATTGAAGAGCTATACATAAAAAATATGTTCTGCAATCGCTATTCTTCAATGTATCTTCATTTATAGTTTGCATGAATTATATAAAAATTGCATGTAATTTATAAATCGTAAATTTTTAATACCAAGTTGAACATTTGTATTCCTTGCAATTTTCTATTGAAGACTAACTAATTGAAGAACTATACATAAAAAAATATGTTCTGCAATCGCTATTCTTCAATGTATCTTCATTTATAGTTTGCATGAATTATATAAAAATTGCATGTAATTTATAAATCGTAAATTTTTAATACCAAGTTGAACATTTGTATTCCTCGCAATTTTCTATTGAAGACTAACTAATTGAAGAACTATACATAAAAAAATCTTTTGTGCAATCGCTATTTTTCAATGTATCTTCATTTATAGTTTGCATGAATTATATAAAAATAGCATGTAATTTATAAATCGTAAATTTTTAATACCAAGTTGAACATTTGTATTCCTTGCAATTTTCTATTGAAGACTAACTAATTGAAGAACTATACATGAAAAAATATGTTCTGCAATCACTATTTTTCAATGTATCTTCATTTATAGTTTGCATGAATTAAATAAAAATTGCATGTAATTTATAAATCGTAATTTTTTAATACCAAGTTGAACATTTGTATTCGTTGCAATTTTCTATTGAAGACTAACTAATTGAAGAACTATACATAAAAAAATATGTTCTGCAATCGCTATTCTTCAATGTATCTTCATTTATAGTTTGCATGAATTATATAAAAATTGCATGTAATTTATAAATCGTAAATTTTTAATACCAAGTTGAACATTTGTATTCCTTGCAATTTTCTATTGAAGATTAACTAATTGAAGAACTATACATAAAAAAATATGTTCTGCAATCGCTATTCTTCAATGTATCTTCATTTATAGTTTGCATGAATTATATAAAAATTGCATGTAATTTATAAATCGTAAATTTTTAATACCAAGTTGAACATTTGTATTCCTTGCAATTTTCTATTGAAGACTAACTAATTGAAGAACTATACATAAAAAAATATGTTCTGCAATCGCTATTCTTCAATGTATCTTCATTTATAGTTTGCATGAATTTTATAAAAATTGCATGTAATTTATAAATCGTAAATTTTTAATACCAAGTTGAACATTTGTAGTCCTTGCAGTTTTCTATTGAAGACTAACTAATTGAAGAACTATACATAAAAAAATCTGTTCTGCAATCGCTATTCTTCAATGTAACTTCATTTATAGTTTGCATGAATTATATAAAAATTGCATGTAATTTATAAATCGTAAATTTTTAATACCAAGTTGAACATTTGTATTCCTTGCAATTTTCTATTGAAGACTAACTAATTGAAGAACTATACATAAAAAAATATGTTCTGCAATCGCTATTTTTCAATGTATCTTCATTTATAGTTTGCATGAATTATATAAAAATTGCATGTAATTTATAAATCGTAAATTTTTAATACCAAGTTGAATATTTGTATTCGTTGCAATTTTCTATTGAAGACAAACTAATTGAAGAACTATACATAAAAAAATCTGTTCTGCAATCGCTATTCTTCAATGTATCTTCATTTATAGTTTGCATGAATTATATAAAAATTGCATGTAATTTATAAATCGTAAATTTTTAATACCAAGTTGAATATTTGTATTCGTTGCAATTTTCTATTGAAGACTAAGTAATTAAAGAACTATACATAAAAAAATCTGTTCTGCAATCGCTATTCTTCAATGTATCTTCATTTATAGTTTGCATGAATTATATAAAAATTGCATGTAATTTATAAATCGTAAATTTTTAATACCAAGTTGAATATTTGTATTCGTTGCAATTTTCTATTGAAGACTAACTAATTGAAGAACTATACATAAAAAAATCTGTTCTGCAATCGCTATTCTTCAATGTATCTTCATTTATAGTTTGCATGAATTATATAAAAATTGCATGTAATTTATAAATCGTAAATTTTTAATACCAAGTTGAATATTTGTATTCGTTGCAATTTTCTATTGAAGACTAAGTAATTAAAGAACTATACATAAAAAAATCTGTTCTGCAATCGCTATTCTTCAATGTATCTTCATTTATAGTTTGCATGAATTATATAAAAATTGCATGTAATTTATAAATCGTAAATTTTTAATACCAAGTTGAATATTTGTATTCGTTGCAATTTTCTATTGAAGACTAACTAATTGAAGAACTATACATAAAAAAATCTGTTCTGCAATCGCTATTCTTCAATGTATCTTCATTTATAGTTTGCATGAATTATATAAAAATTGCATGTAATTTATAAATCGTAAATTTTTAATACCAAGTTGAATATTTGTATTCGTTGCAATTTTCTATTGAAGACTAAGTAATTAAAGAACTATACATAAAAAAATCTGTTCTGCAATCGCTATTCTTCAATGTATCTTCATTTATAGTTTGCATGAATTATATAAAAATTGCATGTAATTTATAAATCGTAAATTTTTAATACCAAGTTGAACATTTGTATTCCTTGCAATTTTCTATTGAAGACTAACTAATTGAAGAACTATACATAAAAAAATATGTTCTGCAATCGCTATTCTTCAATGTATCTTCATTTATAGTTTGCATGAATAATATAAAAATTGCATGTAATTTATAAATCGTAAATTTTTAATACCAAGTTGAACATTTGTATTCCTTGCAATTTTCTATTGAAGACTAAATAATTGAAGAACTATACATAAAAAAATATGTTCTGCAATCGCTATTCTTCAATGTATCTTCATTTATAGTTTGCATGAATTATATAAAAATTGCATGTAATTTATAAATCGTAAATTTTTAATACCAAGTTGAACATTTGTGTTCATTGCAATTTTCTATTGAAGACTAACTAATTGAAGAACTATACATAAAAAAATATGTTCTGCAATCGCTATTCTTCAATGTATCTTCATTTATAGTTTGCATGAATTATATAAAAATTTCATGTAATTTATAAATCGTAAATTTTTAATACCAAGTTGAACATTTGTATTCCTTGCAATTTTCTATTGAAGACTAACTAATTGAAGAACTATACATAAAAAAATATGTTCTGCAATCGCTATTTTTCAATGTATCTATATATATATATTTATAGTTACAGTATATAGTTATATGGTTACTACATATAATGTATATATATATATATATATATATATATATATATATTTGCCCCATTTTCCCCCTATTGTTCCTATTTGCAAGTACGGCCCTGCATGTAGCCCGATCGTTTCGGCCCCGCGCGCCCCCAGAAGACACAACCGCCCCCAAACTACCCGCACGGAGCGTATTTATTGCGGCCCCTTGTAAAACGTCTTTTAAATTGACACACTTTAACGCCGGCCCCAGGACCCATTATAGCGGCGGCAATAAATATTTAGGGGCGCCCTCCCTCTCCCTATCTCGCTCTCTCACCCCCACACACGTGCGCACGTACGCTGCCAGTTTGCGCCACCCTCTTTCACCTGACAATAATCGCGACATTTTCGGGATTTTGAATCGCATCCCTTACCAAATTTTCAATCCGAAAAATCCCCCCATAATCACACCCTGGGGGAGGCCTGACGAGCCGCCCATTCCCCACACAGCAGTCCCCAGGCGCGACTCAATGCTGATGACGTTTTTCATGAGAATAACGGAAATCCGATGGTTTATTCAAATCCGCAGCGGATAATGAACTGTGTGAAAATTGAAAATTGAAAATCCCCACATTAACTGATCGAGGCTTTACCTCCCCAACACATACAACTAAAATATAATTTCGCCATGAAATAAGAGGACGTTTATTGTAATTACGCCATAGGTGGAGGAGTAGTACGGATTATTATTACGGATTATTATTATTATTATTATTAATTGCGTATAACAATTGTTTAATAAATCGGGTGGGTTTAAATGGACTGTATATTAATTTTAACTATGATGATAAAATTTCTTGCTGTGAGCGCGGCGTGGGCGTTAAAGTGGTCGGTGAAATGGGGTTCTGACTTACCCTCTGGCAGGCTGCTCAGGGGATGACGGCACGGGTTCCGTGGCACGGTTTTCGAACGACTCTGTCAGGTGTCCACTCTTTTCGAGCAGGCTTAAGATCGGGCCTGCGCTCTCGTCAGTTCCCGACAATTGGCCGACCATAGGCGCAAAAACGGCGAAATTTATCCGAACAAACAATATGCAAATAATAAATAAACCACCCAACCAAAGTACTAAACAACAATGCTGCCATTGCAATATTTGCTTCATTACCAAATGAGTAGAATTGACCCAGTGATCGAATTATGGAGACTATTTTTAATAGACCCTAATCCCCTAACTCCTGGCCAGGCTATGCCCGTCCTACGTCCGTCCCCAGCCGAGTTATTAAGGAATTATTGCCGAGTTGCGCTATTGCAGTACACATGTGAGTTGCATACACTATTTTTTCTACCTCTGCAATTGTTTAAAATAATATCTCAAAAATTATTTAATGCATATTTTCTATATTTCATTCTAGATTTGTATACAGTATACATGAAGACAATTCTTCTGAAAATTTGATATTGTTGTTATTGCTGTGTTAAATTTGTTGATGGCTTCGTTGTTTACAGTATACCTGAAGACAATTCTTCTGAATATTTGGTGTTATTGTTGTTACTGTGTTAAATTTGTTGATGGCTTCGTCGTGCTCATTTCCGCGCTGGGCCATTAGTGCGCCCCCGCAGAAGCCGTCCATCACCGTGACCTCCCTCACCTGTTACGGCTCGACGTGCCGCTGGGGGAGTAAAAAATGATGTCGATCGGCGGCGTGACACGCTCGTGGGGCCCCCGTTTCGCGGGGGCGGAATATCGACAGGCCTCTTCTGCCCCCCAGCCACCCCTCAGTGCGCGCGTTAATGCGGTGTCGATATTTAGCGACTCGGACACGTACTAAATGGATACATCAATATTTCACGCTAAGTTGCGATGAAAAATTGAACATTTAACCTGCCACCTGCCGCCCCCGCGCGGCCATTTATATCCGGGGGGCGGCCGGTGCACCGCCTGCACGTGCCCGAAGTTCGGGGGGCGAAATGATCGAGGCGATTCTTCGCGCGAAGAGAGGCAAGACAAACACATTTCGGGCCAACATTCATTAAAGATATAAGCTCCGCTTGGTAATTGCGATAACTTGGACGGCATAATTAATGCGGCAACTACAGCTAAGCAATTATGCATGCAACGAAGTTGCACTCTGCACTGGAGGTTAATCCCGCCCGAGTTATGAAATGAATCACTTCAAATTGAGAAGTGCACGCAAGCAGAACCCATCCAAAAACACCCGTAAAGATTAAATTACTTATTCTGCTACCCAAATTCTCACCTACTTTCAGCACAAACTTACACATAGCAGCAATGAAATGCACAGGAACAACAGAAAAGCTACTTAAGAAATTCTACAAGGACCACGAGTATGTCTTAAACAAGTGAGAAAATTGAGATATTAACTTTCGGAGTTGAGCAGTATAAGTTATCAGTCACTGAAATTTCTGAAAATTTATCTAATGGATATTTTGAAACTTTAATGCCAGATCTATATACAGTATGCCTGAGTACAAATCCTTTGAAAATTTGACCACAAGTATGTGTGAAATAAGTGAGAAAATCGAGTTATTAACTTTCCGAGTTGACCAGTATACGTTATCAATTACTGAAATTTCTGAAAATTTATCTAATGAATATTTTTTTTCTGATAATTTTCATGTAATTTTAGAATGTGTGCTTCAATAAATTTATTTTGAAAATTCAGTACTGTTATGGCAAAACATGCTATTTGCCGATTTTTCAAAATGCACTTTTTGGCATTAAACGGCCACAAATAAAGTATAGCCTAACTTGATCAAAGGGTTTAGTGTTGTATTGTACCTTTGCATAAAAATAACTATGGCAATGATACATGCTAATTACATACACAATTATATACACAACTGTTTTTACTTCTCCTGTAAAATAACAAAAATGGTAGATTCCATGTTTTGCCGTAACACTACTGAATTCTTTAATGTTTTCTTATAATTTCTTTGAAATGTTTGTGCAATTTGAAGAGTTCTGTTCATGTAATATTAGAACTTGAGCTTCGGCAAATCTATTAAAAGTTCTGTAAAGGTTTCTTATAATTTCCTTTAAATATTTGTGCAATATCAAAAGTTCTGTTCATGTAATTTTATAACGCGAGCTTCAGCAAATCTATCTTAAAAATTCTTTACAGTTTTCTTATAATTTCCTTGAAATGTTTGCGCAATTTGAAAAGTTCTGTTCATGTTACAAATTCGAACTTATAAAATCGATATTATGACATTTGGTATTTGATTTGGTATTCACAATTTTATGACATTTGTAGAGTTTTAACAGTGATTCTTAAAGCTTAACAACTCAAATTCGATCTGAATTTACCATATTTAGTCTGAATTTGGCAAACTTGAAGAGAATTTGTCAAATTTAGGCAGCTTTTGTTTCGAAAACACTCAAATTCCGTACTGGTGATCAAATTTGAAATGTAATTTTACTACTTTAACAATAAATGAAAAGCACCAAAATGATCATATTCTAATTCTAACTGTCAGTAATAACATTTTTCGTAAGCTATCGAACTATACATTTTCTAACTCAACTCTCCAAATTTGTTGAATTTTAAAAGAAAACTGACCAAATTTTTCATGTCAAAATTTCCACTATTGTCCTTATCAATTAAATTTTGAACTCCTGCTGTAATATAATAAAAACGTATATTATAAAGTAGAGGTTATATTATAAAAGTAGAATTTTCAATTGAAACTGACCAAATTTATAAAAAAATCAATCATCAATTTGTCAATAATACAAAAAAAAATTGTAACTATAACAGATCGAATATATTATATTATATGACTCTTGGTGTCTGTTAAAATCTATCAAATTTTCAACTGTAATTTGTTACAATTTCCTTCAATATCGAAATTTTCAATATTGTCCTTATTAATTAAGTTTTTATCTCCTACTGTAATATAATACAAACGTATATTATAAAGTACAAGTTGTATTATAAAAGTAGAATTTTCAATTGAAACTGCTCAAATTCATCAAATTGTCAATTATACAAAAAAAATATTGTACTGTATAAGTGAGAAAATCAAGTTATTAACTTTACGAGTTGACCAGTATAAGTTATCAGTCACTGAAATTTCTGAAAATTTATCTAATAAATATTTTGAAAATATTATGCCAGATCTGTATACAGTATGCCTGATAGATCTCTTTAGATCTGTTTACAGTAAAATTTAATTTTAATATCACATTTCATCCGAAGCGGTGTTAAAGTTATTTACTATTTATTAATGTAATAAAAACGATGAGTATAGAGGTGCAGCTATGCCAAGGCTATTATACAAATGTATCATAATTCCAGAGAACACGAAGAAGTGAAGAATACTACGACGAACAAAATTTAAAAAAAATGTATTAATTCATATTTTAATGAGTAAGTATGAACTAATTAGCATTATCATCGAAATGAAGTACACATTAGAACTTACTCAATAAAACAGGCATTTGACAGACTTCCAGCATCACCTAAAACTGCAGCACTTCCAGAATTTTGAAAACTGCAGAACTTCCAGAATTTTGAAAAGTGCAGCACTTCCAGAATTTTGAAAAGTGCAGCACATTTGAGGTCCTGTCTGTGAACGGAAGGCCTTATTTACAATACCAATTAATTTATCAGCAATAAAATCTCTGTCGACTTATAACAATTCCTCTAATGTTGAACTGTTGGTGTAGATAAAGCCGTCCTATTCACTGATGCCGTTATCTTTTCATTTTATACATGAGAGATCTCGCATAAAGCCCTATTTTACTCATGTAGGGTTCCTGCTCCTTTTCCTGTTTCTCTTCTTATTGCTGCTTCTATTATTGTTTATGCCCCAGAAGGAGAAAGTTATATTATTCGTACTTGCTATAAGCAAGTACTGAGAAAATTAAATTATTCATATATGCAACAAACTAGTGATGAAAATATTATATTGAACGTACTTGCTACAAACAAGTACTAAGAAGATTATATTGTTTGTACTTGGTATGAACAAGTACTGAGAAAATAGGATTGTTCGCACTTGCTACAAACAAGTGCTGAGAAAATTCTGTTGTATGTACGTGCAACAAACATGTACTCAGAAAATTCTGTTATCCGTACTTGGAACAAACAAGTACTGAGATAATTATATTGTTTGTACTTGATATGAACAAGTACTGAGAAAATAAGATTGTTCGCACTTGCCACAAACAAGTGCTGAGAAAATTCTGTTGTATGTACGTGCAACAAACAAGTACTCAGAAAATTCTGTTATCCGTACTTGGAACAAACAAGTATTGAGATAATTATATTGTTTGTACTTGGTATGAACAAGTACTGAGAAAATTAGATTGTTCGCACCTGCATCAAGCAAGTACTATAGACATGGTAATACAGTGAACCTGTTTAGATGAACTCAAGCGAGGCGCAGTTTTACATGCATCTACTTTAGATGTAGCCAAAGGTTGTACCTGAAACGGTAAACCCTGTTCAATGCATGGGCGCAACATCGCGGTACTAATTATAAGTACATCGAATAAGTACGTCTTACAGTACGAGAATATGCGCCGACAACATGAAAATTCGAGTGGCGCTATTCGACAAACAAGTACTGTCTACTTGGTAAACGAAACAAACGTGTACTGTATACGTAGCACTTGCAACAAACAAGTACTGTATACGTAGTACTTGCAACAAGCAAGTACTGTAGACGTTGTACTTGTAACAAATAAGTACTGAATAGATTAAGAATGGAATCAAAAAGTTTGAAACCGTTACCACCTTTAAACCTATACTAGACTATACTATACTAATGGTTAAATGCAATAGCAATAAAAAATTAAAACAAAGCATTAAGTTTTCAACTAAATTCCGCGATACGTAACGAGAATATCTGCCTACCAGGTGGACATCGGCACCTCTTTGCGAATGCTCCACAAGGAATGGCAATCCATCATCTCTTCATCAGTAAAAACAGCCGAATCGATATCCCTTAACACACCAGTCCGGTTAGAAAGCTTCAAAGCCCCAGCTGGGGCTAAGTATTGGTTACGTTAGTACGGTTGAAATGAACTAGTGGAGAGATGATATGATTTGATGCACGGTCGCGGTACCCAATTAATTTAAAACAATTATTTCTTATCATGGCCCCTCTCTGTAGACTCTGATACAGATTAGGTCCGTTAGATCAGATAAATGAAGAAAACCCATTGGATAGTTTTTGGTGTAGACAAATGAATCACCCTGCAAATGACATCAGGAGCAAAACAAATTAACGAATCTACACCTCTAAAACAAATGAATCTTAAAATCTAAACAAATAGCGCTTGGAGAATCTTAAATAATATTTGTTGCAACAAGCAAGTACTGTACACGTTGTACTTGCAACAAGCAAGCACTGTGTACATATAACAAGAACAACAGTTCAAGAAAACCCCTACTCGTTACTGTTTCGACGTACTGGCGCAATGATGTGTGCGCACCTGAAAACCCTGATCGTACATATGCGCAGTGCGAGATATACAAGTACGTCGCCCAGAGCGAGAATATATGCGCCGACAGTACACAAATATAAATGGCGCAACTGTAAGAAAAACCCTGCTCGCCCAGGCGGCGCACTATTTGAAATGCGTTTTAACGCAAACGTGCAGAAGGCAGAAGAAGAAAACGCGGTATAAGCGTAGGCGTAAAAAACCCTAACAACGTGGGAGTGAATAAAAATTGTACTCACTTTGAGGCTTCTTGGAGCTCATCTCAAAAAAAGACCTACCTTAAAATTTACGTTTAAAGTTGTATTGGCGAAGATCCAGAAATCTGCTGTGCCTCTTCGGAGCTGCCTGGGCGTGGATAGGAAGAAGGCATCCAAATCAACCATACCCGAACTTTCGACACTACTACGCACTGGCTTTAAATGAAGGCAAACTTTTAACGTCAGAAGGTAATCTGAACGACACTCAAGATACTTGCACTATTTATTTATTGAAGACAAGAAAAATGTCCGAACAACACTGTTACAAAGCATACGTTTGACTCGGGAAGGTCATCCCAAAGTATTTTCGCGAATTTTAAACTCTGGAAGAAATTACAAGTTAGTTATTGAGAAATATATACCAGTGTTCAACCAAACTCAGGTTGGCCCAGAAGCAGCGGCATATGCCAAATTGGCAAATAAAAGATCGTCCTCATACGATTCACCGTGGGAAATTCTAGTTGCCCTGAAATATTGAGAAAGAAATTTAAATCCATTGCACGTTTAATGATAACTTCGATTAAAAAACACCGAAACAACTTACTAAATTTTTACCACAAAATTTTGTGGTAAAAACATAGCAAGTTGTTCCTCTGTTTTTTAATATGGACTACCACGTAGTAAAGGTCGAAACCATCCTGATGATGAAAACTTTGATATCTGTTTATTGATTACTTCAATTGGTGTTATAAGTCACACGAACAAAAGTTATGTGCATAATTTAACAGTTTGCATAATCATCGTGTAAATAAATGCACATTTGATACAGTTGATATAAGAATCAATCTGCTAATTGTAGGCAATTATTGAAGAAATTAATAAGATTGAGGGTGCTAAGTACTTAATTATTTTAAGTACTTAGCTTTAAAGTAATATAATAAGTAATAAACTTAATAAGTACTTAGCTTTTAAAGTAATATAATAAGTAATAAGTTTAAAGTAATATAAAGTACTTTATATTTTAAATATCATTCCTGTACCTTATATTGGCACAAAATTGACAGAATTAGTAAAAATTTGCGTAAATTTTAGAACTAAATAGTTATTTGAGGGATATCTAAACGTAAAGACATTTATTTAATGTGAACTCAATTATTAAATTGAAGCATATTTACCTTGTTTTTCTTTCAATCCTCAAAAGCCTTTGAAGGCCTTTCGGCGCCTTAAGAAAGAGGATCGTAAACGCTCGCTTCTGATAATGAATGCAATTAAGACATGAATAGTTGACGGAAACATCCGAACGTGTACGATCCTCTTCGAGTATTATTGGTGCATGACTGCAAAGGTGGCAGAAACCATGATTCTAGAAAGAAGATACGAGAATTTTTCAAATATTGCTAATAAAGTATCAGCAATATATCGCTGAAAATGTGCAAAAAATCTCAGAATCACAGCAAGTGTAACTAAATGTGTGTTTTAATATCTTATCCTCAAAATGAGCGAGAGTTAAAAATTAGGGGGTCGAAATCAATAATATGTTAAAAAACGTACATTTTTGTTCATTTTTCTCTTATTAGTCAATCAACTCATTTCAGAATCACACAACATGCATAACTTAATGTGTCTTTTAATGTCTTATCCTTAGAATAAGCGAGATTGAAAAATTAGGGGGTCGAAATTTATTAACCTCTAATAAAATTGTAAATAAAGAACACTTATGTAGATATTTCACTTATTACTTGTGCAAAAAATCTCAGAATCACACAGCAAGTGTAACTAAATGTGTCTTTTAATATCTTATCCTCAAAATAAGCGAGAGTGAAAAATTAGGGGGTCGAAATCAGTAATATGTTAAAAAAAGTACATTTTTGTTCATTTTTCTCTTATTAGTCAATCAACTGATTTCAGTATCACACGACATGTATAACTTAATGTGTCTTTTAATGTCTTATCCTCAAAATAAGCGAGAGTGAAAAATTAGGGGGTCGAAATCAATAATATGTTGAAAAAAGTACATTTTTGATCATTTTTCTCTTATTAGTCAATCAACTGATTTCAGAATCACACAACATGTATAACTTAATGTGTCTTTTAACATCTTATACTCAGAATAAGCTAGATTGAAAAATTAGGGGGTCGAAATTTATTAACCTCTAATAAAATTGTAAATAAAGAACACTCATGTAGATATTTCACTTATTACTTGTGCAAAAATTCTTAGAATTACACAGCAAGTATAACTAAATGTGTCTTTTAATATCTTATCCTCAAAATAAGCGAGAGTGAAAAATTAGGGGGTCGAAATCAATAATATGTTAAAAAAAGTACATTTATGTTCATTTTTCTCTTATTAGTCAATCAACAGATTTCAGAATCGCACAACATGTATAACTTAATGTGTCTTTTAATGTCTTATCTTCAGAATAAGCGAGATTGAAAAATTAGGGGGTCGAAATTTATTAACCTCTAATAAAATTGTAAATAAAGAACACTTATGTAGATATTGCACTTATTACTAGTACAAAAAATCTCAGAATCACACAGAAAGTGTAACTAAATGTGTCTTTTAATATCTTATCCTCAAAATAAGCGAGAGTGAAAAATTAGGGGGTCGAAATCAATAATATGTTAAAAAAAGTACATTTTTGTTCATTTTTCTCTTATTAGTCAATCAACAGATTTCAGAATCGCACAACATGTATAACTTAATGTGTCTTTTAATGTCTTATCTTCAGAATAAGCGAGATTGAAAAATTAGGGGGTCGAAATTTATTAACCTCTAATAAAATTGTAAATAAAGAACACTTATGTAGATATTTCACTTATTACTTGTGCAAAAAATCTCAGAATCACACAGCAAGTGTAACTAAATGTGTCTTTTAATATCTTATCCTCAAAATAAGCGAGATTGAAAAATTAGGGGGTCGAAATCAATAATTTGTTAAAAAAAGTACATTTTTCTCTTATTAGTCAATGAACTGATTTCAGAATCACACAACATGTATAACTTAATGTGTCTTTTAACATCTTATACTCAGAATAAACGAGATTGAAAGATTAGGGGGTCGAAATTTATTAACCTCTAATAAGATTGTAAATAAAGAACACTTATGTAGATATTTCACTTATTACTTTTGTAAAAAATCTCAGAATCACACAGCAAGTGTAACTAAATGTGTCTTTTAATATCTTATCCTCAAAATAAGCGACAGTGAAAAATTAGGGGGTCGAAATCAATAATATGTTAAAAAAAGTACAATTTTGTTCATTTGTCTCTTATTAGTCAATCAACTGATTTCAGAATCACACAACATGTATAACTTAATGTGTCTTTTAACATCTTATACTCAGAATAAGCGAGATTGAAAGATTAGGGGGTCGAAATTTTATAACTTTTAATAAAATTGTAAATAAAGAACATTTATGAAGATATTTCTCTTATTACTTGTGCAAAAAATCTCAGAATCACACAGCAAGTGTAGCTACATGTGTCTTTTAATATCTTATCCTCAAAATAAGCGAGAGTGAAAAATTAGGGGGTCGAAATCAATAACATGTTAAAAAAAGTACATTTTTGTTAATTTTTCTCTTATTAGTCAATCAACTGATTTCAGAATCACACAACATGTAGAACTGAATGTGTCTTTTAACATCTTATACTCAGAATAAGTGAGATTGAAAAATTAGGGGGTCGAAATTTATTAACCTCCAATAAAATTGTAAATAAAGAACACTTATGTAGATATTTCACTTATTACTTGTGCAAAAAATCTCAGAATCACACAGCAAGTGTAACTAAATGTGTCTTTTAATATCTTATCCTCAGAATAAGCGAGAGTGAAAAATTAGGGGGTCGAAATCAATAATATGTTAAAAAAAGTACATTTATGTTCATTTTTCTCTTATTAGTCAATCAACTGATTTCAGAATCACTCAACATGTATAACTTAATGTGTCTTTTAATGTCTTATACTCAGAATAAGAGAGATTGAAAAATTAGGGGGTCGAAATTTATTAACCTCTAATAAAATTGTAAATAAAGAACACTTATGTAGATATTTCACTTATTACTTGTGCATAAAATCTCAGAATCACACAGCAAGTGCAACTAAATGTGTCTTTTAATATCTTATCCTCAGAATAAGCGAGAGTGAAAAATTAGGGGGTCGAAATCAATAATATGTTAAAAAAGTACATTTTTGTTCATTTTTCTCTTATTAGTCAATCAACTGATTTCAGAATCACACAACATGTATAACTATATATATATATATATATAGATATATATGTATATATATATATATATATATATATATATATATGTATATATATATATATGTATATATATATATATATATAGACGTACCTTAAACTTGCTACAAGAAGCTCCCATCCATCGATGCTCAGCTCCTTCAGGTACAAGCTTGCAGGAAACCAGCAAGGCAGCAATAGCAGGATTGAATCAGCAAGAAGATCTTACACCTCCTTAAAGCTATCAGCCTCATAGACAACCATATAAGTGGTTCATCATAGGGAATACACGTAATCTTGTATGTTCCTAAAAAATCACATAACTTTTAATAACGAGCAATAATGTTGGTAAATACAAGCATTAATTTTACACAGATTTGTGTTATGTGGTCCACATAACACAGATTTGACCACATAACACAGATTTGTGTTATGTGGTCATACAGTTATTGCATATTTGTACGAATTACATAATTGTGGATAAATTCTTACATTTGAACACCTAATCTTCGCTATTGTATTCGCCTCGCAAGAAGTGGAGGAGTGCTGTTTGTGCATGCGCAGTACCATAATGCAAATGGAGTTGCACATTTTTGCATTGAATTTTATAAATGCTACGTGTCTTTGGTTTGTGCAAGACTCCTCATTGTATCATTAGTAAATAAGTGGAAGCAGTACTTACAGTTTGTGTGTTCCAAATAGCACGTCTTTGGTGGTGTAAATTGGTGGTTTGTGCGTATCTCGAGATTGCTTGGCGCCTTCATCATTTTTCGAAAACTCCGAGCGATGTACGCGAAAATAGCTCGGCTTTCCCGCGAGCTGGCACAATTTCCCTGCTCACTTTCACTTCACTACACTTTTCCACGAGCCCTTGCCACATTATCACTGATTCCTCCCACAACTTCCGCCCTGAGGAATCCCCAAAAAACCGGACGCATTTTTAGGACTGAATTAATTGGGAGTCTCATCCCTACTGAGTGTGTGTGAGCGTATATGTGTGTGTGTGTTGTCCGGCGTCCCTCTGATGTCAGAAAAGTGTCTTATTGGCTGTCGCCTACGTGAGTGCGAGAGAGTACCCATGATTACGTCACAGTCGTCTGACAGAGATGTGGTGTTTGCGCGCGTTGGTGCCGCCGAATTAATTTATGCAAAAATCCTTGAGCTCACTAACAGAAGAAAAAACTATAAGCGCAGTTGCCAATCTTGTCTCGACAAGATCCAAAAATGCGTGCGCATTCAGATCAAAGAATACACCAAAGACAATGCAGATATTGTAAATTATGCGTAGACATGCAAAATACCTCATTATTACGATGAAATAATTAATGTGGATGTGTGAGATTGCTGCAAGGACTTTAAGTACACGTGCATAAGGTACATAAAAACGACGTAGTTATACAGGGTGTCCCAAAAAGAACTGATGAAAACGTTCAAGCAATTCAACATTTCGTCGGGACGTTTCTGTATTCAATATACTACTAATAACTTTTAATTTAAGACTAAAAGGCGGTATCAAAACCTTTATTATAATAATAATAATAACACCCTTATAATAATACCTTATTATTACGATGAAATACTTATTGTGGATGTGTGAGATTACTGCAAGGACTTTAAGTACACGTGCATAAGGTACATAAAAACGACGTAGTTATACAGGGTGTCCCAAAAAGAACTGATGAAAACATTCAAGCAATTCAGCATTTCGTCGGAACGTTTCTGTATTCAATATGCTACTAATAACTTTTAATTCAAGACTAAAAGGCGGTATCAATACCTTTATAATAATAATAATAATAACACCCTTATAATAATACCTTATTATTACGATGAAATACTTATTGTGGATGTGTGAGATTGCTGCAAGGACTTTAAGTACACGTGCATAAGGTACATAAAAACGACGTAGTTATACAGGGTGTCCCCAAAAAGAACTGATGAAAACATTCGAGCAATTCAGCATTTCGTCGGAACGTTTCTGTATTCAGTATACTACTAATAACTTTTAATTTAAGACTAAAAGGCGGTATCAAAACCTTGATTATAATAATAATAATAACACACTTATAATAATACCTTATTATTACGATGAAACACTTATTGTGGATGTGTGAGATTGCTGCAAGGACTTTAAGTACACGTGCATGAGGTACATAAAAACGACGTAGTTATACAGGGTGTCCCCAAAAACAATTGATGAAAACACTCAAGCAATTCAGCATTTCGTCGGAACGTTTCTGTATTCAATATACTACTAATAACTTTTAATTTATGACTAAAAGGCGGTATCAAAACCTTGATTATAATAATAATAACAACACCCTTATAATAATACCTCATTATTACGATGAAATACTTATTGTGGATGTGTGAGATTGCTACAAGGACTCTAAGTACACGTGCATAAGGTACATAAAAACGACGTAGTTATACAGGGTGTCCCAAAAGAACTGATGAAAACGTTCAAGCAATTCAGCATTTCGTCGGAACGTTTCTGTATTCAATATACTACTAATAACTTTTGATTTAAGACTAAAAGGCGGTATCAAAACCTTTATTATAATAATAATAACAACACCCTTATCATAATACCTTATTATTGCGATGAAATACTTATTGTGGATGTGTGAGATTGCTGCAAGGATTTTAAGTACACGTGCATAAGGTACATAAAAACGACGTAGTTATACAGGGTGTCCCAAAAAACACAGATGAAAACATTCAAGCAATTCAGCATTTCGTCGGAACGTTTCTGTATTCAATATACTACTAATAACTTTTAATTTAAGACTAAAAGGCGGTATCAAAACCTTTATTATAATAATAATAACAACACCCTTATCATAATACCTTATTATTGCGATGAAATACTTATTGTGGATGTGTGAGATTGCTGCAAGGATTTTAAGTACACGTGCATAAGGTACATAAAAACGACGTAGTTATACAGGGTGTCCCAAAAAACACAGATGAAAACATTCAAGCAATTCAGCATTTCGTCGGAACGTTTCTGTATTCAATATACTACTAATAACTTTTGATTTAAGACTAAAAGGCGGTATCAAAACCTTTATTATAATAATAATAACAACACCCTTATCATAATACCTTATTATTGCGATGAAATACTTATTGTGGATGTGTGAGATTGCTGCAAGGATTTTAAGTACACGTGCATAAGGTACATAAAAATGACGTAGTTATACAGGGTGTCCCAAAAAACACAGATGAAAACATTCAAGCAATTCAGCATTTCGTCGGAACGTTTCTGTATTCAATATACTACTAATAACTTTTAATTTAAGACTAAAAGGCGGTATCAAAACCTTTATTATAATAATAATAATAACACCCTCATAATAATACCTTATTATTACGATGAAATACTTATTGTGGATGTGTGAGATTGCTGCAAGGACTTTAAGTGCACGTGCATAAGGTACATAAAAACGACGTAGTTATACAGGGTGTCCCAAAAAGAACTGACGAAAACATTCAAGCAATTCAGCATTTCGTCGGAACGTTTCTGTATTCAATATACTACTAATAACTTTTAATTTAAGACTAAAAGGCGGTATCAAAACCTTGATTATAATAATAATAATAACACCCTTATCATAATACCTTATTATTGCGATGAAATACTTATTGTGGATGTGTGAGATTGCTGCAAGGATTTTAAGTGCACGTGCATAAGGTACATAAAAACGACGTAGTTATACAGGGTGTCCCAAAAAACACAGATGAAAACATTCAAGCAATTCAGCATTTCGTCGGAACGTTTCTGTATTCAATATACTACTAATAACTTTTAATTTAAGACTAAAAGGCGGTATCAATACCTTTATTATAATAATAATAATAACACCCTTATAATAATACCTCATTATTACGATGAAATACTTATTGTGGATGTGTGATATTGCTGCAAGGACCTTAAGTACACGTGCATAAGGTACATAAAAACGACGTAGTTATACAGGGTGTCCCAAAAAGAACTGATGAAAACGTTCAAGCAATTCAGCATTTCGTCGGAACGTTTCTGTATTCAATATACTACTAATAACTTTTAATTTAAGACTAAAAGGCGGTATCAAAACCTTTAATATAATAATAATAATAACACCCTTATAATAATACCTTATTATTACGATGAAATACTTATTGTGGATGTGCAAGATTGCTGCAAGGACTTTAAGTACACGTGCATAAGGTACATAAAAACGACGTAGTTATACAGGGTGTCCCAAAAAACACAGATGAAAACATTCAAGCAATTCAGCATTTCGTCGGAACGTTTCTGTATTCAATATACTACTAATAACTTTTAATTTAAGACTAAAAGGCGGTATCAAAACCTTTAATATAATAATAATAATAACACCCTTATAATAATACCTTATTATTACGATGAAATACTTATTGTGGATGTGCAAGATTGCTGCAAGGACTTTAAGTACACGTGCATAAGGTACATAAAAACGACGTAGTTATACAGGGTGTCCCAAAAAACACAGATGAAAACATTCAAGCAATTCAGCATTTCGTCGGAACGTTTCTGTATTCAATATACTACTAATAACTTTTAATTTAAGACTAAAAGGCGGTATCAATACCTTTATTATAATAATAATAATAACACCCTTATAATAATACCTCATTATTACGATGAAATACTTATTGTGGATGTGTGATATTGCTGCAAGGACCTTAAGTACACGTGCATAAGGTACATAAAAACGACGTAGTTATACAGGGTGTCCCAAAAAGAACTGATGAAAACGTTCAAGCAATTCAGCATTTCGTCGGAACGTTTCTGTATTCAATATACTACTAATAACTTTTAATTTAAGACTAAAAGGCGGTATCAAAACCTTTAATATAATAATAATAATAACACCCTTATAATAATACCTTATTATTACGATGAAATACTTATTGTGGATGTGCAAGATTGCTGCAAGGACTTTAAGTACACGTGCATAAGGTACATAAAAACGACGTAGTTATACAGGGTGTCCCAAAAAACACAGATGAAAACATTCAAGCAATTCAGCATTTCGTCGGAACGTTTCTGTATTCAATATACTACTAATAACTTTTAATTTAAGACTAAAAGGCGGTATCAATACCTTTATTATAATAATAATAATAACACCCTTATAATAATACCTCATTATTACGATGAAATACTTATTGTGGATGTGTGAGATTGCTGCAAGGACCTTAAGTACACGTGCATAAGCTACATAAAAACGACGTAGTTATACAGGGTGTTCCCAAAAACAATTGATGAAAACATTCAAGCAATTCAGCATTTCGTCGGAACGTTTCTGTATTCAATATACTACTAATAACTTTTAATTTAAGACTAAAAGGCGGTATCAATACCTTTATTATAATAATAATAATAACACCCTTATAATAATACCTCATTATTACGATGAAATACTTATTGTGGATGTGTGAGATTGCTGCAAGGACCTTAAGTACACGTGCATAAGCTACATAAAAACGACGTAGTTATACAGGGTGTTCCCAAAAACAATTGATGAAAACATTCAAGCAATTCAGCATTTCGTCGGAACGTTTCTGTATTCAAAATACTACTAATAACTTTTAATTTAAGACTAAAAGGCGGTATCAATACCTTTATTATAATAATAATAATAACACCCTTATAATAATACCTCATTATTACGATGAAATACTTATTGTGGATGTGTGATATTGCTGCAAGGACTTTAAGTACACGTGCATAAGGTACATAAAAACGACGTAGTTATACAGGGTGTCCCCAAAAACAATTGATGAAAACATTCAAGCAATTCAGCATTTCGTCGGAACGTTTCTGTATTCAAAATACTACTAATAACTTTTAATTTAAGACTAAAAGGCGGTATCAATACCTTTATTATAATAATAATAATAACACCCTTATAATAATACCTCATTATTACGATGAAATACTTATTGTGGATGTGTGAGATTGCTGCAAGGACCTTAAGTACACGTGCATAAGCTACATAAAAACGACGTAGTTATACAGGGTGTTCCCAAAAACAATTGATGAAAACATTCAAGCAATTCAGCATTTCGTCGGAACGTTTCTGTATTCAAAATACTACTAATAACTTTTAATTTAAGACTAAAAGGCGGTATCAAAACCTTTATTATAATAATAATAATAACACCCTTATAATAATACCTCATTATTACGATGAAATACTTATTGTGGATGTGTGAGATTGCTGCAAGGACCTTAAGTACACGTGCATAAGGTACATAAAAACGACGTAGTTATACAGGGTGTCCCAAAAAGTACTGATGAAAACGTTCAAGGAATTCAGCATTTCGTCGGAACGTTTCTGTATTCAATATACTACTAATAACTTTTAATTTAAGACTAAAAGGCGGTATCAATACCTTTATAATAATAATAATAATAATGCCCTTATAATAATACCTCATTATTACGATGAAATACTTATTGTGGATGTGTGAGATTGCTGCAAGGACTTTAAGTACACGTGCATAAGGTACATAAAAACGACGTAGTTATACAGGGTGTCCCAAAAAGTACTGATGAAAACGTTCAAGGAATTCAGCATTTCGTCGGAACGTTTCTGTATTCAATATACTACTAATAACTTTTAATTTAAGACTAAAAGGCGGTATCAATACCTTTATAATAATAATAATAATAATGCCCTTATAATAATACCTCATTATTACGATGAAATACTTATTGTGGATGTGTGAGATTGCTGCAAGGACTTTAAGTACACGTGCATAAGGTACATAAAAACGACGTAGTTATACAGAGTGTCCCAAAAAGAACTGATGAAAACATTCAAGCAATTCAGCATTTCGTCGGAACGTTTCTGTATTCAATATACTACTAATAACTTTTAATTTAAGACTAAAAGGCGGTATCAATACCTTTATAATAATAATAATAATAATGCCCTTATAATAATACCTCATTATTACGATGAAATACTTATTGTGGATGTGTGAGATTGCTGCAAGGACTTTAAGTACACGTGCATAAGGTACATAAAAACGACGTAGTTATACAGGGTGTCCCAAAAAGTACTGATGAAAACGTTCAAGGAATTCAGCATTTCGTCGGAACGTTTCTGTATTCAATATACTACTAATAACTTTTAATTTAAGACTAAAAGGCGGTATCAATACCTTTATAATAATAATAATAATAATGCCCTTATAATAATACCTCATTATTACGATGAAATACTTATTGTGGATGTGTGAGATTGCTGCAAGGACTTTAAGTACACGTGCATAAGGTACATAAAAACGACGTAGTTATACAGGGTGTCCCAAAAAGTACTGATGAAAACGTTCAAGGAATTCAGCATTTCGTCGGAACGTTTCTGTATTCAAAATACTACTAATAACTTTTAATTTAAGACTAAAAGGCGGTATCAAAACCTTTATTATAATAATAATAATAACACCCTTATAATAATACCTCATTATTACGATGAAATACTTATTGTGGATGTGTGAGATTGCTGCAAGGACCTTAAGTACACGTGCATAAGGTACATAAAAACGACGTAGTTATACAGGGTGTTCCAAAAAGTACTGATGAAAACGTTCAAGGAATTCAGCATTTCGTCGGAACGTTTCTGTATTCAATATACTACTAATAACTTTTAATTTAAGACTAAAAGGCGGTATCAAAACCTTTATTATAATAATAATAATAACACCCTTATAATAATACCTTATTATTACGATGAAATACTTATTGTGGATGTGTGAGATTGCTGCAAGGACTTTATGTACACGTGCATAAGGTACATAAAAACGACGTAGTTATACAGGGTGTCCCAAAAAGAACTGATGAAAACATTCAAGCAATTCAGCATTTCGTCGGAACGTTTCTGTATTCAATATACTACTAATAACTTTTAATTTAAGACTAAAAGGCGGTATCAAAACCTTTATTATAATAATAATAACAACACCCTTATAATAATACCTTATTATTACGATGAAATACTTATTGTGGATGTGTGAGATTGCTGCAAGGACTTTAAGTACACGTGCATAAGGTACATAAAAACGACGTAGTTATACAGAGTGTCCCAAAAAGAACTGATGAAAACATTCAAGCAATTCAGCATTTCGTCGGAACGTTTCTGTATTCAATATACTACTAATAACTTTTAATTTAAGACTAAAAGGCGGTATCAATACCTTTATAATAATAATAATAATAATGCCCTTATAATAATACCTCATTATTACGATGAAATACTTATTGTGGATGTGTGAGATTGCTGCAAGGACTTTAAGTACACGTGCATAAGGTACATAAAAACGACGTAGTTATACAGAGTGTCCCAAAAAGAACTGATGAAAACATTCAAGCAATTCAGCATTTCGTCGGAACGTTTCTGTATTCAATATACTATTAATAACTTTTAATTTAAGACTAAAAGGCGGTATCAAAACCTTGATTATAATAATAATAATAACACCCTTATAATAATACCTTATTATTACGATGAAATACTTATTGCGGATGTGTGAGATTGCTGCAAGGACTTTAAGTACACGTGCATAAGGTACATAAAAACGACGTAGTTATACAGGGTGTCCCAAAAAGAACTGATGAAAACATTCAAGCAATTCAGCAATTCGTCGGAACGTTTCTGTATTCAATATACTACTAATGACTTTTAATTTAAGACTAAAAGGTGGTTTCAAAACCTTTATTATAATAATAATAATAAAACCCTTATAATAATACCTTATTATTACGATGACATACTTATTGTGGATGTGTGAGATTGCTGCAAGGACTTTAAGTACACGTGCATAAGGTACATAAAAACGACGTAGTTATACAGGGTGTCCCCAAAAAGAACTGATGAAAACATTCAAGCAATTCAGCATTTCGTCGGAACGTTTCTGTATTCAATATACTACTAATAACTTTTAATTTAAGACTAAAAGGCGGTATCAAAACCTTGATTATAATAATAATAATAATAACACCCTTATAATAATACCTTATTATTACGATGAAATACTTATTGCGGATGTGTGAGATTGCTGCAAGGACTTTAAGTACACGTGCATAAGGTACATAAAAACGACGTAGTTATACAGGGTGTCCCAAAAAGAATGGATGAAAACATTCAAGCAATTCAACATTTCGTCGGAACGTTTCTGTATTCAATATACTACTAATAACTTTTAATATATGACTAAAAGGCGGTATCAAAACCTTTATTATAATAATAATAATACCCTTATAATAATACCTTATTATTACGATGAAATACTTATTGTGGATGTGTGAGATTGCTGCAAGGACTTTAAGTACACGTGCATAAGGTACATAAAAACGACGTAGTTATACAGGGTGTCCCAAAAAGAACTGACGAAAACATTCAAGCAATTCAGCATTTCGTCGGAACGTTTCTGTATTCACTATACTACTAATAACTTTTAATTTAAGACTAAAAGGCGGTATCAATACCTTTATTATAATAATAATAATAACACCCTTATGATAATACCTTATTATTACGATGAAATACTTATTGTGGATGTGTGAGATTGCTGCAAGGACTTTAAGTACACGTGCATAAGGTACATAAAAACTACGTACTTATACAGGGTGTCCCAAAAAGAACTGATGAAAACATTCAAGCAATTCAGCATTTCGTCGGAACGTTTCTGCATTCAATATACTACTAATAACTTTTAATTTAAGCCTAAAAGGCGGTATCAAAACCTTTATTATAATAATAATAATAACACCCTTATAATAATACCTTATTATTACGATGAAATACTTATTGTGGATGTGTGAGATTGCTGCAAGGACTTTAAGTACACGTGCATAAGGAACATAAAAGCGACGTAGTTATACAGGGTGTCCCCAAAAAGAACTGATGAAAACATTCAAGCAATTCAGCATTTCGTCGGAACGTTTCTGTATTCAGTATACTACTAATAACTTTCAATTTAAGACTTTCATTTGCGATTGTGTGGTCGTTATATTGCTATTGTTACAATTCCTCCTGGCTTATGAACTTTTTTGTGTCTAGAATTAATTACGCGACTGGCAAATATTTGCGCAGACTTTTAATTCCCAGCGCTGCCGGGCAATAAAACCGTCCCCCCGAAACCCCTCGATACAAAACAAATACGAAGACTCGTGGCGTGGTGCACATTAAAATTTAATATCTGCTCGGTCCACGGGGGTAATCCCGCGATTCCGAGTCCTCACCCCCCGAGGGCGCAATCGGCGTAATCTGCAATCGGCCGCGATTATTAATAGAAATTTCGAAGCGGCGACGCGCCCGGAATGCGGAACGCCCCCCCCGGTACATAACCGCGGCGATAACGCCCCCGCCAAGATGTAAACTGCGGCGGCGGGCCGTTCCATTGCGGCCCGAGCGTTTCAATTTCCGGCTCTTTCACGGAACCGCCAGCGCGAACTTTGCTGGAACAGCGCAGCTGCGGAATCGCAGGAATAAACACGGAGGAATGCAGATCAAAAGTAACGTTATGGTGATAGAAACAAGTAATTTTCAAATTAAAATAAAAAATATATATTTGCCATTTCCACTGAAATTTTGTAGTTATTTGTTATTTCATACAAACATTTTCAGTTGTCTACGAAGGTTTATAACTTATAAAAAATATTTTGTTGTACAAATGTTATAATCATTTTTTTACACATACAGGGTGTTTGAAAGTTAGTCATTGATAATAATATTTTGTCAAAAATACGGATCTGTTCTCATTTATTATGTTAATCGACCCTACAGTAGACAAAATATACGTACCAAATATTACAAAAATTTATAGGGTGGTTGGTAAGTTATAATTAATTGAAAAAATAAGCTATATTAATAAATATATATATATATATATATATATATATATATATATATATATATATATTGTTACATTTTTATTTATTTACTCTTATCCCAGGTTCAATAGTAGGTTCAATCATAACTAAATAGAATTTGTTCAAATACTTTAATGAATTGAAAATAACCAAATATTAAAACGTCTAATATAAACTGAACTAAACAAACAAATCAAAAACAATAGAAAACAAAATTATTAAATACATAATAAACTATGACCAACATTAACAAAATAAATCCTATATACACAAGCCAACTTATGTGATAATATGACTCTTACACTTTACGCAAACTTTCTACTTGCAGTTATCTTCTTGTGGTTCCTTGATTACGTCGTCCTGTTGTCCCTGCTTTCCCGTCTGATCCGTTGTTGATTCCCACAAAAGTAAACATCTACTTTTGTGTGCGAAGTTGAGCGGCTTGAAGTCCTGATTTTTGAATATCTCCGTCACGGCTCCTATCTTGTTGCACTCCTCTCCTGGTTGACTGTCTTCTCCCAGCAATATGTCCAATCGTTGAAACCCCGTTAATATTTTGTAATGTATTCGTATTAGTATCGCAACATCTCCACCCGCGATCCACACGCGTCTCTCCCACTCGTCAATCTCGTTGTTGATTATTTTCGACTTTCCATTATTTAATTCCCCAAGCGTCTATGCACGAAGTCACCTGTCACCCGTGGTAACCAATCAACAACCTTCATCCGCGGATTGCTTTGTATATTTGTGCATACTTGTTCATATTCACATTTACAATATTTACAATAAATTTTGTTAGCTTGTGCCCTGAAGATTATAATTCTATCTAAAACTTATATAATTATAACAATAAATCTATTCTAATTAATCTAAATAAATACTACAAATACCATCACAATATATATATATATATATATATATATTGGTTATAAAGAACGATAGACCCATAAAATATAATTTATTTAGAATCACCTCAAAATACCGTATCAACCATTACTGTATGCGCATTTCCCAATGAATCACCCTATATTACGCGATGAACTCGCACTTTAATGGAGGCAGTTATTTCGGGGGTTGGAAATTTAATCAAGTGCAATCCGTGCCCGGCGATTAATCAAAAATACCGAAACAACCCTGTTGAAAACTGCGTGCGGCCGTTAAAAACCTGCGGCCGTTAAAAACCTGCGGCCGTTAAAAACCTGCGGCCGTTAAAAACCTGCGGCCGTTAAAAACCTGCGGCCGTTAAAAACCTGCGGCCGTTATAAACCTTTGGCCTGCCCCCGCGTGTGTACACACGGGAAGCGAACCTCCCTCGGAGGTTCGGCGAGGGAGAAACCGGGGGGAAAGGAATAATGCGGCTTATAAATCAGTGACAAATTTAACTTTCGGTGCACAATAAAATCCTCCAAGAGTTACATCAAGATTTAGGCGTGCAGTCGCATAAATCTGGCTGTTCCTAGTTTGTGTTTAACTTTCGGGAGTCGGGGGGTGCCCGACCCCCCACGGGGGGCGGCGATTAAGGGATTCCGGGCGGCGCGTCTTAGGAGTTGGCACTTTCTGATTGATGCCGACTTCATAGTTTATAACGCGGCACGGTCTACTACTTACGGGCCTTATTAATACCATAAATTATCACCTCGCATCCACCCCCATGCAGCCGCCCCCGGGCGCATAAACATGTGGCCCCTGACACACCGCCCACGCACCTTCAACTTCCCTAATTTTAATTAATTAAGGGGCGCACCGTAACAGGTTGCAGGGAGAATCACGCATGGTGTCTTCATTTCGAGATTAATTAGGCAAAATATTCTTCACATCGATCCTAACTAGGGTTGGAATAAATCACGATTTAAAAAAGAATCAAAAATTGAATAAGAGATACTTGAGATATATCAATTTTTGTTTGAAAATTTCGTCTATTAGAACTACTTTAGTGTTTCTTCAATTAAGCTCATATCTAAATACCGATATCTCAAAAACCACCGTATAAATGGTAATGTAATTTATTGCTACTATAGAGTAATATACTGATATGAAATGTGTATAATTAATTTTAGATCCAATGATGGAATATTGAGATATATCAATTTTTGTTTGAAGATATCAAGTATTCTAAGCTGTTTTTCCAATTTTTGCATATTAATAATGGAATCTAGAGAACTAGTGTATCAATGTAATTGCATTTTTGTGCTAATATAAACCGATATACTAGTATTCGATATGTACAATTTAAAAAATATCCAATAAGAGATACTTTAGATATATCAATTTTTATATGAAAATATCGAATATTAGAAGTATTTTAAGTGTTCCATGAATTAGGCTCGTATTTAAATAACGGTATCTCAAAAACCACCGTATCAATATTAATGTTATTTATTGCTACTATAGGTGGACATACTGGTATTAAATGGGTATAATTAAATTTAGATCCAATGTTGGATTTTTCAGATATTTCAATTTTGTTTGAAAATATCGAATTTTAGAGCTATTTTAAGTGTTTCTTCAATTAAGCTCTTATTTAAATAACGATATCTCAAAAACCATCGTATCAATATTAATGTAATTTATTTCTGGCATAGAGTGATATACTAATATTAAATGAGTCAAATAAAATTTAGATCCAATGATGGGTTCTTGAGATATATAATTTTTTGTTTGAAAATATCAAATATTCAAAGAAGTTTTTCCAATTTTCATATATTAATCATGGAATTTAGAAAACTAGTATATCAATGTAGTTGCATTTTTGTGCCAACATAAACCAATATATAAGTATTTGATACGTGCAATTAAAAAAATATCCAATGAGTGATACTTGAGATATATCAATTTTTGTTTGAAAATATCGAATATTAGAACTATTTTCAGTGTACCTCCAATAAGGCTCATATTTAAATATAGATATCTCAGAAACCACCGTATCAATATTAGTATACTTTATTTCTGCTGTTGAGTAATATATTGATATTAAATAGGTATAATTAAATTTTAATCCAATGATGAATTCTTGAGATAAATAAATTTTTGTTTGAAAATATAGAATTTTAGAGCTATTTTAAGTGTTTCTTCAATTAAGCTGTTATTTAAATAGCGATATCTCAAAAACCACCGTATCAATATCAATGAAATTTATTACTAATATATCTCGATGTATTCGCATGGCATGGGCTTAATTAAATTTAAATCCAATGCGGAATTCTTGAAATATATCTCAAGATATCTAATATTTAAATCTGTTTTTCTAAATTTCTCATATTAATGATGGAATCCAGAAAACCAGTGTATCAATGTAGTTGAATTTTTTTAATAATATAAACCGATATACTAGTATTCGATGTGTGCAATTTAAAAAATATCTAATGAGAGATACTTGAGATATATAAATTTTTGTTTGAAAATATTGAATGTTACAACGATTTTAAGTGTGCCTTCAATTTGGATCATATTTGAATAACGATATCTCAAAAACCACTGTATTAATATTAATGTAATTTATTACTGATATAGAGCGATATACTGATATTAAATGGGTATAATTAAATTTTAATCCAATGATGGATTCTTGAGATATATAAATTTTTGTTTAATAATATTGAATTTTAAAGCTATTTTAAGTGTTTCGTCAATTAAGCTGTTATTTAAATAACGATATCTCAAAAACCACCGTATCAATATCAATGTAATTTATTGCTGATATATCTCGATATACTTGCATTAAATGGGCATAAGTAATTTGAAATCCAATGCAAGATTCTTGAGATAAATCTCAAGATATCAAATATTTAAAGCTGTTTTTCTAATTTTTTCATATTAGTAATAGAATATAAAAAACTAGTGGATCAATGTGCTTGCATATTATCATAAAATTAAACTGATATACTAGTATTCGATATTTAAAATTTAAAAAATATCCTATCAGAGATACTTGAGATATATCAATTTTGGTTTGAACATATCGAATATTAAAACCATTTTATGGTTTCTTCAATTAAGCTCTTATTTAAGTAACGATATCTCAAAAACCACCGTATCAATATATATGTAATTTATTGCTGATATATCTCAATATACTAGTATTCCATGGACTTAATTAATTTTAAATCCAATACGAAATCATTGAGATAAATCAATTTATATTTGAAGATATCAAATGGTTATAGCTGTTTTTCCAATTTTCACATATTAATAAAAAAAAACTAGTGTATCAATGTAATTGAATTTTTTGGGAATATAAACCGATATACTAGTATTCGATGTGCGCAAATTAAAAAATATCCAGTGGGAGATGTTTGAGATATATCAATTTTTATTTAAAAACCTCGAATATCTGATCTATTTTAAGTGTTCCTCCCAATAGGCTCAAATTTAAATAACAATATCTCAAAAACCACCGTATAAATTTTATTATTATTTATTTTTGCTATAGCCTGATATACTGGTATTAAATGAGTGTAATTAAATTTAGTTCCAATGATAGATTTTTGAAATATATCAATTTTCATTTCAAAATAACGAATATTAGAACTATTTTAAGAATTTACCCAATTAGGTTCATGTTTAAATAACGATATCTCAAAAATTACTGTATTAATATTAATGTAATTTATTGTTACTATAGACTGATATACTGATATAAAATGGGTATAATTAAATTTAGATCCAATGATGGATTCTTGAGATATATCAATTTTTATTTCAAAATAGCGAATATTAGAACTATTATAAGAGTTCCTCCAATTAGGCTTATATTTAAATAACGATATCTCAAAAACCACTGTATCAAATTTAATACAACTTGTTCCTGGTATCTAGTGATATACTGATATTAAATGTTTATAATTAAATTAAGATCCAATGATGGATTCTTGAGATATATCAATTTTTGTCTAAATATATCGAATATTAGAACTATTTTAAGTGTTTCTTCAATTAAGCTCTTATTTAAAAACCAATATCTCAAAAACCACCGTATCGATATCAATGGAATGTATTGCTGATATATCTCGATTAGTGATATTAAATTTGCATAATTAAATATAAATCCAATGCGGGATTCTTGATCAATTTTTGTTTGAAAATATCAGATATTCAAAGAAGTTTTTCCAATTTTCACATATTAATAATGTAATCTAGAGAAATAGTGTATCAATGTTATTGCATTTTTGTGCTTAAATAAAGCGATGTACTGGTATTTGATATCTGTAATTTAAAAAATATCCAATGAGAGATTCTTGAGATTTATTTATTTTTGTTTGAAAATCTCGAATATTTGAACAATATTAAGTGTTCCTCCAATTAGGCTCATACTTAAATAACAATATCTCAAAAACTACCGTATCAATTTTAATATAATTTATTGCTGCTGTACAATAATATACTGTTATTAATTAGCTAGAATTAAATTTAGATTCAATGATGGATTCTTGATATATATCTTGATATATGAATATTAGAACAATTTAAAGTGTTCCTTCAATTATTCTCAAATTTAAATAACGATATCTCAAAAACCACCGTATCAATATCAATGTAATTTATTGAAGTTATATGTCGATCTACTGATATTGAATGGGCATGATTAAATTTAAATCGAACGCGGCATTTTTGAGATATATTAATTTTTGTTTGAAAATATTAAATATTCAAATCTGTGTTTCCAATTCTCACATATTAATAACAGAATCTAGAGAACTAGTGTATCAATGTCATTGATTTTTTTTGCAAATATAAACCGATATATTGTTATTTGATACCTGCAATTTAAAAAATATCTAATAAGAGATACTCGAGATATATCAATATATGTTTGATTCATTTACGTATGGCTTAATTACACCAAACTATGTCCATTCCAAGATGTTAATTTATAATTTTACTTATCCAAGTATCGTTCTGCATCAATGGCAAATGTTATAATGGCATCGATGATTTAGTGGTAATATGGTAATGCATCGTGTAAGATGATTTCCGGAGTCACTATCATGATTGTTGCCTTTATCATTTGTAGATTATAGAATGTGTCTTAGTCAGAAGATTCAAAGATTATCTGACTAAGTATGTGTTAGTTCATTTAGCGTTATCCAGGGTGCACCACGAGGAGGCGAACTAACTTTACACCCCTACTATAGAGTGATATACTGATATTAAATGCATATAAATAAATTTAGATCCAATGATGGATTCTTGAGACATATCAATTATTGTCTGAAAATATCGAATATTAGAAATATTTTAAGTGTTGCTTCAATTAGGCTCAAATATAAATAAAAATATCTTAAAAACCACCGTATCAATATTAATGTTATTTATTGCCGATATAGCTCGATATACTGATATTAAATGGATATAATTAAATTTAGATCCAATGATAGATTCTTAAGATATTTAAATTTTTGTTTGAAAATGTCGAATATTTGAACTATTTTAGGTGTTCCTTCAATTAGGCTCAAATTTAAATAACAATATCTCAAAAATCACCGTATCAATATGAATGCAATTTATTGATGCTATAGAGTGATATATTGGTATTAAATGCCTATAATTAAATTTAGATCCAATGATGGATTTTTGAGATATATTAATTTTTGTCTGAAAATATCGAATATGAGAACTATGTTAAGTGTATCTTCAATTAAGCTCTTATTTGAATAACGATATCTCGAAAACCACCGTATCAATATCAATGAAATTTATTGCTGTTATATCTGGATATAATTTTAATGAGTGGGTAAAATTAAATATAAATCCAATGCGTGATTATTGAGATATATCAATTTTTGTTTGAAAGTAGTAAATGTAATAGTGTACCTCCAATTAATTCTTATCACTGAAATTTCTTAACATTTAGTTGATACATATTTTTTATATTTCATACCAGATTTGTATTTAATATGCCTAAAGACATTTCTTGTGAAAATTTTTAGTGGTGGTTGCAAATTTCGTGAATTAATTGCGCAGATGTTAACGCGATCTGTATTCGCTTTCGGCGGCGTGGAAATTCGGGCGGTTTTTCCTTGTGAGTTATCGACGAGCCGCCGGCAGGCCGCTCGCAGCGTACGTACACACGTTCCGGGCATTCGATTCTAATTAAATTAGCGTTTTGTAATTGTAATGGCGGCCTGGGCGTTACGTAAATTCGCAATATGTAGGGGAGCATGGCGCGAATGTTTCGGTATAAATTTTGCATATTAAACCGGCATCATACCCATTTCAAATGTATCAATTATCAGGCAGCAGCCACCAGCCTGTGATACCGGCTCTGACTTGTTTATGTGGGAGATAGGGTAATTTGGGTGTCGCGAATGATTAGTGGATTGTCGCAATGTATTGCACCTACAGTCACGACGATAACGACCTACCACACATACACACATACACACATACACACACACACATACACACATGCACGCACTCGTGTAACTTACACGTGTATGTGCGAGGGAGTGTGTAATGTACACATAAACGTCGTCTCCCGTGGGGTTAATCGTCGAGATCTGCACGGTTCTCGTGGACTGGAAGAAGTATAATTGCGGTATTAATATCTCAATGTTCGTTGTACATCTTCACCGAAAGTTCCGATTACTCAATTAAATAATATTCACTCGTTCGATTCTCGTATATGGACATGTCTATCACCCACCCCACTCTCCGATATCGAGAGCTAGGCCCTCTTTGTTATTCCCAAAGGGATATACTTATAATTTCGCACGCTTTTGCATACATCTTATTTATATGCATATTGATAGAGCATTTAATAGCAGTAAGTTTCTAAGCAGCGCAAATCAGATATTAATTTCGATCAGGAATCGGTATTGATTCTGCGGCCGACTAGTTACACGGCGGAAGTAAAAAGCACGGCGCAGCTCTCGGGGCTGAAGCCCCACGTTTGCACAGGCCCTCGAAGCCCGGCGCGAATAATTGATAAAACTTGTTATTTCGCACTCCGCTTTGATTAGCCCCCGCGACGGCACGCCGTCCAGGTTTTTCCAATTAAAACCGGGGGGCGGCCGCGGGGGGAAAACGCCGAAAGATTTCCCGGGATGAAAAGGGAAAATTAGTGATGCGCGCCGAACGTGGAAGCGCCGTAAGTAGCTTATATTAATTTGGAGCATTGTACGGACGTAATAAGCCCGGCGCATTTTCTTTCCGGGCATAATTCGCGTAATTATAACGTGTGGCTCCGCAATAACGCGGTAAGAGGATTAGCGCAGATCCGCAGGGATAATGCCGTGGGACACTTCAATGATTCAATGAAAAATTAAAACAGAAAGAAAGAAAAAGGTGAAAGTACGAAATAAAAGAAAAATCAAAAATAAAAACAAAGCAGAAAAAATAGTTGGGGGGAGGGGGTATGTCTCATATACGTCAGACCAAAGGGTTAGGGTATGATAGATAGATAGATAGAATTTATTTCTAAAAAGTTTGAACATACAAATTTGTATGTTTATTGTATTGTATGTATTGTTTACTAATTTGTATGAGTCTCACGGTAAGATCAGATGATTGTACCTTAGCCAGTTAGCCAGTCACAGCTGACCATCGTGCATAAATCATGGATTAAAAATCACCTCATAACTCGATCTATAAAAAAACCAAACAAAACCAAAGTTTTTTTTAAATTAATATCAAAAGGCCCTTTACCTTAAGAAAAAAATATAATAACATCAATATATAACCAAAAAAAGGGCGTATGTTCTATATCCAAAATGTTAGGTATATAAAACCTGTCGTGAGATCTGATTCAGGTGATTTAATTGGGCACAGACGATCGGGATTTGGTCGGTAGGATTGTTGGCCCGCTTCATAGTTTGCTGCAAGCATGATATTTATACCTATTTTTTAGCATTAATTTAATAATTTATTGGTAATTGCAAAATTTTTGCAGGAAATAACAAAATTTTCACCCAAACTTATAGAATATTCATCAAATATTATGAAGCTGGTAATTGCAAAATTTTTACAGGAAATGAGAAAATTTTCATCGAAACTTATAGAATATTCATCAAATATTATTAAGCTGGTAATTGTAAAATTTTTACAGGAAGTTACAAACTATTCATCGAAAATTATGAAATATGAACTGAATAATATAGATTTTTCTGGCAATTGCAAAATTTATTACGGGACAAGACAAAATATTCAAATAAAGCACAATTGGTGTGAGTTTCACAAAATATTAAATGTAGTACTGCAAAAATTGTTTCGCCACACAGAATATGTGGAAAGACAGCTTTGAATATTTAATATTTTCAAATAAAAATTGATACATCTGAAAAATCCCGCATTGGATTTGAATTTAATTATAACCATTCAATATCAGTATATCAAGCTATATCAGCAATAAATTTCATTGATATTCATACGGTGGTTCTTGAGATATCATTATTTAAATAAGAGCTAAATTGAAGAAACACGTAAAATAGTTCTAATATTCGATATTTCAGACAAAAATTGGTGTGTCTCAAGAATCCATCATTGGATCTAAATTTAATTACAACCAACTACTGCCAATACTCCATTGTATTGCAGCAATAAATTATATTAAAATTCATACGGTGGTTTTTGAGATATCGTTATTTAAATATGAGCCTAATTGGAGGAATACTTAAAATAGTTCTAATATTCGATATTTTTAAATGAAAATTGATATATCTCAAAAATCCATCATTGGATCTAAAGTTAATTATACCCATTTAATATAAGCATATCGCTCTATAGCAGCAAAAAATTGCATTCATATTGATACGGTGGTTTTTGAGATATCGCTATTTAAATATGAGCCAAATTGGAGGAACACTTAAAATAGTTCTAATATTCGATATTTTCAAGCATAAATTGATATATCTCAAGTATTTCTCATTGGAACTTTTTTAAATTACAGATATCAATTACTAATATAAAGGTTAATATTAGCTAAAAAATAAAATTACATAGATAGGCTAGTTCTCCAGATTCCGTTATTAATGTGTAAAAATTGAAAAAACAGATTTGAGTGTTTCATATTTTCAAACAAAAATTGATATATCTCAAGAGTCCATCATTGGATCTAAATTTAATTATGACCATTAAATATCAGTATATCTAGATATATAAGCAATAAATAACATTAATATTGATAGGGTGGTTTTTGAGATATCGTTATTTAAACATGAGCTTATTTGAAGAAACTCCTAATATAGTTCTAATATTCGATATTTTTAAATGAAAATTGATATATCTCAAGAATCCATCATTGGATCTAAATTTCATTATACTCATTTAATATCAGTATATCTAGATATATCAGTAATAACGTACATGAATATTGATACCATGGTTTTTGAGATATCGTTATATTAATATGAGTATAATTGGAAGAACACTTAAAATGGTTACAATTTTCGATATTTTCAAACAAAAATTGATATTTCTAAAGTATCTCTTATTGGATCTTTTTCAAATTGCAGATATCAAATACTAATATATATGTTAATATTAGAAAAAAAAATCAAATTACATAGATACGCTAGTATTCCAGATTCCGTTATTAATAAGTGAATATTGGAAAAAACAACATTAAATGTTTGATATTTTCAAACAAAAATTTAAATATCTCTAGAGTCCATCATTGGATCTAAATTTAATTACACCCATGGAGTATCAATATATCGAACTGTATCAGTAATAAATTACATTGATATTCATACGGTGGTTTTTGAGATATCATTATTTAAATAAGAGCTTAATTGAAGAAACACCTAAAGTAGTACTAAAATTCTATATTTTCAAAGTAAAAATCATATGTCTTAAGAATCCATCATTGGATCTAAACTTAATTACACCAATTGAACGTCAGTATATCGGGCTATATCAGCAATAAATTACATTAATATTGATAGGGTGGTTTTTGAGATATTGGTATATAAATATGAGCCTAATTGGAGGAACACTTAAAATAGTTCTAATATTTAATATTTTCAAACAAAAATTGATATATCTTAAGAATCCCGCATTGGATTTGAATTTAATTATGACCATTCAATATTACTATATCGAGCTATATTAGCAATAAATTACATTGATATTCATACGGTAGTTTTTGAGATATCGTTATTTAAATATGAGCCCAATTGGAGGAACACTTAAAATAGTTGTAATATTCGATATTTTAAAGCATAAATTGATATATCTCAAGTATGTTTCATTGGATCTTGTTTAAATTGCAGATATAAAATACTGATAAATATGTTAACATTAGGGAAACAAATTCATTAATATTCATACGGTGGTTTTTGAGATATCATTATTTATATAAGAGCTTAATTGAAAAAACACTTATAATAGTTCTAATATTCGATATTTTCAAGCATAAATTAATATATCTCAAGTATCTCTCATTGGATCTTTTTCAAATTGTAGATATCACATACTAATATATAGGTTAATATTAGAAAAAAAATCAAATTACATAGATACGCTAGTATTCCAGATTCCGTTATTAATAAGTGAATATTGGAAAAAACAACATTAAATGTTTGATATTTTCAAACAAAAATTTAAATATCTCTAGAGTCCATCATTGGATCTAAATTTAATTACACCCATTTAGTATCAATATATCGAGCTATATTATCAATAAATGACATTGATATTCATACGGTGGTTTTTGAGATATCATTATTTAAATAAGAGCTGAATTGAAGAAACAATAAAAATAGTACAAATATTCTATATTTTCCAAGAAAAAATGATATATCTTAAGAATCTATCATTGGATCAAAATTTAATTATACCCGTTTAATATCAGTATATCGAGCTATATCAGCAATAAAGAACATTGATATTCATACGGTGGTTTTTGAGATATCGTTATTTAAATATGAGCCCAATTGGAGGAACACTTAACATGGTTTTAATATTCGATATTTTCATGCATAAATTGATATATCTCAAGTATCTTTCATTGGATCTTTTTTAAATTGCAGGTATCAAATACTAATATATGAATTAATATTAGCAAAAAATGCAATTACATATATACGCTAGTTCTCCAGATTCCGTTATTAATATGTAAAAATTGCAAAAACAGCATTGAATGTTTGATATTTTAAAACAAAAAATGATATGTCTCAAGAATCTCACATTGGCTATAAATTTAGTTATGCCCGTTGAATATCAGTATATCGAACTATATCAGAAATAAATTTCATCGATATTTATACGGTGATTTTTGAGATATCGTTAGTTAAATAATAGCTTAATTGAAGAAACATCTAAAATAGTACTAATATTCTATATTTTCAAACAAAAGTTCATATATCTCAAGAATCAATCATTGGATCTAAATTTAATTCGATGTATTTAATATCAGCACATTACTCAATAACAGCAATAAATTGCATTAATATTGATACGGTGGTTTTTGAGATATAGTTAGTTAAATAATAGCTTAATTGAAGAATCATCTTAAATAGTACTAATATTCTATATTTTCCAACAAAAATTCATATATCTCAAGAATCAATCATTGGATCTAAATTTAATTGTACCCATTTAATGTCAGCACATTACTTAATAGCAGCAATAAATTGCATTAATATTGATACGGTAGTTTTTGAGATATTGTTATTTAAATATGAGCCTAAAAAGAGGAACACTAAAAATAGTTCTAATATTCGATATTTTTAAATGAAAATTGATATATCTTTAGAACCCATCATTGGGTCTAAATTTAATTATATCAATTTAATGTTAACATATCACTCTACAGCAGCAATAAATTATATTGAAATTGATACGGTGGTTTTTGAGATATTGTTATTAAAATATGAAAAGAGTAATACTTAAAATTCTTCTAATATTCAATATTTTGAAATTAAAATTGATTTATCTCAAGAATCCATTATTGGATCTAAATTTAATTATTCCCATTCAATACCAGTATATAGCTATATAGCAGCAATAAATTATATTAAAATTAATTCGGTGGTTTTTGAGATATCGGTATTTAAATATGAGCCTAATTGGAGGAACACTTAAAATAGTTCTTATATTCAATACTTTGAAATGAAAATTGATGTTTCTCAAGAATACATTATTGGATCTAAATTTAATTATAGCCAATTAATATCAGCATATCAGTCTATGGCAGGAATAAATTACATTAATATTGATACGATAGTTTTTGAGATATCGTTAGCCTAATCGGAAGAACACTTAAAATTGTTATAATTTCAGATATTTTCAAACAAAAATTGATGTAGCTAAAGTACCTATCTGTGGATATTTTTTAAATTGCAGATATGGAATACTAGTGTATTGGTTTATATTAGCAAAAAAATGCAATTACATAGATGCACTAATTCTCTAGATTCCGTTATTAATGTGTGAAAATTGGAAAAACAGCTGTGAATATTTCATATTTTCAAACAAAAATTGATATATTTTAAGAATCCTGCATTGGATTTGAATTAAATTATGACCATTCAATATTAGTATATCGAGCTATATGAGCAATAAATTACATTGATATTTATGCGATAGTTTTTGAGATATCATTATTTAAATATGAGCGTAATAGGAGGAACACTTAAAATAGTTCTAATATTCGATATTTTCAGACAATAATTGATATGTCTCAAGAATCCATCATTGGATCCAAATTTAATTATAGTCAATTAATACCAGTATATCACTGTATAGTAGCAATAAATTATTTTAAAATTGATGCGGTTGTTTTTGAAATATCGTTATTTAAATATAACCCTAATTTTTGGAACACTTGAAACAGTTCAAATATTCTATATTTTCAAACAAACATTGATATATCTCGAGTATCTCTGATTGGATATATTTTAAATTGCAAATATGTATCAAATACTAGTATATCGGTTTATATTAACAAACAAATGCAATTACATTAATGCAGTAGTTTTCTAGATTCCATTATTAATATGCGAAAATTGAAAAAAAACAGCTTTGAATGCTTTATATCGTCAAACAAAAAGCATGAGATTTATATCTGTTTTCAGCACAAATTTAAGTGTACGGGTTAATTAGATATCGTTGCTCTTACCTATGCAACTAAAGTTACATGTAAAAATATGCATTATTCAGGCGCGAAAGGTTGAAAGGCTTATGGGCTTGATAAATAATTCCTGGCCGCCTACCGGCATTCAATATTTAGATTATTTTAGCCCGCGAATTTATAAATTGACGAAGATTCGTCTATCATCCCACGTCTGGTAATTTCCTGCAAACAAGGTAGTGCATGAATATTTAAACTATGCGTTGCGAGGCAGTTACATTAAAATCAAAGTCCCGGAGATAAGCCTCGGGGCGCGCAGAAAACGTGATTCGGCGCGACAGCAGCCACACAATGCCACCCCCACACACCCTCACACACCCTCATACACCCCCACACACATTCACCCCCGCGAATGGCGCGGTGATCACCGCAAAACATAAACGCGGACGAGCCGCAATGAATGATTAAGCGCCGCGCGATTAATTACCGGAGTATAATTCACTTCGAGCGGCTACATCTATTAACTGCGATAGTCACATTTCCCGTCAACTTAAGTATCAATTTACGCGCCGCTAAGCCCGCTCAATCCTAATGAAACTAAATGAATATTACATCGTCCTCCTCTTCTTGGGGCTGCCCGACTTAACACGACTTTGCATCACTGATGGCCTCGTTATGGGAAAGCGATAACTAATTCAGGCAATCTAAATAACACATTTGTATCTTCGTAACACACCGGAAGATAATCGCATAAAAAATACGAATAACGCGCACCCCACCAATGCAAGGAATCCAATGTTTTTCCGAAATTTTTCAAAAATTGATGACTTCATTAGCGATATATTCAAAACTAGCGTACGAATATCAATGCAACTTTTTACTGATATTCAGTAATATGTTGGCATCTAATGTATTGAATTGGATTATTATCCAATAAACAATTCTTGAAATATCCGGTCTTAGGTGATTTGTTACAATTACTAGTACTTTATTAGTGATAACTCAAAAACTGGCGTAGCAATATTAATATCACTTATTTTTGATATTAAGTGATATATTGGTGTCTACTGTATTAATTTATATCAATATCCAATGCGTGGATTTTAAGATATTTGCTTTTTACTGTGAGCAGAGGTTTTTTTTTCATTAATATTTTCAAACATTGATGACTTCATTAACGATATATCCTAAACTAGCGTACCAATATCAATGCAACTTTTTATTGATATTCAGTAATATGTTGGCACCTAACGTATTGAATTGGATTAATATCCAATAAACGATTTTTGAAATATCCGGTTTTAGGTGATTTGTTACAATTACTAGTACTTTATTACTGATAACTCAAAAACTGGCGTAGCAATATTAATATCATTTATTATTGATATTAAGTGATATATTTGTCTCTACTGTATTTAAGTATATCAATATCCAATGCGTGGATTTTCAGATATTTGCTTTTTACTGTGAGCAGAGGTTTTTTCATTAATTTTTTCAAAAATTGATGACTTCATTAGCGATATATCCAAAACTAGCGTACTAATATCAATGCAACTTTTTATTGATATTCAGTAATATGTTGGCATCTAATATATTGAATTGGATTAATATCCAATGAACGATTCTTAAAATATCCAGTTTTAGGTGATTTGTTACAATTACTAGTACTTTATTAGTGATAACTCAAAAACTGGCGTAGCAATATTAATATCATTTATTAATGATATTAAGTGATATATTGGTCTCTACTGTATTAAATTATATCAATATCCAATGCGTGGATTTTAAGATACTTGCTTTCTACTGTGAGCAGATGTTTTTTCCATTAATATTTTCAAACATTGATGACTTCATTAACGATATATCCAAAACCAGCGTACCAATATCAATGCAACTTTTTATTGATATTCAGTAATATGTTGGCATCTAATGTATTGAATTGGATTAATAACCAATGAACGATTCTTGAAATATCCGGTTTTAGGTGATTTGTTACAATTACTAGTACTTTATTACTGATAACTCAAAAACTGGCGTAGCAATATTAATATCATTTATTATTGATATAAAGTGATATATTGGTCTCTACTGTATTAAATAATATCAATATCCAATGCGTGGATTTGAAGATATTTGCTTTGTACTGTGAGCAGATGTTTTTTCCATTAATATTTTCAAACATTGATGACTTCATTAGCGATATATCCAAAAATAGCGTACCAATATCAAAAGCAACTTTTTATTGGTATTCAGTAATATGTTGGCATCTAATGTATTGAATTGGATTAATATCCAATGAACGATTCTTGAAATATCCGGTTTTAGGTGGTTTGTTACAATTACTAGTACTTTATTAGTGATAACTCAAAAACTGGCGTAGCAATATTAATATCATTTATTTATGATATTAAGTGATATATTGGTCTCTACTGTATTAAATTATTTCAACATCCAATGCGTGGATTTTAAGATATTTGCATCTTACTGTGAGCAGAGGTTTTTTTTCATTAATATTTTCAAAAATTGATGACTTCATTAGCAATATATCCAAAACTAGCGTACCAATATTAATGCAACTTTTTATTGATATTTAGTAATATATTGGCATCTAAAGTATTGAATTGGATTAATATCCAATGAACAATTCTTGAAATATCCGGCTTTAGGTGATTTATTACAATTACTAGTACTTTATTAGTGATAACTCAAAAACTGGCGTAGCAATATTAATATCATTTATTATTGATATTAAGTGATATATTGGTCTCTACTTTATTAAATTATATCAATATCCAATGCGTGGATTTTAAGATATTTGCTTTTTACTGTGAGCGGATGTTTTTTCCATTAATATTTTCAAACATTGATGACTTCATTAGCGATATATCTAAAACTAGCGTACCAATATCAATGCAACTTATTATTGATATTTAGTAATATATTGGCATCTAATTAATTGAATTGGATTAATATCCAATGAACGATTCTCAAAATATCCGGTTTTAGGTGATTTGTTACAATTATTAGTACTTTATTAGTGATAACTCAAAACTGGCGTAGCAATATTAACCATTTATTATTGATATTAAGTGATATATTGGTCTCTACTGTATTAAATTATATCAATATCCAATGCGTGGATTTTAAGATATTTGCTTTTTACTGTGAGCAGATGTTTTTTCCATTAATATTTTCAAACATTGATGACTTCATTAGCGATATGTCCAAAACTAGCGTACCAATATCAATGCAACTTTTTATTGATATTCAGTAATATGTTGGAGTCTAATGAATTGAATTGGATTAATATCCAATGAACGATTCTTGAAATATCCGGTTTTAAGTGATTTTTTTACAATTGCTTGTATTTTATTAGTGATAACTCAAAAACTAGCGTAGCAATGTTAATATAATTTATTATTGATATAAAGTAATATATTGGTCTCTACTGTATTAAATTATATCAATATCCAATGCGTGGATTTTAAGATATTTGCTTTTTACTGTGAGCAGATGTTTTTCCATTAATATTTTCAAACATTAATGACTTGATTAGCGATATATCCAAAACTAGCGTACCAATATCAATGCAACTTTTTATTGATATTCAGTAATATGTTGGCATCTAATATATTGAATTGGATTAATATCCAATGAACGATTCTTGAAATATTAGGTTTTAAGTGATTTGTTACAATTACTAGTACTTTATTAGTGATAACACAAAAACTGGCGTAGCAATATCAATATCATTTATTATTAATATTAAGTGATATATTGGTCTCTACTTTATTAAATTGTATCAATATCCAATGCGTGGATTTTAGGATATTTGCTTTTTATTGTGAGCAGAGGTTTTTTTTCATTAATATTTTCAAAAAGTGACGACTTCATTAGCGATATATCCAAAACTAGCGTACCGATATCAATGCAACTTTTTATTGATATTCAGTAGTACGTTGGCATCTAATTTATTGATTGGATTAATATCCAATGAACGATTCTTGAAATATCCGGTTTTAGGTGATTTGTTACAATTATTAGTACTTTATTAGTGATAACTCAAAAACTGGCGTAGCAATATTAATCATTTATTATTGATATTAAGTGATATATTGGTCTCTACTGTATTAATTTATATCAATATCCAATGTCTGGATTTTAAGATATTTGCTTTTTACTGTGAGCAGATGTTTTTTCCATTAATATTTTCAAACATTGATGACTTCATTAGCGATATATCCAAAACTAGCGTACTAATATCAATACAACGTTTTATTGATATTCAGTAATATGTTGGCATCTAATGTATTGAATTGGATTAATATCCAATGAACGATTCTTGAAATATCCGGCTTTAGGTGATATGTTACAATTACTAGTACTTTATTAGTTATAACTCAAAAACTGGCGTAGCAATATTAATATCATTTATTATTGATATTAAGTGATATATTGGTCTCTACTGTATTAAATTATATCAATATCCAATGCGTGAATTTTAAGATATTTGCTTTTTACTGTGAGCAGAGGTTTGTTTTCATTAATATTTTTAAACATTGATAACTTCATTAGCGATATATCCAAAACAAGCGTACCAATATCAATGCAACGTTTTATTGATATTCAGTAATATGTTGGCATCTAATGTATTAAATTGGATTAATATCCAATGAAAGATTCTTGAAATATCCGGTTTTAGGTGATTTGTTACAATTACCAGTACTTTATTAGTGATAACTCAAAAACTGGCGTAGAAATATTAATATAATTTATTATTGATATTAAGTGATATATTGGTCTCCACTGTATTAAATTATATCAATATCCAATGCATGGATTTTAAGATATTTGCTTTTTACTGTGAGCAGATGTTTTTTCCATTATTATTTTTAAACATTGATGACTTCATTAGCGATATATCCAAAACTAGCGTACCAATATCAATGCAACTTTTTATTGATATTCAGTAATATGTTGGTATCTAATGTATTGAATTGGATAAAAATCCAATGAACGATTCTTGAAATATCCGGTGTTAGGTGATTTGTTACAATTACTAGTACTTTATTAGTGATAACTCAAAAAATGGCCCAGCAATATTAATATCATTTATTATTGATATTAAGTGATATATCGGTCTCTACTGTATTAAATTATATCAATATCCAATGCGTGGATTTTAAGATATTTGCTTTTTACTGTGAGCAGAGGTTTTTTCATTAATTTTTCAAAAATTGATGACTTCATTAGCGATATATCTAAAACTAGCGTACTAATATCAACGCAACTTTTTATTGATATTCAGTAATATGATGGCATCTAATATATTGAATTGGATCAATATCCAATGAACGATTCTTGAAATATCCGGTTTTAGGTGATTTGTTACAATTACTAGTACTTTATTAGTGATAACTCAAAAACTGGCGTAGCAATATTAATATCATTTATTTTTGATATTAAATGATATATTGGTCTCTACTGAATTACATTATATCAATATCCAATGCCTGGATTTTAAGATATTTGTTTTTTACTGTGAGCAGATGTTTTTTCCATTAATATTTTAAAACATTGATGACTTCATTAGCGATATATCCAAAACTAGGCTACCAATATCAATGCAACTTTTTATTGATATTCAGTAATATGTTGGCATCTAATGTATTGAATTGGATTAATATCCAATGAACGATTCTTGAAATATCCGGTTTTAGGTGATTTGTTACAATTACTAGTACTTTATTAGTGATAACTCAAAAAATGGCGTAGCAATATCAATCATTTATTATTGATATTAAGTGATATATTGGTCTCTACTGTATTAAATTATATCAATATCCAATGCGTGGATTTTAAGATATTTGCATTGTAGTGTGAGCAGATGTTTTTTCCATTAATATTTTCAAACATCGATGACTTCATTAGCGATATATCCAAAACTAGCGTACCAATATCAATGCAACTTTTTATTGACATTCAGTAATATGTTGGCATCTAATGTATTGAATTGGATTAATATCCAATGAACGATTCTTGAAATATCCGGATTTAGGTGATTTGTTACAATTACTAGTACTTTATTAGTGATAACTCAAAAAATGGCGTAGCAATATCAATCATTTATTATTGATATTAAGTGATATATTGGTCTCTACTGTATTAAATTATATCAATATCCAATGCCTGGATTTTAAGATATTTGTTTTTTACTGTGAGCACAGGTTTTTTTTCATTAATATTTTCAAAAATTAATGATTCATTAGCGATATATCCAAAACTAGCGTACCAATATCAATGCAACTTATTATTGATATTTAGTAATATATTGGCATCTAATATATTGAATTGGATTAATATCCAATAAACGATTCTTGAAATATCCGGTTTTAGGTGATTTGTTACAATTACTAGTACTTTATTAGTGATAACTCAAAAACTGGCGTAGCAATATTAATATCATTTATTATTGATATAGAGTGATATATTTGTCTCTACTGTATTAATTTATATCAATATCCAATGCGTGGATTTTAAGATATTTGCTTTATACTGTGAGCAGATGTTTTTTCCATCAATATTTTCAAACATTGATGACTTCATTAGCGATATATCCAAAACTAGCGTACCAATATCAATGCAACTTTTTATTGATATTCAGTAATATGTTGGCATCTAATATATTGAATTGGATTAATATCCAATGAACGATTCTTGAAATATTAGGTTTTAAGTGATTTGTTACAATTACTAGTACTTTATTAGTGATAACTCAAAAACTGGCGTAGCAATATCAATATCATTTATTATTAATATTAAGTGATATATTGGTCTCTACTGTATTAAATTATATCAATATCCAATGCGTCGATTTTAAGATATTTGCTTATTACTGTGAGTAGAGGTTTTTTTCATTAATATTTCAAACATTGATGACTTTATTAGCGATATATCCAAAACTAGCGTACCAATATCAATGCAACTTATTATTGATATTTAGTAATATATTGGCATCTAATATATTGAATTGGATTAATATCCAATAAACGATTCTTGAAATATCCGGTTTTAAGTGATTTTTTTACAATTGCTTGTATTTTATTAGTGATAACTCAAAAACTGGCGTAGCAATGTTAATATAATTTATTATTGATATAAAGTAATATATTGGTCTCTACTGTATTAAATTATATCAATATCCAATGCCTGGATTTTAAGATATTTGTTTTTTACTGTGAGCAGATGTTTTTTCCATTAATATTTTAAAACATTGATGACTTCATTAGCGATATATCCAAAACTAGCGTACCAATATCAATGCAACTTTTTATTGATCTTCAGTAATATGTTGGTATCTAATGTATTGAATTGGATTAATATCCAATGAACGATTCTTGAAATATCCGGTTTTAGGTGATTTGTTACAATTACTAGTACTTTATTATTGATAACTAAAAAAATGGCGTAGCAATATTAATATCATTTATTATTGATATTAAGTGATATATTGGTCTCTACTGTATTAAATTATATCAATATCCAATGCGTGGATTTTAAGATAGTTGCTTTTTACTGTGTGCAGAGGTTTTTTTCCATTCATATTTTCAAACATTGATAACTTCATTAGCGATATATCCAAAACCAGCGTACCAATATCAATGCAACTTTTTATTGATATTTAGTAATATGTTGGCATCTAATGTATTGAATTGGATTAATATCCAATGAACGATTCTTGAAATATCCGGTTTTAGGTGATTTGTTACAATTACTAGTACTTTATTAGCGTTAACTCTATAATATAATATAATTCTTTCAAAAAAATATCACAGACAACTTTTGATTTTTTGGCAACTTGTTTTGCATAGTTTTAATATCACTTTTAATTGTGGTTTTTCAAAGCCACTCTTACGTACTCAAAGAGCCGCATGTGGCTCGCGAGCCGCAGTTTTCCGTCCCTTGATTTAGACAATAGAGCACCAATAATGGCATTCTTGTGGACACCAATACAATCATGTGATTCGGGAAGACCGTGACATATAATTTTTAATCGTGCGTTATTGATGATAAAATGTTATACTTTAATTGTGGTTTTTCAAAGCCACACTTACGTACACAAAGTGGCTCGCGAGCCGCAATTTGCCGCCCCCTAGATAGGGGGCGGTAGACCCCCTAGAGTTAGATAATGAATGAAAATCGCCTGAGTAAATGTTTTTCACGATGAAATGCGAAAATGTTGAGCGACATTAAAACCGAGATTCGTGGATTTATGCGGGGCGATCGCGTCGGGGAAATAATCGGCCTGTGGATGCGGGGATTGAAAAATTGAACAATCACACGGACATTTTTCATCTGCCGCCCGTATTTCTGCCGGCCCGCATTTCGCCGCCCTTCATTCTTTCGCCGTTTTTTTTCCGCCCTGCTCCCCTTCCTGTTCATTACAGCGCGATATTGCGAGGAGCAGTTGTTTTACAGGGCCCTTCGCCGCGTAAACGGGGGGCGGCGGGGGGCGCGATTTGCATACGCACTGCCCCATTTCGCAGGTGAAATATCCGGCCGGGGGTGGTTTATTATGCCCTTTTGCCAGGGTGGCTATTGCACCCGGGGGGTGAGCGGGCGCGTTGTTTTTTTCTCTTCTCTCCTCGTGGCTCGTTCGTCCGGCGGTTTTCTTGGTGGTCATTCATTCGAAAGTTTCCAACAGGTCGTCCCTTAAACGCTTATGGGCGCCCTACGGTTTCTTTCTCGTGTGCAAGATTCGGTAAAGGAAGTCTGAACGGTGATTTATGGCTGGCGGGGAATTGGACGTACGGCGAGAATTAGCGAAATATGCAAAGTTTTAGCAATGATTCGTTACGGTGCAGCGAACGAAGTTCGCCGGAGATGGTTAAGGTTCTTATAAGTTGTATAACGAGCGGGATTGTAACGGTTCTTATATGAACATGGTTCTTATATAAACATGGTTCTTATATGAACATGGTTCTTATATGAACATGGTTCTTTTGTGATTCGGAGGTAGGTAGTACGATTGGCAACAACGCGTGATCGGACCTCAAATTCGACTTCCGTTTCCGCTACGAGCCGCTGCACAGTGTAGGCACGAAATTTGGAGGTTACATTACAAACCGGATTCCGGGATTTGATCGTGTGCGCCCTAACAACTCCGCTGGAGGATCAAAACACTGAAGCAAGGCAGGGTCCCTTCGAGAACAACTACCGAGTAAGTACTTAGAGCAAACGGGACTTAGTTTTTTTTGTGAAACACGTGAAACACGTGGCGCAAGTTTTCTGACCCCTGATCTAACTTGTACATCCTCGCGTTTTATTCTAATCTAACTTATACATCCTCGCGTTTTATTCTGATCTAACTTATATATCCTCGCGTTTTATTCTGATCAATCTATTAAGGTGCTCATTTAACCTTATTTTGTAAGATACTTAATGCGTCGACAATTATAATCGGCAGCCACATTAAATAAGGTGCCACTGGCCTATAAGTCCCGAATTGAGCGCTTTTATTTTGCGCCACACATCGGATTTATAAAGTGGCACTGCCCACGCGCAAAATATCCAATTTCAATCATTATTTTTTAAACTTTCCGTCCGAGATTAGCCCTCGCAGGGGTTATCCCATTAGCCTAAAACCGGAGCCGAAAAATTTTAATTAACGAACGGAAATCCGAGCGCGCAATTACGCCCTGGAAATACCTATCAGGAAATCGGACTCGGGAAATCCGTCGCAATTAAATTATTAACGACCGAAACTATACACATATATATATATATATATATATATATATATATATATATATATATATATATATATATATATATATATATATATATATATATATATATTATATATATATATATATGTATATATATATATATATCGCCGGCACAAAGCGCCTGTTAATCAGCCGTCGCGCGGCCCGATTAATTAATTGAAAAATTTCCAGCGTCCGGCGAATTAATTGCGCGCCGATATATCAAAATTCGGCGGAAAAATCGCTGGAAAACAGTGTGCAATAAGTGGTTTTGTTGTCCTCTCCAGCAGAATCGTGTCCGCTGATAAATGTACGCGTAGTAATTTAATTTTAATGGAAAGCAGATGAGCTGCACATGTCAATTATGGGGAACGCTGCGAATATTTTTGCGTCCGCAACAGCAAATGGCTGTTTACGACCGGAAACAGATTTTCAATAAGCTGCAGCGCTGTTCGGCGTGTTTTTGGGGCCCCTGTTTGATTGTCCATGCAAGTATTTTCGTGTACTCAAAACGGCGCGGTTCGTAATTTCATTCGGCGCTAACCAAACCGTCAACTAACCTGAAGCTAATTTTCCTGAAAAACTAACAAAGTTTCAGTATTAAATAAGTGAGAAAATCAACACTATAACTTTATGCAATGACAAGTATGAATTTGTCAATACTGAAATTTCTGAAAATGTATTTATTGCATATTAATTAACAGATATCTGTTCAGTATTCCTGAAGCTAATTCTCATGAAAATTTGACAAAGTTTCAGTATGAAATAAGTGAGAAAATCAACACTATAACTTTATGCAATGACAAGTATGAATTAGTCAATACTGAAATATCTGAAAATGTATTTATTGCATATTAATTAACAGATACCTGTTCAGTATTCCTGAAGCTAATTCTCATGAAAATTTGACAAAGTTTCAGTATGAAATAAGTGAGAAAATCAACACTATAACTTTATGCAATGACAAGTATGAATTAGTCAATACTGAAATATCTGAAAATGTATTTATTGCATATTAATTAACAGATACCTGTTCAGTATTCCTGAAGCTAATTCTCATGAAAATTTGACAAAGTTTCAGTATGAAATAAGTGAGAAAATCAACACTATAACTTTATGCAATGACAAGTATGAATTAGTCAATACTGAAATATCTGAATATTTATTTATTGCATATTAATTAACAGATATCTGTTCAGTTTTCCTGAAGCTAATTCTCATGAAAATTTGACAAAGTTTATGCAATGACAAGTATGAATTTGTCAATACTGAAATTTCTGAAAATGTATTTATTGCATATTAATTAACAGATATCTGTTCAGTATTCCTGAAGCTAATTCTCATGAAAATCTGACAAAGTTTCAGTAAATTGACACATAACTTTATGCAATGATAAGTATGAATTTGTCAATACTGAAATTTTGAAAATTTATTTATTGCATATTAATTAACAGATATCTGTTCAGTATTCCTGAAGCTAATTCTCATGAAAATTTGACAAAGTTTCAGTATGAAATAAGTGAGAAAATCAACACTATAACTTTATGCAATGACAAGTATGAATTTGTCAATACTGAAATTTCTGAAAATGTATTTATTGCATATTAATTAACAGATATCTGTTCAGTATTCCTGAAGCTAATTCTCATAAAAATTTGACAAAGTTTCAGTATGAAATAAGTGAGAATATTGACACATAACTTTATGCAATGACAAGTATGAATTAGTTAATACTGAAATTTCTGAAAATGTATTTATTGCATATTAATTAACAGATATCTGTTCAGTATTCCTGAAGCCAATTCTTATGAAAATTTGACAAAGTTTCAGTATTAAATAAGTGAGAAAATCAACACTGTAACTTTATGCAATGACAAGTATGAATTAGTCAATACTGAAATTTCTGAAAATTAATTTGTTGCATATTAATTTACAGATATCTGTTCAGTATTCCTGAAGCTAATTCTCATGAAAATTTGACAAAGTTTCAGTATGAAATAAGTGAGAAAATCAACACTATAACTTTATGCAATGACAAGTATGAATTTGTCAATACTGAAATTTCTGAAAATTAATTTATTGCATATTAATTAACAGATATCTGTTCAGTATTCCTAAAGCTAATTCTCATGAAAATTTGACAAAGTTTCAGTATGAAATAAGTGAGAAAATCAACACTATAACTTTATGCAATGACAAGTATGAATTTGTCAATACTGAAATTTCTGAAAATGTATTTATTGCATATTAATTAACAGTTATCTGTTCAGTATTCCTGAAGATAATTCTCATGAAAATTTGACAAAGTTTCAGTATGAAATAAGTGAGAATATTGACACATAACTTTATGCAATGACAAGTATGAATTAGTTAATACTGAAATTTCTGAAAATGTATTTATTGCATATTAATTAACAGATATCTGTTCAGTATTCCTGAAGCCAATTCTTATGAAAATTTGACAAAGTTTCAGTATGAAATAAGTGAGAAAATCAACACTATAACTTTATGCAATGACAAGTATGAATTTATCAAAACTGAAATTTCTGAAAATGTATTTATTGCATATTAATTAACAGATACCTGTTCAGTATACCTGAAGCTAATTCTCATGAAAATTTGACAAAGTTTCAGTATGAAATAAGTGAGAAAATCAACACTATAACTTTATGCAATGACAAGTATGAATTTGTCAATACTGAAATTTCTGAAAATGTATTTATTGCATATTAATTAACAGATATCTGTTCAGTATTCCTGAAGCTAATTCTCATGAAAATTTGACAAAGTTTCAGTATGAAATAAGTGAGAAAATCAACACTATAACTTTATGCAATGACAAGTATGAATTTGTCAATACTGAAATTTCTGAAAATGTATTTATTGCATATTAATTAACAGGTATCTGTTCAGTATTCCTGAAGCTAATTCTCATGAAAATTTGACAAAGTTTCAGTATGAAATAAGTGAGAAAATCAACACTATAACTTTATGCAATGACAAGTATGAATTAGTGAATACTGAAATTTCTGAAAAATTATTTATTGCATATTAATTAACAGATATCTGTTCAGTATTCCTGAAGCTAATTCTCATGAAAATTTGACAAAGTTTCAGTATGAAATAAGTGAGAAAATCGACACTATAACTTTATGCAATGACAAGGATGAATTTGTCAATACTGAAATTTCTGAAAATGTATTTATTGCATACTAATTATCAGATATCTGTTCAGTATACCTGAAGCTAATTCTCATGAAAATTTGACAAAGTTTCAGTATGAAATAAGTGAGAAAATCAACACTATAACTTTATGCAATGACAAGTATGAATTAGTCAATACTGAAATATCTGAATATTTATTTATTGCATATTAATTAACAGATATCTGTTCAGTATTCCTGAAGCTAATTCTCATGAAAATTTGACAAAGTTTCAGTATGAAATAAGTGAGAAAATCAACACTATAACTTTATGCAATGACAAGTATGAATTTATCAAAACTGAAATTTCTGAAAATGTATTTATTGCATATTAATTAACAGATACCTGTTCAGTATTCCTGAAGCTAATTCTCATGAAAATTTGACAAAGTTTCAGTATGAAATAAGTGAGAAAATCAACACTATAACTTTATGCAATGACAAGTATGAATTTATCAATACTGAAATTTCTGAAAATGTATTTATTGCATATTAATTAACAGATAACTGTTCAGTATTCCTGAAGCTAATTCTCATGAAAATTTGACAAAGTTTCAGTATGAAATAAGTGAGAAAATCAACACTATAACTTTATGCAATGACAAGTATGAATTTGTCAATACTGAAATTTCTGAAAATGTATTTATTGCATACTAATTATCAGATATCTGTTCAGTATACCTGAAGCTAATTCTCATGAAAATTTGACAAAGTTTCAGTATGAAATAAGTGAGAAAATTGACACTATAACTTTATGCAATGACAAGTATGAATTTATCAATACTGAAATTTCTGAAAATGTATTTATTGCATATTAATTAACAGATATCTGTTCAGTATTCCTGAAGCTAATTCTCATGAAAATTTGACAAAGTTTCAGTATTAAATAAGTGAGAAAATTGACACTATAACTTTATGCAATGACAAGTATGAATTAGTTAATACTGAAATTTCTGAAAATTAATTTATTTCATATTAATTAACAGATATCTGTTCAGTATACCTGAAGCTAATTCTCATGAAAATTTGACAAAGTTTCAGTATGAAATAAGTGAGAAAATCGACACTATAACTTTATGCAATGACAAGGATGAATTTGTCAATACTGAAATTTCTGAAAATGTATTTATTGCATACTAATTATCAGATATCTGTTCAGTATACCTGAAGCTAATTCTCATGAAAATTTGACAAAGTTTCAGTATGAAATAAGTGAGAAAATCAACACTATAACTTTATGCAATGACAAGTATGAATTTATCAATACTGAAATTTCTGAAAATGTATTTATTGCATATTAATTAACAGATATCTGTTCAGTATTCCTGAAGCTAATTCTCATGAAAATTTGACAAAGTTTCAGTATGAAATAAGTGAGAAAATCGACACTATAACTTTATGCAATGACAAGGATGAATTTGTCAATACTGAAATTTCTGAAAATGTATTTATTGCATACTAATTATCAGATATCTGTTCAGTATACCTGAAGCTAATTCTCATGAAAATTTGACAAAGTTTCAGTATGAAATAAGTGAGAAAATCAACACTATAACTTTATGCAATGACAAGTATGAATTTATCAATACTGAAATTTCTGAAAATGTATTTATTGCATATTAATTAACAGGTATCTGTTCAGTATTCCTGAAGCTAATTCTCATGAAAATTTGACAAAGTTTCAGTATTAAATAAGTGAGAAAATTGACACTATAACTTTATGCAATGACAAGTATGAATTAGTTAATACTGAAATTTCTGAAAATTAATTTATTTCATATTAATTAACAGATATCTGTTCAGTATACCTGAAGCTAATTCTCATGAAAATTTGACAAAGTTTCAGTATGAAATAAGTGAGAAAATCAACACTATAACTTTATGCAATGACAAGTATGAATTTATCAATACTGAAATTTCTGAAAATGTATTTATTGCATATTAATTAACAGATATCTGTTCAGTATTCCTGAAGCTAATTCTCATGAAAATTTGACAAAGTTTCAGTATTAAATAAGTGAGAAAATTGACACTATAACTTTATGCAATGACAAGTATGAATTAGTTAATACTGAAATTTCTGAAAATTAATTTATTTCATATTAATTAACAGATATCTGTTCAGTATACCTGAAGCTAATTCTCATGAAAATTTGACAAAGTTTCAGTATGAAATAAGTGAGAAAATCAACACTATAACTTTATGCAATGACAAGGATGAATTTGTCAATACTGAAATTTCTGAAAATGTATTTATTGCATACTAATTATCAGATATCTGTTCAGTATACCTGAAGCTAATTCTCATGAAAATTTGACAAAGTTTCAGTATGAAATAAGTGAGAAAATCAACACTATAACTTTATGCAATGACAAGTATGAATTTATCAATACTGAAATTTCTGAAAATGTATTTATTGCATATTAATTAACAGATATCTGTTCAGTATTCCTGAAGCTAATTCTCATGAAAATTTGACAAAGTTTCAGTATTAAATAAGTGAGAAAATCAACACTATAACTTTATGCAATGACAAGTATGAATTTGTCAATACTGAAATTTCTGAAAATGTATTTATTGCATACTAATTATCAGATATCTGTTCAGTATACCTGAAGCTAATTCTCATTAAAATTTGACAAAGTTTCAGTATGAAATAAGTGAGAAAATCAACACTATAACTTTATGCAATGACAAGTATGAATTTATCAATACTGAAATTTCTGAAAATGTATTTATTGCATATTAATTAACAGATATCTGTTCAGTATTCCTGAAGCTAATTCTCATGAAAATTTGACAAAGTTTCAGTATTAAATAAGTGAGAAAATTGACACTATAACTTTATGCAATGACAAGTATGAATTAGTTAATACTGAAATTTCTGAAAATTAATTTATTTCATATTAATTAACAGATATCTGTTCAGTATACCTGAAGCTAATTCTCATGAAAATTTGACAAAGTTTCAGTATGAAATAAGTGAGAAAATCGACACTATAACTTTATGCAATGACAAGGATGAATTTGTCAATACTGAAATTTCTGAAAATGTATTTATTGCATACTAATTATCAGATATCTGTTCAGTATACCTGAAGCTAATTCTCATGAAAATTTGACAAAGTTTCAGTATGAAATAAGTGAGAAAATCAACACTATAACTTTATGCAATGACAAGTATGAATTTATCAATACTGAAATTTCTGAAAATGTATTTATTGCATATTAATTAACAGATATCTGTTCAGTATTCCTGAAGCTAATTCTCATGAAAATTTGACAAAGTTTCAGTATGAAATAAGTGAGAAAATCGACACTATAACTTTATGCAATGACAAGGATGAATTTGTCAATACTGAAATTTCTGAAAATGTATTTATTGCATACTAATTATCAGATATCTGTTCAGTATACCTGAAGCTAATTCTCATGAAAATTTGACAAAGTTTCAGTATGAAATAAGTGAGAAAATCAACACTATAACTTTATGCAATGACAAGTATGAATTTATCAATACTGAAATTTCTGAAAATGTATTTATTGCATATTAATTAACAGGTATCTGTTCAGTATTCCTGAAGCTAATTCTCATGAAAATTTGACAAAGTTTCAGTATTAAATAAGTGAGAAAATTGACACTATAACTTTATGCAATGACAAGTATGAATTAGTTAATACTGAAATTTCTGAAAATTAATTTATTTCATATTAATTAACAGATATCTGTTCAGTATACCTGAAGCTAATTCTCATGAAAATTTGACAAAGTTTCAGTATGAAATAAGTGAGAAAATCAACACTATAACTTTATGCAATGACAAGTATGAATTTATCAATACTGAAATTTCTGAAAATGTATTTATTGCATATTAATTAACAGATATCTGTTCAGTATTCCTGAAGCTAATTCTCATGAAAATTTGACAAAGTTTCAGTATTAAATAAGTGAGAAAATTGACACTATAACTTTATGCAATGACAAGTATGAATTAGTTAATACTGAAATTTCTGAAAATTAATTTATTTCATATTAATTAACAGATATCTGTTCAGTATACCTGAAGCTAATTCTCATGAAAATTTGACAAAGTTTCAGTATGAAATAAGTGAGAAAATCAACACTATAACTTTATGCAATGACAAGGATGAATTTGTCAATACTGAAATTTCTGAAAATGTATTTATTGCATACTAATTATCAGATATCTGTTCAGTATACCTGAAGCTAATTCTCATGAAAATTTGACAAAGTTTCAGTATGAAATAAGTGAGAAAATCAACACTATAACTTTATGCAATGACAAGTATGAATTTATCAATACTGAAATTTCTGAAAATGTATTTATTGCATATTAATTAACAGATATCTGTTCAGTATTCCTGAAGCTAATTCTCATGAAAATTTGACAAAGTTTCAGTATTAAATAAGTGAGAAAATCAACACTATAACTTTATGCAATGACAAGTATGAATTTATCAATACTGAAATTTCTGAAAATGTATTTATTGCATACTAATTATCAGATATCTGTTCAGTATACCTGAAGCTAATTCTCATGAAAATTTGACAAAGTTTCAGTATGAAATAAGTGAGAAAATCAACACTATAACTTTATGCAATGACAAGTATGAATTTATCAATACTGAAATTTCTGAAAATGTATTTATTGCATATTAATTAACAGATATCTGTTCAGTATTCCTGAAGCTAATTCTCATGAAAATTTGACAAAGTTTCAGTATTAAATAAGTGAGAAAATCAACACTATAACTTTATGCAATGACAAGTATGAATTTGTCAATACTGAAATTTCTGAAAATGTATTTATTGCATACTAATTATCAGATATCTGTTCAGTATACCTGAAGCTAATTCTCATGAAAATTTGACAAAGTTTCAGTATGAAATAAGTGAGAAAATCAACACTATAACTTTATGCAATGACAAGTATGAATTTATCAATACTGAAATTTCTGAAAATGTATTTATTGCATATTAATTAACAGATATCTGTTCAGTATTCCTGAAGCTAATTCTCATGAAAATTTGACAAAGTTTCAGTATTAAATAAGTGAGAAAATCAACACTATAACTTTATGCAATGACAAGGATGAATTTGTCAATACTGAAATTTCTGAAAATGTATTTATTGCATACTAATTATCAGATATCTGTTCAGTATACCTGAAGCTAATTCTCATGAAAATTTGACAAAGTTTCAGTATGAAATAAGTGAGAAAATCAACACTATAACTTTATGCAATGACAAGTATGAATTTGTCAATACTGAAATTTCTGAAAATGTATTTATTGCATATTAATTAACAGGTATCTGTTCAGTATTCCTGAAGCTAATTCTCATGAAAATTTGACAAAGTTTCAGTATGAAATAAGTGAGAAAATCAACACTATAACTTTATGCAATGACAAGTATGAATTTGTCAATACTGAAATTTCTGAAAATGTATTTATTGCATATTAATTAACAGGTATCTGTTCAGTATTCCTGAAGCTAATTCTCATGAAAATTTGACAAAGTTTCAGTATTAAATAAGTGAGAAAATTGACACTATAACTTTATGCAATGACAAGTATGAATTAGTTAATACTGAAATTTCTGAAAATTAATTTATTTCATATTAATTAACAGATATCTGTTCAGTATACCTGAAGCTAATTCTCATGAAAATTTGACAAAGTTTCAGTATGAAATAAGTGAGAAAATCGACACTATAACTTTATGCAATGACAAGGATGAATTTGTCAATACTGAAATTTCTGAAAATGTATTTATTGCATACTAATTATCAGATATCTGTTCAGTATACCTGAAGCTAATTCTCATGAAAATTTGACAAAGTTTCAGTATGAAATAAGTGAGAAAATCAACACTATAACTTTATGCAATGACAAGGATGAATTTATCAATACTGAAATTTCTGAAAATGTATTTATTGCATATTAATTAACAGATAACTGTTCAGTATTCCTGAAGCTAATTCTCATGAAAATTTGACAAAGTTTCAGTATGAAATAAGTGAGAAAATCAACACTATAACTTTATGCAATGACAAGTATGAATTTATCAATACTGAAATTTCTGAAAATGTATTTATTGCATATTAATTAACAGATAACTGTTCAGTATTCCTGAAGCTAATTCTCATGAAAATTTGACAAAGTTTCAGTATGAAATAAGTGAGAAAATCAACACTATAACTTTATGCAATGACAAGTATGAATTTGTCAATACTGAAATTTCTGAAAATGTATTTATTGCATATTAATTAACAGGTATCTGTTCAGTATTCCTGAAGCTAATTCTCATGAAAATTTGACAAAGTTTCAGTATGAAATAAGTGAGAAAATCAACACTATAACTTTATGCAATGACAAGTATGAATTAGTGAATACTGAAATTTCTGAAAAATTATTTATTGCATATTAATTAACAGATATCTGTTCAGTATTCCTGAAGCTAATTCTCATGAAAATTTGACAAAGTTTCAGTATGAAATAAGTGAGAAAATCGACACTATAACTTTATGCAATGACAAGGATGAATTTGTCAATACTGAAATTTCTGAAAATGTATTTATTGCATACTAATTATCAGATATCTGTTCAGTATACCTGAAGCTAATTCTCATGAAAATTTGACAAAGTTTCAGTATTAAATAAGTGAGAAAATCAACACTATAACTTTATGCAATGACAAGTATGAATTTATCAATACTGAAATTTCTGAAAATGTATTTATTGCATATTAATTAACAGATATCTGTTCAGTATTCCTGAAGCTAATTCTCATGAAAATTTGACAAAGTTTCAGTATTAAATAAGTGAGAAAATCAACACTATAACTTTATGCAATGACAAGGATGAATTTGTCAATACTGAAATTTCTGAAAATGTATTTATTGCATACTAATTATCAGATATCTGTTCAGTATACCTGAAGCTAATTCTCATGAAAATTTGACAAAGTTTCAGTATGAAATAAGTGAGAAAATCAACACTATAACTTTATGCAATGACAAGTATGAATTTATCAATACTGAAATTTCTGAAAATGTATTTATTGCATATTAATTAACAGATATCTGTTCAGTATTCCTGAAGCTAATTCTCATGAAAATTTGACAAAGTTTCAGTATGAAATAAGTGAGAAAATCGACACTATAACTTTATGCAATGACAAGGATGAATTTGTCAATACTGAAATTTCTGAAAATGTATTTATTGCATACTAATTATCAGATATCTGTTCAGTATACCTGAAGCTAATTCTCATGAAAATTTGACAAAGTTTCAGTATGAAATAAGTGAGAAAATCAACACTATAACTTTATGCAATGACAAGTATGAATTTATCAATACTGAAATTTCTGAAAATTAATTTATTTCATATTAATTAACAGATATCTGTTCAGTATACCTGAAGCTAATTCTCATGAAAATTTGACAAAGTTTCAGTATGAAATAAGTGAGAAAATCGACACTATAACTTTATGCAATGACAAGGATGAATTTGTCAATACTGAAATTTCTGAAAATGTATTTATTGCATACTAATTATCAGATATCTGTTCAGTATACCTGAAGCTAATTCTCATGAAAATTTGACAAAGTTTCAGTATGAAATAAGTGAGAAAATCAACACTATAACTTTATGCAATGACAAGTATGAATTTATCAATACTGAAATTTCTGAAAATTAATTTATTTCATATTAATTAACAGATATCTGTTCAGTATACCTGAAGCTAATTCTCATGAAAATTTGACAAAGTTTCAGTATGAAATAAGTGAGAAAATCAACACTATAACTTTATGCAATGACAAGTATGAATTTATCAATACTGAAATTTCTGAAAATGTATTTATTGCATATTAATTAACAGATATCTGTTCAGTATTCCTGAAGCTAATTCTCATGAAAATTTGACAAAGTTTCAGTATTAAATAAGTGAGAAAATTGACACTATAACTTTATGCAATGACAAGTATGAATTAGTTAATACTGAAATTTCTGAAAATTAATTTATTTCATATTAATTAACAGATATCTGTTCAGTATACCTGAAGCTAATTCTCATGAAAATTTGACAAAGTTTCAGTATGAAATAAGTGAGAAAATCGACACTATAACTTTATGCAATGACAAGGATGAATTTGTCAATACTGAAATTTCTGAAAATGTATTTATTGCATACTAATTATCAGATATCTGTTCAGTATACCTGAAGCTAATTCTCATGAAAATTTGACAAAGTTTCAGTATGAAATAAGTGAGAAAATCAACACTATAACTTTATGCAATGACAAGTATGAATTTGTCAATACTGAAATTTCTGAAAATGTATTTATTGCATATTAATTAACAGGTATCTGTTCAGTATTCCTGAAGCTAATTCTCATGAAAATTTGACAAAGTTTCAGTATTAAATAAGTGAGAAAATTGACACTATAACTTTATGCAATGACAAGTATGAATTAGTTAATACTGAAATTTCTGAAAATTAATTTATTTCATATTAATTAACAGATATCTGTTCAGTATACCTGAAGCTAATTCTCATGAAAATTTGACAAAGTTTCAGTATGAAATAAGTGAGAAAATCAACACTATAACTTTATGCAATGACAAGGATGAATTTATCAATACTGAAATTTCTGAAAATGTATTTATTGCATATTAATTAACAGATAACTGTTCAGTATTCCTGAAGCTAATTCTCATGAAAATTTGACAAAGTTTCAGTATGAAATAAGTGAGAAAATCAACACTATAACTTTATGCAATGACAAGTATGAATTTGTCAATACTGAAATTTCTGAAAATGTATTTATTGCATATTAATTAACAGGTATCTGTTCAGTATTCCTGAAGCTAATTCTCATGAAAATTTGACAAAGTTTCAGTATGAAATAAGTGAGAAAATCAACACTATAACTTTATGCAATGACAAGTATGAATTTGTCAATACTGAAATTTCTGAAAATGTATTTATTGCATATTAATTAACAGGTATCTGTTCAGTATTCCTGAAGCTAATTCTCATGAAAATTTGACAAAGTTTCAGTATGAAATAAGTGAGAAAATCGACACTATAACTTTATGCAATGACAAGGATGAATTTGTCAATACTGAAATTTCTGAAAATGTATTTATTGCATACTAATTATCAGATATCTGTTCAGTATACCTGAAGCTAATTCTCATGAAAATTTGACAAAGTTTCAGTATGAAATAAGTGAGAAAATCAACACTATAACTTTATGCAATGACAAGTATGAATTTGTCAATACTGAAATTTCTGAAAATTAATTTATTTCATATTAATTAACAGATATCTGTTCAGTATACCTGAAGCTAATTCTCATGAAAATTTGACAAAGTTTCAGTATGAAATAAGTGAGAAAATCGACACTATAACTTTGCGACGCTTACTTCCTGTCAAAACTGTCAACCCCCCAAATAACTCTACTGGCGCGGGCCGCTAGCCGTTTAATCAGTGGAGACGGCGGGGTTCGGATGGTAAAGTATAAAATGGGCGCCACACAATTACCGCACCAGTAGAGGGTGATCACGCCTCCTGGTCCCAACTGTGAAGGATAAGGAGGCTTTACCTCAGACGCTGGTAAACAATGAAATAGAGAAAAACTATGGTTTGACAATTAACAACAGAAGATTTATTTAAAACTAAATGGTCATTTAACAATATTGTTGTAAACTTGTTCTTAAATCTGGCTATCAAAATGATTAATGGGAATGGAAATGTGCGATGACCCCTTGTGGTCTCAGACGTCCCGATGCCCTGCGGGGGCGGTTCGCGAAATGGAGGGTTTACCCGAAGAAAAAGGACGATGGTACCAACGCTTCCCTATTCCCCGCTATTTACGCAGTCTCCGTATTTCCGCTCACGCCTTACCTTTACCGCAGAGACCGTCAACGCCCTAAATACAATTGACAAATGGAATGATGTGACATATGAGTGATTACGTAGAATGATTTGGAGGCTCGGCGTTCCCACGGCGATCCACTCCGGGCGCCGCCACTGGCTTATACGTTCCGCGCGACGGTTGACGCACGGTTTTGCGATATTGGCCACTACTGTTGGCTACGTCACGCAGCGGCAAAACCTCCTCTTGTGGACACGACAGCGCCGTCAACTCGCCGTCCGTAATAAAAAACCGGGACCACTGGCCGTAATTTAGCCGTAGGTTAGCCGTAGGTTGCGTATACCGCCTCCCACTAGAACCCTATAAAACAATTTACCCAGTAAGAAACGTAGTACGTGAAGCGTGCGCGCGGGGCTTAACTTACCCTTGTGCAAGGGGTTTCCGACCACTAAAACTGCGACACCACTATATTCCCCCTTGGGAGAGAATCGTCCTCGACGGATCCTCCTAACGCAAACAGAATACTCCCGCTCTAATTGCAGATCGACCTTTGTCGATATATCTCTTCGCGTGCGCGTGTCTTGCTGCAGTTAAATTCACACCAAAAATGGCCGGTCCGTCTCGTCCGCTCGCGAAAACGCTGCCCAAAAATTCCGCCGCGAGCAGCGCCTCGGTCAGCAATGACCATAGGCGGCGCTCAAAGGAGGATAATGCAGAGGCGCGCGCTAACGTTGAAACTTCACGTTACAGTTCCCCCCCTTTCCCGGAAAGAAGGAACTACCTTACGAGTTCCTGCCTACTAACTACCCGAAACAAATAAGAAATAGAAGGAAGAAAGAAAGAAGAAATGAGGATGAGTAGAGGTCGGGCTTATTAGTCCCGTACCAACAGACGTAGGTCCCTCGCATGCCAAAGCCCTGCAGGCTGCCCTGCCTCGTTTTCCAGCTCATAGGTCCACTGGCCTGTTTTCTTCCGCACCTTGTACGGTCCTACAAACTTCGGGGCCAACTTTGCCGCAAACCCTTTTGAGGCATCCGACAGTACATAGTTTTTCTTCAGAACCTGCTGTCCCGTGAAGAACTCGTCTGGTCTCCGACGTAAGTTATAATATTTCTGGTTTCGCACGTCTGCTGTGCGCATGCGCTGCCGAACCTGGCTGTAAACCGCTTTCAACTTCTCATGCCGGATTAGAGGATCCTCTACGACCTCATCGGCACCAATCAGCTGGTCACCAATAATCGATTGCTTATCAAACACCGACCCAGACAATATTATTTCTCTACCAAAATTCATGAAATATGGACTGAACCCGGTCACCTCGTGTTTAGCACTGCGAATCGAACACGCTAAATGTGACAGCTTATCCGCCCAATGACGATGGTCCTCCTTTGCGAACATCGCCACCAGAGTCTTGATTACCCTGTTGGTCCTCTCTGTCGGATTTGCTTGGGGGTGGTAATGGGGATTGTATCTCACCCTCACATCATATTTCTCGAAAAGCTGTCGAAACTCTCGGCTCCTATATTGCGGTCCATTATCCACCAGAATGACCTCAGGGGCTCCGAAAAACAGAATCACTCTCTCCTCGATGATTTTCACTATGCCTGGGGCCGTGGCCTTGCGAAGCGGAAAGATCAAAGGCATCTTTGAAAATGTGTCTACTACCACCAATAAGTACGAATATCCACTAGTAGACCTCGGGAACGGCCCCATGAGATCGCTGCTAATGATCTGCCATGGGCGAGCTGCCTTTCGGTTCGGTACCAAATACCCAGCCGGTTTCTGTTGAGGCGGCTTATATCGAACACAAACTGGACATCGGCGAACATATTTGGCCACGTCTGCACGCATCTTGGGCCAATAGTATCTATCAGCCACTCTCCCAAACGTCTTATAGACACCCATGTGACCGGCCGTGGGCACATCGTGACATTCACGCAGTACTCGTCCGCGATCCTCCTTCGGCACAACCTCTCTCCACTCGTCCACTCCGGTTCCTAACCCAAAACGCTCTTTGACGTACCTAAAAAGTCTTCCTTCGCTGACCCTATACTGCGTAAACTTAAGAGGATGTCTCAGGACATCTTCTCTCCTTCTGGCATACCACTTATCTACTACTGGCCTAGCCTGTAATGCAGACACTTCGGTCAAACCATTAATTTCGGGTACAGCTCGTGATAAAAGATCCGGAACGATATGGTCCTTACCCTTCCGATGAACAATCTGAAAATCGTACTGCTGCATTCGGACTGACCATCTCGCCAAACGACCTGTGGGATCTTTCATATTCTGTAACCACACCAAACTATGGTGATCAGTAATGACCTTGAAGGACAATCCCTCGAGATAGGGGCGAAACTTTTCCACTGCCCAAATAACGGCCAAACACTCCCGCTCCGTCGCCGAATAGTTTCGCTCTGCCCTAATAAGAGACCTACTGATGTAGCTGACGACTCTCTCGCCATCGGGGTGTGTCTGCGTCAAAACCGCACCCAGCCCGTGGCCACTCGCGTCGGTCTGCACTGTAAATGGCAGAGTGAAATCAGGACAGGTGAGGATTGGGGCCTTGATAAGATGCTCCTTGATAGTACGAAACGACTCCTCGCACTCCTCAGACCAAATTACCTTGCAGCCCTTCTTCAACAGCGCAGTGATCGGAGCGATAATCGTAGAAAAGTTAGGTACAAATCGTCTATACCACGAAGCCATTCCTACCAATCTCCTTACCTCCGTGCTCGTCCTTGGTGGGGGGATGTTGACAATGGCTTCCACCTTGCCCGGATCCACATGAAGACCTCTTCGATTTACTATGTACCCCAGGTACTTTAATTCCGAACGACAAAAATGGCACTTGTCCTCACTCAGTGTCAGGCCAGCTGCACGGATTCTACGCAGTACCTCTTTAAGAACTGACATGTGCTTTGCGAAGGAATCCGCTACCACGACGATGTCGTCCAGGTAGACGAAAACATTCGGCTCGAGATCGTAGCCTATCACGCTGTCAATAAGTCTCTGCCAGGTTGCTGGGGCGTTATGCAGCCCAAACGGCATCCTAGTGAACTGGTACAGTCCTCTCCCTGGAACTGCAAAAGCAGTGTACTGCTTTGATGATTGAGCCATGGGTATCTGCCAATACGCGCTTTTAATATCCAACGACGTCAGATACTTTACGCTGCGCAGTTTGTCTAAGGTGCTGGTGACGTAGGGTAGGGGGTAGCTATCCTTGACAGTCACCTGATTCAGCTTGCGGAAGTCGACACAGAACCTAAAGGTGCCATCCTTCTTCTTCACCAGCAAGATCGGAGATGACCACGGTGAGTTAGAACGCTCTACCACTCCCAAAGACAACATTTCTTGAAGCTCCTTGTCAATCTGCTCCTGCATCACCGGAGACACTGGATAGTTTCTAGACTTAATTGGGGATGATGTGGTGGAAATCGTGTGCTCCGCCAACGTCGCCCGACCCAACTGCCTCTGCTCTCCGCTAAAATGAGCTGAAATTACGCCTGACAAAATGGACTGCTCCCCCGAGCTCAATCCTAAATCCTCATCGATCACGTCCAGAACTGCCTGCTCTGCAAAGGTCCAAACACCACTACGCAAATTCGGGACTACTCCCATCTCCTTAAAAAAATCTATGCCTAAAATTAACCTATGCGAAACGCCGGGAATAACGAGCACTTCGAGTACTATTACGCGACCCAACACGCTAAAAGGAATCCTGCAACTGCCCAAACTCTCGCATCTCTCGCCGTTCGCCACCGTACAATCCACGGTGGAAGGCAACAATTCTAAACCTAACTGGGCCAGCTGCTTCCATCCAAGGGATCCTAGAACCGTGCGTGTTGCACCCGTGTCCAATAAACCTAACATATTTACACCATACACATCCACTTTCAAATAAGGTCGTTCATCACCTATCGCGCTATCCAAAATAAAATCAAGGCGAGCCCTCTCTCTGCTAAACGTACCCTCTGTGGTCTCCAATCTTGGGTGGGGCGTTAGACCTACACGCCCTACCGTCTGGCATTTCCCGAACACTGCGAACATGACGCTCTGGTTACGCCGCGCTGACCACAACCAAAACAACGTCTGCTCGACCGCTCGGTACAATCCCGCGCAATATGCCCTTCTCGTTGACAGTTGAAGCACATTACACCCAGCCGAGCTGGTGTCTTCGCAGGGGTTGAAAAACCACCCCGACTGTTCACGTCAACGTAAGCCAGATCGGGTTCTAAAGTCTCGTGTTTCTGTGGAGGCCTCTTGTACGCTTCGGTCATGGCTCGCGTATGTTCGATAGAGCGACCAATTTTCCGTAATTCGTCGATCGACTTCACGTCTACCAAGCACAATCGCTGGAGGTAAAATGGAGCTAGGTTCTTCGTAACCATCTTCAAACGAACCTCCTCAGTCAACTTGACCCCGAGGTCCTCTAACCTCGCGAAATAGACACTCATCACCGTAAGGAACGTACCAACTGTTTCCTTCGGCCCCTGGGTCCGACCCCTCGCCTCGTCAAATAGTCGATCTGCGAAATCCACCGGTTGAAATTCCTCGCGGAGTCTCGCCACCAAATCTTCCCAAGACACTAGGCTCCTACGGACGGCCGAATACCACAACAGCGCTTTACCCTTGAACAGATCCAACGCGGACGCGAATAGCTGAGGTTTCTTCACGTTACGGGCCACCTGCAGCTCCTCTACTTTAGCTACAAAAGTGCAGACGGACATGTCCGACGCTTCCCCAGAATACTTTAGGTTCCACTGCGAGACGGGGACTGATTTGATCGGTGTACGCGACGGTGTACTCGAGACCACGGGTAGAGGGTCATCGTCACTGGACGAATCACTAGCGCACCCGCTAGGCGCTAGTGGGCTCGAGGCAATCAGCGACAAATTTAATGGTGGAATAGAAGGCTGACTCACCCTTTTAACTCTGTCCTCCAGGTCCGATTGTAACGATTGTAGGGTCACCAACATCTGCGATCGACTTGTCTTCTCCTCCTCCGTCGTAGGTGTAGACCTATCTATTCTAGCGGCGAGATGAGCCAATGTGCTCAGAATGTTCGAATAGCCGCTGCTATTTGCCACACCGGTGAAGGTGCTAATGGTATTCGTCAATGAGTCACATCCCAGTGTCACTGCATCAAGGTCTTCTTTATATGGGAAAGGATACTTGGGGTAATGCAAACTCGCACCCCCGCGCTCTACTCTAAGGACGTTGCTAAGGGTTTTTCGCATCTCATCTACTAAGCCTTCGGGATATCCACGATATTTAAGCTCATATGCGAGCTCAGCCTTAGAAAGGGACTTGACCTTCATGGTCCCGCCAATATTAGCCATGATTACTATGGGGTGAGTGGAAAGAAAAGACAAATAAATAGAAAATAGCCAAAATACTTATACCCAACTAAACCTAACCTAACTAAAAATTCGACACGGGTTGGCTTTACTTGCAAACGCTTCTCGTACTCTATACAAAAAAGACATTGACCTCCCAGGTCACCAAACAGCGTCAACTACGCTACCAACAATGATAAGTACTCCGATTGCAAAGTAAAGTTCCCTAAAAATTCATCCAAAAAAAATCGCGGAAACTAAGTAGCGCACCGTGGTTACTAAAGCCGCTGCTACGCCGTACCCGAGTTTCAGCGAGTTAAAAAAATCACAATTGAAAAAAGAAAATTACAAAGTTTTTTTTTTTTTTTTTTTTTTTTTTTTTTTTTTTACTAAACGAGTGCCGTAGATCAAGAACAAACTTGCACCAAGACCAAAATACAATCGGGCCCCACGTTGGGCGCCAAAAATGCGACGCTTACTTCCTGTCAAAACTGTCAACCCCCCAAATAACTCTACTGGCGCGGGCCGCTAGCCGTTTAATCAGTGGAGACGGCGGGGTTCGGATGGTAAAGTATAAAATGGGCGCCACACAATTACCGCACCAGTAGAGGGTGATCACGCCTCCTGGTCCCAACTGTGAAGGATAAGGAGGCTTTACCTCAGACGCTGGTAAACAATGAAATAGAGAAAAACTATGGTTTGACAATTAACAACAGAAGATTTATTTAAAACTAAATGGTCATTTAACAATATTGTTGTAAACTTGTTCTTAAATCTGGCTATCAAAATGATTAATGGGAATGGAAATGTGCGATGACCCCTTGTGGTCTCAGACGTCCCGATGCCCTGCGGGGGCGGTTCGCGAAATGGAGGGTTTACCCGAAGAAAAAGGACGATGGTACCAACGCTTCCCTATTCCCCGCTATTTACGCAGTCTCCGTATTTCCGCTCACGCCTTACCTTTACCGCAGAGACCGTCAACGCCCTAAATACAATTGACAAATGGAATGATGTGACATATGAGTGATTACGTAGAATGATTTGGAGGCTCGGCGTTCCCACGGCGATCCACTCCGGGCGCCGCCACTGGCTTATACGTTCCGCGCGACGGTTGACGCACGGTTTTGCGATATTGGCCACTACTGTTGGCTACGTCACGCAGCGGCAAAACCTCCTCTTGTGGACACGACAGCGCCGTCAACTCGCCGTCCGTAATAAAAAACCGGGACCACTGGCCGTAATTTAGCCGTAGGTTAGCCGTAGGTTGCGTATACCGCCTCCCACTAGAACCCTATAAAACAATTTACCCAGTAAGAAACGTAGTACGTGAAGCGTGCGCGCGGGGCTTAACTTACCCTTGTGCAAGGGGTTTCCGACCACTAAAACTGCGACACCACTATATTCCCCCTTGGGAGAGAATCGTCCTCGACGGATCCTCCTAACGCAAACAGAATACTCCCGCTCTAATTGCAGATCGACCTTTGTCGATATATCTCTTCGCGTGCGCGTGTCTTGCTGCAGTTAAATTCACACCAAAAATGGCCGGTCCGTCTCGTCCGCTCGCGAAAACGCTGCCCAAAAATTCCGCCGCGAGCAGCGCCTCGGTCAGCAATGACCATAGGCGGCGCTCAAAGGAGGATAATGCAGAGGCGCGCGCTAACGTTGAAACTTCACGTTACAATTTTAAAAATATATACCATAATATTGATCCAATCTAATGTGATTGCGTTTCATGCAAAC